>OX439483.1:50625523-51149547 GCA_949320155.1 Melangyna quadrimaculata
GTTTTGGGTCGAAAATAATCCATATACTTTGAATTAAAAAAATCTTCGAATCCAGTCCTCCTAAAAACAGCAATGTTTTCCGAGGATTATTTGTGGAGCTGCACAGTGGTTCTAGTTGTATGGAGAGGCGGTCATAGGGTGATAGAATGTGAACCGCTGCACCGATTTTAATGAAATTTTCAGGATCGAAACATAATTTTATAAGAAATTATCAGGCAAATTATGAGCTCAACAACACGCCCACTTTTTTATGAAAGTACTTCAAATCGAAAATATTTATACAAATTTGTACACGGGTATGATATATTAGAAAAAATACATTAATTTGTTTTTATTAAGGTGAGTGGCCTATATTCAAATAAAAACAAAAATATTTAAAAATAACGGTTGCATCTGCAGTAAAGTGCTATTCCATTTTTGAATGCCAAAAATCTGTCCTTTTATAATGTTTTAAATCCAGGTTTTTTGATCCACAGTTTTTGAAAAAAAAAAAAAAACAATTTCTAACTTCTAATTTCTAACTTCTACTTAAAAAAACAAGCGTAGGTTACCACGTCTTTTTAAACTTTTATACTCGTATAAAGACTTTTAGACTTTTTTATTTGGTTTTAATGTTAATAATAATGAAAATGTCAGTTTATTTGAGTTTTGTTCTTTGAGAAATGTATCGAATGACAATTGTTTGTCCAACAAATAATAAACAAAACGTTTTTCTACAACCACTTTCAGAGGGTTCCTTCATTTTTATATTCATAATTTGTAATATACAAAATATTTGTATATAGTAAAACAAAAAGAAGAGCACATGTTTTTTTTGAATGCACACTTAAATAAAAACATTTTTTTTTAAATTTACATTTAGAAACCCATACAATGAATTCCACTTTCAAAAAAAAAAAATAAAAAACAAATACAAAATATCAAATATGCTGGAGTTGGAAGGAGAAATCAGAGCCAATCGCGGTCCATCGCCAACAAGTTGCAGCTAGATGTTGTTGTTTTTGGAACTAAATACACATACGAATATTTTGCTACATGATCTATGCATGACCTTTCATGACTTTGTAATTAAAAGATTCGTTGAATTTAGGGCTGGCCACGAAACGAGACTCTGAGAGACTTTTGTAAGTTTCGTCTCGGTCTCGTTAAAATCGAAAATTTTCTGCTCGTCCCGGTCACGTGTCGGTCTCATAAAATTAAAAAAAAAAATTGCAACTAGTAAAATTTTGAAAGTCAATGCAAAGGCCTGTCCGTTCTCTATTCAACAACGTCAACCACAACCTCCTACGATCCTTTTTTATAGCCATAAAAAGGCTTTTAGCTTTGGGCCGAAAATAAAAAAAATGATTTTGAATCCAATATCTTCCCAACCAGACATCGTTTAACAGCTATAGCTCTCAAAAAACTGATTAAGCGTTTTGAAAACCGCAATGTCTTCGGACGCTTATAAGCGGAACTGTAGTGGGCATCCAAAGATAACCAAGGTTTCAAAACTCAAAAAAATAACTTTGCATGCGAATATTTCAAAAACAAGACCTTATAAAAGGGTTTGCTTTGGATGTGAATTTTATGAAAAAATGGGTTTTTGGTGATAAGGCGGGTAGTACATGCTTTTTTTAATCAAAAATCGATTAAAAAAATTACTAAAATCAGTAAAATTTTGAATAACAATCCAAATGCCTGCCAGTTCCCTATTCCACAACTTCAACCACAACCTCTAACGAGGCTTTTTTGGAAAGTTGTCGCCATAAAAGACTTTTAGTTTTGGGTCGAAAATAATGGATTTATATAATGACATTATATATTCATATTAAACATTAGCGAACTGACTTTAAAAACGTCATCATCTAACATTTTCATTTATCTAATTTTAAAAATTATCCTTTACCTACCCATTATTCTAAATTAGGCCCTTGCAGTCCACCCATTAAGGAGTGCTAACTTATTTTTCATACCTGCAAAGGTATTAAGTATATGAGGCCTTAACTATGTAGAGCAGTTTTGTCTACGTACGAACTATGCTCTCAATCATCTCCAGACAATATAGACCTCCCTCTATGTGGGTGATTAAGCCTCCTTCAGCATCAAAATCACAACTTCCACCTACGTTTACACTTGTAAGCCATTAAATAAGTCACACCATTT
The DNA here is from genome assembly GCA_949320155.1 of Melangyna quadrimaculata. Taxonomy (NCBI): domain Eukaryota; kingdom Metazoa; phylum Arthropoda; class Insecta; order Diptera; family Syrphidae; genus Melangyna; species Melangyna quadrimaculata. The sequence goes on from OX439483.1 coordinate 50,627,669, forward strand.
AGTTGCAAAAAAGGAAAATTTGCAGCACAACAAAAGATCCGTATACCCGGACAACAACCTATTAAATTTGATCAGTGCAATAGTGGGTGCCATTAACACCATCACCACACCATCACACCAACAAAATTACCGGTGCAATCTATTCAACGGCAATTTCCAGATGACGGAAAATCTAAACATTTGATAAATCTCCAAAAGGTGCACACGCTTAGCATCAGCTTGGAAGTGTGCAGCTTATAAATTGCCATACCTACCGATCGTCACTACGCGTCGTTTCGGCTATAGGTATGTAGGTGAGATGGAGATGTAGGCGCGCACATATTGGACGCATGCGTTGAAAGAACACCACTAATCCATTCTTTCCAAGGTTGCTCCGTTCGTATGTACGTACGTAAGCTTTAAGTCGCGTTCTCTAGAATCTCTTCCGCATATGTGATTTTATGTGCGGCGACAACGCTCACAGGCTCACAGCCAAAGACTTTTATGAGACTCTAAAGATTATGATAAACTATTAATTATGGTCGTTTACACGAGAAGAAGAAAGGAGCACAAAAATAAGCTAAAAATAAAAATCAACGTACCTACTCCTCCTCCTTTTGGTAATCCATGAAGTTGCAATCGTCGTCCGACTTAGGTCGGTCTCGGTAGTACAACGATGACGACGACAGCGACGCCAGAGAATGGTAATTGCAATGTTTCTCTAGCTGATGATGATGATGATGAAGATTGAGTATACCACCTTTTAACTGTTCTTTGTTGGGGGCTTTTCTTCAACACCTTGTGCGAAGTCGGCAAGAATTCCCATCGAACGTATAAGACGGCACAACAGGCCCGAGCGTTGATTTCTTTTTCGGGATATCACTCGTTCGCTTGCAAAGCAATCTCCGCCAATTAATCATCTCTCTCTGTCTCACTTGTTAGCAAGATGCGTTGTTGTAATTGCAGCAGTCTGCGGCATTGGGATATACAACACGCACCGCAACTCCTACATGTGATAACATCCATCCACGACCGCGACGAAACCAAATGAGCTTCTCTTTCCTTGCCTCTTCAAAAGGAGCATCCATCAGGATTCTTCGCCTTTCTGTTGCCTGCTTCTTATACTCTAACCATTTGGGGGCTAGTTAGAGTGCAAGAGTGGCGAAAGGACGATGGTAACCCAACCCACAATCATCTTATCGCAAGTAATAATTTCCCCCGCGAAATAAAAAAAAACGAAACGAACATAGCGCGCATCCCTTTTTATCAGTCGGAACATCATCACATGGTCGCATCTGGGTTGCGGACATGTTAAGTAGATGCGCCACAGCGATAGGCCAAGGTGACGAAAATCCTTTCGTGTGAATTCCAATGCTGGACAGTTCTGAATGTGTAGCTAAAAGATAACGATGGTGGAGCTTGTAATGAAGACAATTACTACATAGAGCGATAGTCCTTGTGTACTGCATGGGCCTCTTCGAGGTTATATCATAGATGGGGCATGGGGACCACCATTTAAGTGGTTGATGGAGTTATGTACCTACCTATCTGTAGGTATTTTTGGTGTAGTAGATACTGAAATAAAAGGACGCTGAACAGAGTATAATTTTCGGGTCGAAAATGTTGTTTCTACACAAGTTTTGTTAAGACTTGGTAATTTAGAAGTCGTAGTGGGCTTAGATTTTGGTCCTTTTACTTTTATGCGCTATGCTTAAGTCACAAGATTTCCTTTGATTTCCGCTGACAAGACACATATACATTCTAGTCCAATTCTGTTGAAGTGCAAAGTCATAGAATATAGAACATTTTCAAATAAGAGACGTCTTATTAATTTGAAGATTAATTAAGCAGAAAAGTGCTTTTATTGCAAATATTCATTTATAAATTTTATTTCAATTTACTGCTCAGTACTTATATTTTGAATTATTGTTCTCTCTTTCCGTTACTGGTTTTCCATACCAATTGTTGATATATTGCTGAATTTTTTGGTTCAAACAATCCCAGTTCGAAACTTGTAGTTATGAATAGCTATGTATATAGTTAAAAAAAAATAAACTCGAGATTTTGACCAAACTTATTATTATAGGGAAGATGAAAAAAGTGGCACTTGCAACTGTCTTTCCCCGCAAGACATTTTAAACGGCTTTATGGATTTTAGGGCTGGCCACGAGACGAGACTCGACGAGACTTTTGTAAGTCTCGTCTCGGTTCCGTCAAAATCGAAAATTTTCAGTCCCGTATCCAAATTTATATTTTCTGGCGAAAAAGGCGATACTGTGACCGAGACGAGATTTGATTATTATGAGGCCGACATGTGACCGAGACGAGACTGAAAATTTTCGATTTTTAGGAATAGCAAATGTTAATTATTTTTTTTTTAGAAAAATGGTTAATTTTGGGTACCTCAACATCAGAACCAACATGTATTTGATTTTCTGCTAAACTGTTTGGTTTTTTTTTTACGCATGGTAAATGCGGGCGTTATGACACCTTTTTTGTTTTCATATATTTTCCAAATTAGTCATTGAACATAATATACATACATATATGTATGTATATGATTTTTTTTTAATGAATTACGTATGTCATATAAATGTTTCAGCGTTTAATAAATATTATTAAAAACTATCTCCCTTTGAGGGTGGTGGAGATGGTATGCCATACGAGGTGAAACGGTCTGTGCTATCTGCTATAATTTTTTATTTATGTTACTATATTTTATTGGATGGACCTGGTTAGAATACAAACAAAAAGTTTACATACGACACCCTTATGATTTCTAAATGCAGCCATGTGAGAATATTAATATACAAAAGGCCAAGTTTTACCATTCTTATGGTTTATGATGGCTATTCTCAGAAGTTTTATTTCGAATTTAAAACGATTTTGTACACATGTTAATCGCATCAATTACATATATTTAATAAGTTAATTAAACTTTATCATTTTTGCGAAAAAGCCAAACCAACAAATAGTCGAGCTAAAAATATTTGTAAAAAAAATCATATAGCGGAGATGCGCCATGCGCACAGGCGATATACAAAAGCGACCAAGTGTTCTGCGGAATGCACCAAGTCCCCCAAAAAACTATGCCATCAGACCCTTTTTGCCATATTTAATAATTTTTGAGCCCACCACACACAGAGGCAACTTTAACAATACTAAGCAATATCTTTTGGTATGTATAGATGTAACAAATGCATCGAAGAACTCAACAACCTTTATAACTAGGGCTGGCCACGAGACGAGACTCTGCGAGACTTTTGTAAGTCTGGTCTCGGTTTCGTTAAAATCGAAAATTTTAAGTCTCGTCTCGGTCTCGTGTCGGTCTCGTATAATTAAGTCTCATCTCGGTCTCGTCTCCTAAAAATACGATTTCCGGACAACCTGTTGATTTTGGAACGAAATATTTTCGATTATAGAATACGAATACGTGCAAAAGAACATAAATATTTAACTAGATTTTAGATTAGATAAGATTTAAAATTATTTTTATTTAACTTACAATATTAACATTTGTATAATGTATTAACATTATATAATACAGTATAAATAATAATAATTAGATTGGGCAATGGCGTTGCCGTCTGCCTGATTGACGCGCTAAAAAGTTAATATTTGTATAAATAAGTAGTCTTAAAAAAGTATAATGCTACAAAAACATGACATATTATTTTTATAAATATTCAGTTATAATACTATTTCTATAAGAATATGCATTTTCAATAAATTTGAAGAGAGCCATCCAGTTTTCTCCATTAAGAAGGTTCTTTGTTTGTTCAATTTTCAACGATAAATTCCCGAAGTAAAAAAGTCTGAAATCTTTATAGATTGGACATATTGCCAATAAAATGGAATGTGTCTTCTTTCATTTGAAGGTTGCATATAGTGCAGAGATTTGTTGTTGTTTTTTTGAATGGTGCACCATTTAAATTCAAAACATCTCATCTTGCCCTACAAATCAGAGATATCGCTTTTATGCTATAGCAATCATTGAAATAGTTTTTATTTTTCAGATCATAGTGTAAATCAGGGTATATTAACCTGTTTATAGAAGATGTGGCTTGTTCTTTGCTTTCATTTCTGTGGAGAATGTCACATGCCTCCAAAACTTTATAAAGCTGTCCTTTCAAAACTGTAGAGTTTTCATATTGTATACTCGGGCTAGCACACAGGGTTGCAAATGCTTAAGCCTTTTTTTAGCTTAAGCTCTTGTTTAATTCTTAATTCAGTCGTGGACTTGTGAATTGAAAAATATTTAATTCACAAGCCCTTTGCGATTTGTGAATTAAAAAATATTCAATTCACAAGCTCTTTCTGATTTGTGAATTGAAAAATATTTAATTCACAAGCTCTTTGTGATTTGTGGGTTGAAAAATATTTAATTCACAAGCTTTAAATATTTTTTAATTCACAAATCAACTACTGAATCATGAATTAAACGAGGGCTTAAGCTAAAAAATATATTAAGCTTTTGGAACCCTGGTTTCTAATAGTACATATTGTTGTATTTAAATTATATTTCGAAAAACTGTGTTTTTATTTGACAAATTCAGGAATAAATTACTCATAAGGCCCTTTATTTGGCACACGCGGTTGATTTTAGGTAACGTATCAGAAAGAGCTTCTGAATTAAATATATTTCAATTCACAAATTAGAAAGAGGTTGTGAATTGAATATTTTTCAATTCACAAATCAGAAAGGGCTTGTGAGTTAAATATTTTTCAATTCACAAATCAGAAAGAGCTTGTGAATTAAATATTTTTCAATTCATAAGTCATCTACTAGCTTATGACTAAGTGGTTTTTTAATTCAAAATCTCGCAACCCTGCTAGCACCACATTTTTCTGCCAGGGTTATCCAATCGTTAACCCATTCTACTTTATTATTGAAAATATATTTCGTAAAAATATGTGGAAGCCTATGTGCCGGATTTTCGAGCACTTTGAGCACGTAATCAAAATGTGAAATTATAGTGTGAAATTATAAAGATTTGGTAAACCCGTTTCCAGGGCAAGAACATAGTTAGGAGTGGTTAATGGAAGACGGAAAATTTTTTTTCAAAAAGAAACGAAGGAGTTTTTCGACTTCAACGTATTGTTTTATACCCGCAAGTTTGAGCACTGTAACATATGATAGATCTCATAACTGATTCGAAAATATTTTACTATCATTGGATTTTTTAAATTTATTAGACCGTCTGTAAATTTCGGTCCAAATATACAGTCTCGTCTCGGTCTCATCTCGGTTGCTCAAAAGCCAGTCTCGTCTCGTCTTGTCTCGTCTCGGTCTCATCATGCGAGACCGAGATCGAGACCAAGACTTTTCTCGTCTCGTGGCCAGCCCTATTTATAACCTATTTTCATCATAGACAAATCAACACTTACTTACTGGCTACTATTTAAAATGATAAATTACACGGAAAAAGAGATGGAATGGTTTCATTGAATAATAAAAGATGTAAGAGACATTAAAGGTGCGCTATCACACCCACTCCACTACTTACCTATTAACCTATAAGCTTATAAAAAGTACAGATAGTATTTTTTTAAAAGTTTTTTTTTTAAGAACAAATGACATTTCTTTTGGAATCACAAACTGTATTTAGAAAAAGACTTTTTCAATCTTTTATTAAACTTGGTATATATAAATAAATAATAACGGTAAAAACAGTAACATTTTGAAAACGCGTAAAGAAAAATGTTATATTTCTCGAAAACAGCTCCAAGCATTTTGATAAAACAATAATGTTTAATACTAACAATCCACTTTTAAGAAAAAAAAAATAAATAAGACCGGAACAAAATTCTGGTTTTGAAATTCTGATTTTCAAAATTCTGCTTATCATTCAACAAAAATTCAGTTTTTTTATATTAAGCTTCTTAAGTTCTGTGTTTTCAAAATTATTGTTTTGAAATTCTGCTTTTTAGAAACTAATAAGTATTACGAGGTAGATAAATTAAATTCAGCTTATTCTGATTTTTGTTCAAAAAATATTTATTAACGATGTAACAACAAAATAAAAACAGATAGTAATATATCTTATGAATAAAATAGCTACAGAGATTCTTATTACTTTCTATTCCCTTAAGAAACTTTTTACTGTTTGTTCTTAATAATAATTGTTCTTTTTTTTTCTTTTTTATTCTTTTTCCATTTTTGTCACTATTGGTTTCCTCTTTGGCAATGATAAGTAAGTATGACTATGCAACGCTTCAACATTGTTCTGTATTCATGTAAATGTGTCTTAAGTTGTTTATAAAGTATGCTTATTTTATTGGGAGCTTAATAGCTACTACTCTCTGAAATTTTGTTTTAAAAAATTCTAGGAATATTAACAAAAGTTTTTCAATATTTCTCTCTTCCAAGAAGTTTCAATAATATTGCATATCGAAATTTAAAAAAAAGTGTTTTTTTTTTTGATTCTTAAAAAAAAATCGATTTTTCAAACGAAATTTAACTCACATTTTTTTGAAATTAAAGTTTTAGCCTTTTAATAATTTCTTTAAATTGGCATTCTAAATGTTTTCAAAACATTATTAAAAAAAAAATATTTTAAAACTTCTAAGAGGCAGTTTTTCAGTGCGGGACTTAAGATAAACCCGAGTATACTCACAAATTTGGTAGGTTGTATTCAAAATTAACTCAACAGACGTTTTTTTTTATACTTTCTCCATTTTTATGGAATTTTTTGTATAGTCTTCCTGAATTCATCTTCCACTGACATAACTGTTAGAGAAATATTTCCAGAAAAAACCTAGTACACAGCTGAAGCGAAACGAAAAATGTCTGTATTCTCCACATCAATACCGAAAACATAAATGAAAAGGCTACGAAAAATATTTATTTATATTTAATTAAAAAAAAAATCAAAATCGAAACACTTTTTAAATTTTTTATACGGGAAATATTTTTTTAGTTTTCTTTTTCGTCCTTTAATTTGCGGTTACACATTTCTGTTCAGGGTTTGAAAGAATGATGTGCTTAATTCTCGGAGATATCGAAGATTTTGCTCCGTCAAAAGCTAAGCAAGCGAATCCAACAATTTTTTTCCTCAGTTTTTGACAGCCAAAATGCAATTTTTTGCTGAGGAATGCTGTTCAGGCAACTGAGATTTCTGAGGCCCTCCGATATTTCCCTTTCCTGAAAAACGCCTAATGTTTCGGACAATAAATTGGATGGGGAAAAAATTGAGACTTGATTCTAGAAATCTACTACGACTTTCAATTTTCGCTATCAAACCGCGTACTTCTGAACAAAACGAGAACAACATTTTTCTCTGTGTCAATTTTTGTATGAAAATTTATGTTTTGCTTCAGCTGCGTGCTATATGCTTCAGGGCCGATTTTTCAATCATCAGTTAAACTATCAGAGGAATAAAAAATATAGCAACAGGAACAATATTTTGTTTTATTCGAAGAATATGCACTATCTGAGGTTCAACTGACTATTGAAAAATCGGCCCTAAGAGTTAAAATTAACTTTGGTTTCACTCACCATCACCACTGAAAAATTGTACTTATAAGAAAATTGTGAAGACTATACCTATAGAATAAAATCTGTTGGGTATGCAAAAGTTTTCTACCACCTGAAACCTGTTTAAAGATAGGTACAAGGTTTTGCCTACAGTCTTACAGTATTGGCAGTAAAATTTGTTCACCAGGAATCTCAAAACCATTTTGCTTCGATCTCAATTGCTATTCAAATAAGTATAAGATTTTCTCCATGGTATTTTATCGGAACGCGTTAGTAACCTCAAACATATAATGTTCCATGAGCTGGCTAAGTGGGTATAGGTAGGAACCTACCTAGATTTCCCATTAAGAAAAACCACAAATCCCTTGATCTTATACAACCTGGCCTGAAACAGAAAAAAAAAATTGAAAAACGATAAATACTGCCATAGTAACGAATATTATTTCTTTTAAATATCGCAACTCTTAAATAAACGTAATTTATAAAGTTAAGCTAAATCCTGATGATTTGGTGCTAACTCAGCAAAACTCACTGCCAAACCAAAGAAAAAAAAAATCATCTTCATTAACTGAGTACAGATAACCACATCGAAGGTAATCTGTTTACTTCAATTATTTGCAACTAATTATATACCTACCCCTATACCTACCTTAATCTTCCCTTCTTATAAATCACAAAGCCAAGCAAAGGCGAACAAAATTAAACGAATGAAAAACCCAATGAATAAAATGAATAAAAAAAAAAAACAACTCTCCCACACAAAAACAATCCAAAAGAAAATTTCTTGAAAATTCTTCTTATCTCATGATGAAAATATCCTTTCATCCTGAAAATCACAGCAAAGCACGTGCCTAATTAAGAACAACAACAACAAAAACAAAAAAAATACTCATTAAGCATTACTGCCAATGTTTGAATGAATTGAATCAAAAACAACATTAAAACACAATCCCATTCTTCCATCTTTAATGTTTATCTCTACAAATAGGTAGGAATGTATATAGAAGTTCAGATAATGAAAAGAAAAACAAAAATGTATCCTGCTATATAACGGCGTAATTACTTAAATTTAACGGAAAATAGCTCCTTAGGAAGTAAATCGTCACCTTTATTATATACCCACGCATTGAATCCTTCTTCAAATTTTTGTTATGATAGAAAGAGCGTGTGAGAGAGAGAGAGATGAGGAGACGAGAAATATCAAGAAGAATTCTTCGAAATTTACCGTGTAGAATCCTTTATCCAAATAACATTATTCATCCTCGATTTAATTTCAAGGGCTACCTACTCAACTCAGTCAGGACTCACTCCCCCACTCTGACAACAGGATTAGAGCAGTGCGGGTGGGTCTGTGTATATTATAAAGACGAAAGGATGTACTTCTATACCCATCTCTCTCTTTCTTTTGTTCCTTCATTGAATTCATTTTCCTTTTCATTTGATTTTGCATTTCATTACAGGATATATGTAGGCACATCTATAACCTTACCCCATTTTCAAGAATCCAAGGACGATGATAAACACAGAAGGAGGACGGTGACGAGAAGCTGGAATTTTGTGTGAAATCGGGTGAATTGGTGCGCCCGACCGACGAAGGCACGATAGGAACAGAAGATTCAATCAAAAACATTTCAAATATTTCCACCTACATATTCAGCAAAACATTTTCTTCAGCGCACAAGAAAAAAATAACAGGACACAGAATCAGAAAAAGGCAAACTGGCAGATCGCAATATGATGCGAAGATTCTATATAGGAAGAAGCAACACAACACAACAAAAAAAAAATATTATCCTTTTGAGGAAGAAGAAATTCTTCAGTCATTTGGAATTTTTCACCTGAAAGATGTCCTTTCAAGCGGATGCACGCGCGAATGAAGCACAAAAATCTTGCAGCCAATTAAATTCTTTTGACTAACATCCAATTTATTCCTTTTTTTGTTGTTTAGTTGTTATTGCGGATGAACATCAGCAGCTCAGTAGGACTCCTCGACCGACGACGATGCCGAAAGATGGGTGCACAGTGGGAGGCTGGCTGTGTTAAAGCGTATCCTGGATGGCACAAGCCAATATATAGGTACCTATCACAAAAGGATGGTTATCGCCGTGTCCTTGTAAATTGTATCTGTGACATGACCTTACCTTGCTCCTTGGAAGGAAAAGATCAATACAAACCAATTTCTTCGCTTTCGCCGTGCAGTAGTATGTTGAGATATAGAAAAGTGGCACACGCCGCCGTATCCTTTCTGCATGAACCTAATCCTGATGCCAAGGACATTTTTTTAATTTACCGTGCAAATATTTTCATTCTTCTGTATTTATAGGAATTCCATTGAAAAATCTTCAACACAGACAATCAATAAAGAACAATGTCCTCTGTGTCCTAGTTCACGTGCCTGTTTTCTCAGGACTATGAAAATATTTTCATTAAAAATGCAGCGGGTGGTGGTATAAGAGAGACACAGAGAGATGAGATGACAAACGACGACGACGGCTACGGCGACCGTGGCTATGTCCACCAAATTCCATTTTCGGTAGCCGCCAACTTGCCCAGAAAAATACCTGTTGCGACCTTGCCTTTTCGTCTGAATTTTAATCCTTAGCATTAATATTCCACAGGTAGAGGTACACCTTCATACCTACGTACATAAATATATATTTTATTGTATTTTCTTTCTAAAAAAATATGACAAGGACTCTCTGGCTGCACAGAAGAAACCCAGGTAAATTTTATTGTAATTTTGTTCGATAAGCTCTCTAGATAGTAGTAGTACAAGGTTTTGAGACAGTGGATGACTTTCTGTTGCTGGGCTGGTAGGATTTATGAATTTTTTGGCTTCTTCGTTGGTAGGTAGGTAATCGGATTATACTAAGCGTGCCAAGCTACTATATGGAGAGGTAGGTTTTCTCATAAGATCTCATAAGATGAACAAAACGGATAAAAGATGTTGAAGCAATTTGTCGCAGTTATTATTTTTTGTATTATAGGTATCTAGGTAAATAGAGTCTTATGGTAGGAATTTGCTTAAAAAGCGAAAATATTGTAGTAAGGAAGTTTTAAAATGTGTATGAAATAATTTTGGTGTTGGTTTTTTGACAATTTGAAGAGAGATTATAATATTTTATAAGAATATTAAAAAGAAAGCTATTAAGGATACACAAAATGGCTAGAAAATAACATGCGGTTTTATTAGTTACAAACAATAGCCTAGTTTTTAAACATTACTCAAAGTGTACCGTAGTTCATGGGCTATTAATAAAACCACTTCTCAACCTCAACAGATTTCCCAAACAAATGTTATGCATTTTAAAAGTTAATAAAAATATCGTTCTTAATTAGGCCGCCACCACCGTACATCACAAGTTAAAATGACTTAAAACAGAAAATCCCGATTAAAAAACAACGGTAACACTTATACAATGATCTGTTATACTTAAGGTGACCACCTGTACCGAAATGACCGGTACAGTACCGAAAATTAGCGCTATGTACCGTGTACCAAAGAAAAGCCTCGGTACACAAATATACCGAAATCAAATTCGTGTACCGAAATTTACAAATAAATTGAGATAAAATCTTAAATAGTGTAAGCACATCCTTAAATATTTCTTTCCTAGTGTTTGCAACTTAATTCATCAACATCCTGAACACAACTTTAGTGTTTGAGATTTCATTATTCTTGTATATGATTTGTTTTGCTTGTAACTGTATTCCAACCATTATCGTTTCGAATCCTTTCTTACAGTGTTTGCACTGGTTTTAGTCGATTGTTAAAAAAAACTTTAACTAAATCCATAAAATTCGAGGAGACGGTGCAATAAATCTGTGGAATGGAAATTTAAAAGAAAAAGACAATTTTATTAAGAAAACCTTTTCAACAAAATATGTTGCTGTGGAAAATATTCATTCATGGGAAGAAAACAGCGTTGCTATTTGCTACTGACCATTGATATGTGGAGTTTTTTTTAAACATTTTTAAAAACAAAAAATTCCATAAAATCATTTATTGAAAATCGTGGAGTACATTCCTTGTTTTGCAGCGATTTCAGCCAAAATAGAGAGTGTTCTATTGGATAAACGAAATATGGTCTACCTACCGATAATAGCCGGTTTAGCATTTCAACTTTGTAAGACCCTTTAGATAAAAATGTTATGTCTTCTGTTCTTCGAGTTCTTGTTGGGTCAGCCAAAAATGTTTGAGAAATATTGTCGGGTGGGATATATGCATTAAAAAAGCACGATAATTCAAATATTTATTTTTATTTATATTTATTAAATATTCATATAATAATTAGGCCCAGTTTCTCAGTGGTCAATTAAGCCAGAGTTACTTAACTCTGGAAATAGATTTGTCTACAGTTACGTCAAGAAGCAGTTTTTAAATGAAAGGTGAATGTAGTCTTAAAAAACAAAGAAGCTAAAATAACAAAAGCATTTGTTTAGTTAATCCTTTCCTTACCTTAAAAAATTAAACAAAGATTTAAAAAAAAATTCTTGTGTACCGAAATCAACTTTGAGAAAGGTTGTCACCCTAGTTATACTTATTAACGTAAAATTAAAAAAAATAAAATAGTTTGAAATTTTGGTTGTTATTTTCTTTCAAAACTTTGAATTTGAAAATTAATTTTTCAAAAATTGTTCATTAGAAGATTTTTATTTAAAAAGAAAAATAAATATATTTCTGGCTTTGCAAGAAAGTAGGTATAACAAAGTCTTGTTTGTGTTACTGATGTTTATTTTATAAATTGTGCTTCTGTATTAAGTAATTTTTTTTTTTGAAGTAAACTGCACCTCCAGACTAAACTGAGGGAAATAGACCCCCTTCCATACAATTTTTGTATTGCCTGGACGTAACCTACACGCTTTAACTTTTTGTCAGACCTTAGGTGAATCAACCTGGTATATCAAATTAATTTGTCTACAAAACTATTACAATAGCGCATTTAAATTTTCGTCTGGATAAATTAATATTTGTTAAAGAAATCAAATGGCATCTTTTATGTTAAGCGGCAACTACTTAATAGGTGAGGAATTTAAGCAAGTATCAAAATTGTGTTAAGATTTTTTTTTTAAATCTAAATTTAAGATAATACTCGTGTGTACAAACAATTTTTAAATTAAAAAAAGGTGATTGGCACTTATATTTTGCTCTAAACTTTTGTTATTGTTAGCGGGTGGCAATGGCACAGTGGATATAGTGTTTGACTGCTTACCTGGTAGCATTCTTTTCTATATTCCCCAGTTTCAACTGGATGCCACATGTGGAATTTCAATTTACTGTGCCAACAAAAATCATTCCTTTCCTTCTAAAGCCTAGTACGCTGCTCATGCGAAACGAAAAATCCCATACATGACGAAATCACAAACGAAAAATTTCGTTGTCCTTTTCGTTCTGTGGTACGCTGTTCGACCAGCGAAATTGATGATTATACCAGATTGTTTTGACAAGTCTCCACTCCCTTTTCGCAATGAATTATTTGCCCGGACCATTAATTGTGTGCGCAAAAATGACATTTGGGTTCGTGCGTGTTTTTATTTGTTGTTTCTTTCATTACAGCACTGTTTTTGTTTGATTTTTTTGTTAAATTTCTATTTATTTATTTGCAATTTATTTAAACTCTCCATGAATATTTTTCCGCTGTGTTTTCGTTGTCTTTTTGGAGATCGCAGGAAAATTTCGTTTCGGATCAGCAGCGTACTAGGCTTAACTAGTGCCGTGCATTGCATTAAAAAGACCTGAGGTCTTACAGGCATATAGTTAGAATTATTATTATTATATCTGTTTCTAAAGTTTATTGGAAAAAATATATTTTTGTGTAGCTATCCAAAATTTTATTTTATAGTTAGTAGAAAAAGTTTAGTATAGAAATTATCAAAACTGGAGGTGAATTTTATAAGTTCGAGGTTTTTACTTTATTTCACATTATTTATACTCAACTTAATTGCAGCAAAAAAAGAAAACACCTATTGTTATCATAATATGTATGAGTATGTATATAGGTACGTTCATTATATGCACATGAACTAAGTTGACATGATTGACTTATTTGTATGATTAATATCACAATTTGGCTTCTACGTAAATGTGTAAATGAACTTTTTTCAAAAATGTCAGAGATTAAACCAAATAAAAGAAACACAAATTGACATCTTGTAATCTACATCCGCCCACAATTGGATTATTAACATGGGAAATCTACACATATGCCCATGTACCATGCCCAACAAAAGGAACCAAAAATCCCACCCATGATCTTTTCAGTTCAAAATTCCAAGAACAAACGTTATCTTAATTTAAAAAAGAAAAGACATCTTCTTGCATGGGAATTTATATCTGATACAAAAAAAAAGAGTTAAAATATGATTAGTAAGTCTATAATACCATTTAATACTCTACCTCCCTGTCGCATACTGATGGTCAGGTGTCTTGTTCTATTCGTCATCTGTCACGTGTGTCACATTCTTTTCGAACAATAGCTCCAAATTCTCCTATATTAGTTAAGAAAGAAATTCAAACAAAAAGCTCTCGATTGTATAGAAATCCTCATCCAATACCAAAACCTGACTTGGAAATGTCGCATTTTTGTATGACAGTCATCAAATATGTGGACTCTTTTATATATAGCTGCAGCTAATGAAACCAGATTCACACCTCTTTTGGGGCGCATATACACAACCTAACTATACCACAACGCATCAAGCGTCATGTAACGATAAATACATCATTTAAGCCTCGTCCCATGTCACATGTCAGATACCAATTTGATAAATTATCCTCATTTGTCACAAAAAATAAATTTAACAAAAAAAAAAAAGAAGAAAGAGACAAATCAGCGGTACCAAGCAATTCGATTTCTTTGATCCACACTATGGATACGGCAAGCGGCGCGATAGTGATGGTGGACTTTTGGAGTCTTATATATTTTTTGGTCAGGATGACAGGTTGCTTGGCAGAGACCAGAGAATGCTCCTCATATGCAGTGCGATGCATTCAAAGGGCTATCATTAGATTAATGAACGTCATTTACTTTGTTGGTGTGGGACATGACTCGGGCGAGTTCCTGGAAAGCTGTAGCTCCAGTTAAACCATCCAATTTCCTGGGAACACTCGCATGAAATGGGTAAAAAACGTTTCGTATAGAAGTATAAGTAAGTATTACGTGGAGTTCTCTGATGTATAGCACTGACTGAAATTGAAGATGAACTGAATGGAGTGGAGATGCGCCAGGAGGAATTTTCTCTTTGAAATGAGAAGGTTAATCCTTGCGACGCGACATACCCAACGTAATTGAGCAGTCAGTAGTCAATGGTTATACTTTTTCATTGTGCTGCTGCACCCATTAAGTACCTGTTTTTGGACTTTCTGACCGACTTACAAAATTACCGGGCTATACATTGTTACATTATGGGGGTAAATAGGGACTTTGGGTCCCTGTAGGTCATTTTGCAAGATGTCTGCACTAATGGAGAGGTGTGTACGAATGGCCCAGAGGCTGTGCTTTGCGTGCATCCACTACAACTATAACTTCGAGGAAGAAGATTCACCTTTTTGATATATAAGTTAAATATATGATGTGCTGCTGTATGAACGTACTACGTTTACTGTTCAGAGCATTTTTGTACAGGTTTGTGATTTGTTTTCGGTTTTCCGAAGAAGAAGTTGTTTTTGACCAACTTTGCAGGTCATTATATTATTTTAAAACATTCATCACACTGAGAAATCATTGAATGCATAATAATTGTCTCTTACACGAATTTCGACTTGAATCTTGGGTAAATATTTTGAAGAAAAAAAATATGAATTTTTAAGTGACATTATGTACAATCATTCACAATGATAACAAAAATGAGAAATAAGAAATGCTAAATAACAACAAAAACTGTCGTCGGCGAATGTTCCGTGCCGATTTCACGTTGGTTTGGGGATTTATTTGGTGTTTCCACTGCCCAAAAAAATCAAAAAGTGAAGTGGCTTTTCATTTTTTTTTTTGATATGAAGTGGAAGTGAGATAGAAGTGAAATAAAAGAAAATGGCGTTAAAATGGGTCGGTTCCACAATTATTCTCCGACAAAAAAGTTCGTTTGATTTAACAAACTAATGTCTCCAAGAAGATTTGAATTAGATTTATTTGAAATCATCATTTGAGGAGATTACAACTTGTATGGTTAATCTTCGAGATTTCAAGGAAATTTGTGTAAATCCTGATAAACCTCGGTTTAGTGCCCGGTGGAAACGTAGTATTAAATTCTTGATATTCATAAAATAAATATGATCAAAAATAAAAATACTTATGACATTTTGAAGTTTAACACAGATGTGAATTTTTTAAAAAGAGCATGGATGTAAGAAATCAGGGTTTCAAAATATTTTCAAACTGCAAAATACGTTTTTCATTAAATTTTTTATGCGGAGACTATGGCAGCCTTTTTGAGACATGGGTAGCACAGTTGTCCTTTCCACAGTAAATGAGCCAAATGCTACTTTAGTAGCCATTTCGACAGCACTGGACGAGACTGTATATTTGGACCGAAGAGAGCCTAATAAATTGAAAAATCCAATTTCAGTTATAAATGTTTATTTTCTTCTGCACATATTCAAACTATGTATATGAGGGACAAATTAAATTTTGATATATCGAAAATATGTCGTTCCAATAATCCACAGGTTGTCCGTTAATCGTATTTTTCGGAGACGAGACCAGGACAAGACTGCAAATTTAAATTTCTCGCGAAAAAGGCGACACTGAGAATGAGGTGAGATTTAATTAAACGAGACCGACACGAGACCGAGACGAGACTGAAAATTTTCGATTTTAACGAGACCGAGATGAAAGTTCCAAAAGTCTCGCCGAGTCTCTTCTCGTGGCCAGCCCTAATACCCACTATTTAATTACAAAAAAAATAATACAATTAATGTAAAATGTTAAGTTTTTATATTTTATCCCATTTTCCTTAAGTTTTGATTTAATATGTTCTTCCTATTTGTATATGTTAATAAGCAAAATAGTATTAAAAAACGTTTTTTTAAACTTATTTGAAAATATTGCAAGGTGCGCCACTTTTTTTTGTAACTCAATGTATACTATGTACATGTTGGAAAATAATAGATACTCGTAAAATTTTTGAAATTTTACATGTCACTTGAACGTAAGATCAAAATGTTTATTTTACTTTGTCTTTAACATTTTCTATTAAAGTTAACGATATAAAAACATTATCAAACAGTATTCACCACGAGTTTCTAGCTACCTTCTATAGTTGTTATCTGCAAGATCAAGCTTGTGCGATCCAATCATAAGTACATTTTATTTATTTAATTGTTCCTTTCGCCTAAAGTGGGAAAAGGATTCCTTCTTACACATGACTTTTTTCTTGTCTGATCTCATCCTATTACGCACCGTTTTTTTTTAACATCTGTGTTGAATAACCCAATAACAATAAATAATTATGAAAACTATCACATTTATTAATTAAGCGTTAACAGTGCCTTAGGGGATAAAAACTAAAAAAATTTACATATATAACTTTTTTTTTGTTTCAATTTAGAGGTGATTAAGCCCCATCCTTTTTTACTAGCCACTCCAATCTAAAGCTCAATATTTATTAATATTCCTTTTAAGCAAACGTATGTATATATGTAAGCAACAGTTTTCCGGATTTTCCGAAGAAAAACAAACTTTCAAAACTTGAATAAGCCGACATGCAGCATTATCCTTTGCACTTTTAACTTTTTTCACTAAAATATATCACAATTTTACTAAAACTAAAGAATTTTTAACAAAAAAAAAATCTTTCGCTCTGGCTGCTCAGGTGATTTTGTTTTTCTGAAAAGTTGTAAAATAAAAGCATCAACAAATTATTGATGCGCAGTTTGCTCAGTTAATGCGCATCGACTGCGTATCAGATGGATTAAAAAACTTGCTACTTTTTGAACATTTTCACGATTGGGTGTTGGAACTTATGACTTTGCATCAAATGCGCATCTGATGCGGAACTCAGCCATTGCTTTAAGTAGTAGTTGTTATGTTTTTTGGTAGTTGATATTTAGAAATGGTAGCTCTAAATCACGTATCTGGAAGTTGCTATTTTACATTACGCCCTTTCTTTGACCAGTTCAACACAAAGAATTTTAATGAATGTCTGTGTTCAAACAATATGTATGTTCGAATATTTGCTGTTTATTTTCAATTCGAATAATATTTGCTCCAATTAAGTACAGCAAAGCTGTTCAACTTTTATCTGATCCAAGGTTTTTAACCGGATGCCTTAAACCTGAACTTAGAATTTTACCGCTCGGTTTTGTTGCATCAACGACTTCCTATAAAGTTTTAACCGAAGTCAAATAGAATCCTAAGATTTTGGCGACCTATTTTTGATTTTAAAACAATTTTTTTTTTGTAATTTCTCAAATGCGACAGATAATAATAAAACAAGAGAACCAACAAAAAATTCAGTCTTAGCCTTTTGACAGCAAAAATGAGAAAAACTCGGTTTGGATCGTTTTCCGAAAAATATATCTTGCTGTTTTTTATTGGAAAGTATTCTAGCTAGCGGAAAAAATAACTTTCGGTTGAAACAACAAAACTAAGAAAAATTCTATTAATAAGCCAGAAAAAAGGCGAGCTGTTGGTTTTTTTTTTACCAATTATTATGTAATGGGGTGTCGAAATTCTGTCTGTCTGTACCTCGACCTGCAGCCTAAACCACTGAAGTGATTTTCTTCAAATTTTGGAATTAAGGTTCTAGGTGATTCCCTAGAGGGGAAATTGAATTTTTTTTAGCTCAAAAAATAACGGTACCTGTCATACAACCAATATACAAAAATTGATTTATTTCAAAAATGGCAAAAATGGCTCTAACGATTTTCAAAAAAAAAATACGAGGTACTTAAATTACTAAAACAAATATGTTGGTAGAAAAAAAAATGTATAACGGTCATTAACGGTACCTGTCCTACAATAGATTCGTTGGTTTTCAATTTTCTCTTTAACTACTACAATTGTGCGTATAAAAATTTTCGAAAAAATTATTTTTGAATTTTTAAAAAAATATTGAAATTTTTTTTAGAAAATTCAATATCTTCAAAACGGGCGAATGATTTTTTTTTAATTTTGTGTAAAATTGTATTTTGTTATATACTAAAAGTAGGCATACCAAGTTTTATTTTAAAAAATGTTCAAGATTTTTTATAAAAAAAAATAATTTAAAAAATAACGCTCTAACGATTTTTGATTTTTTTTCATAGATTCATATTTATTAAACAAATCAGATGGCATACTCTTTTTTGAGCTCTATCTATTTTAGCTATTAAAATAACTTATTTATTATTATAGTTCATAGTAAATCATTTATATTTGAAATTGTTTTTAAAACTTTTTTTTAATGATATCATTATGTTATGGAACCAATTAATATGTACATTGTCTATTTCAAGCTACGCTGAAGTTGTTAGCTACGAGAGCAAGTTTTGTGCAATCCAGTCGTGCCCATTTTTTTTTTTTAAAACAGCCCCTGGTTTGAAACCTCAATGCATCAAATCCCTATAATAGCACAAAATAAATCTTTGGTGTGTAAATTCACTAGGAAAGAATCCATTGTTGTATGTTTTTTTAACTTTTCATTGATTCAAATTTTAAAGGCAAGCTACACAAAACAACAACAAAGACCAAACTGAAAATAAATGATGATGCGGACAAACTGAAACTGTACACAATTTTTTTTTTCTCTTATCCAACTGTCAGAGCTTCACTAAGGGTTCCTGTACATTTTGCTCGTGAAATGCCCGTGAACGAAAAATCTCCACTTTGTTCTCCACTCAGCTTAAGGAGCACGATCACGGGTGAGCGACAAAGCGATATGTGTATGGGTTCATGAGATGGTTCACAAGTATGGACTAGGCTTTAATAAGGAACAATGCGTCCAAGGGTTTTAATAGTAGAATTTTAAATAATAGAATTTGATGGTGTGGAATGTAAGCTTCCTAAAAACTCCAAATTCACACATATTCAATTATGGATTTATGAGACAATTGTCACTTTTAAATATTTTTGGTATAACTCTTAAACATCAAACAGATGCTTCAAAAAAGATGCTTCACAAGTTTTATATAAGAAAAATCAGAGCAAGTTAACAAAATGAGCAATGAAAAAAACAAAACGATAAATCAGTGATTTTAAATTGTGTACCAAACTTGTCATGACTTTTTTTGGTGGAAAGATATAGGCGCAAAACTTATTCGAATGAAACAAATAAGAAGATACAAATTGAAAAATATACACCCATTCAAAAATGATAATAATTTTTATTTTCCCTCGCTTCTAATGAAGCGTGCGAGACTACTTATGTCTGTGTTTGTCAGATCACTAGGATCATTGAAGAAGAAGTCTCCGAGATGGAGCCTACGTCTTTGGGATAGGGCAGGGCATGTGCAAAGAAGATGAGGAACATATTCTTCCTCCTCTTCATCCATACAGCTTCTGCAAAAGTCGTTTGCGAAAATTCCAAGCCGCTTTGCGTGCTTGCCTATAAGACAGTGCTCGGTTATGACACCAATTTCGGAGCTGATATGCGATCTGTTCAAAGATATCAAACACTAAGAGGGCCTCACATCTAGCGTAGGCCAGATCTGTTTTGTCGCCAGGCAAGTGGTTAAGTTGTAATAATAATAATAATAATAATAATAATAATAATAATAATAATAATAATAATAATAATAATAATAATAATAATAATAATAATAATAATAATAATAATAATAAAAATAATAATAATAATAATAATAATAATAATAATAATAATAATAATAATAATAATAATAATAATAATAATAATAATAATAATAATAATAATAATAATAAAAATAATAATAATAATAATAATAATAATAATAATAATAATAATAATAATAATAATAATAATAATAATAATAATAATAATAATAATAATAATAATAATAATAATAAGGTTTGTTCTCCTTAAAGCGTCTTGCTTCAGCAAAAATTTGCGTGTCGCTATAGGCATACCGATATTTACCTTTTCAGGTAAAATAGGTAGTCTTGTTCCACCTTTGGCGAGTTCATCAGCTTAACAATAACCCCGAATGTCCCTATGGCCCGGCACCCAACAAAGGAGAATATTGAACTTCTGTGCCATCTCTATAAGAGATGATCGACAGTTAAGGGCTGTTAAAGAGTTTGTAGAGACACAGTCGAGAGATTTTATGGCAGCTTGGCTGTCTGAGAAAATGCGGATATCAGAAGTCGATATCACTTCCTTATCGCCAAAAGTTCTGCCTGGAACACGCTACAATGGTCTGGAAGACGAAATGAGAGACTTAAATTTAGTCTTTCTGAGTACACGCCTCCACCAACCCCATCATCGGTTTTTGAGCCGTCCGTATAGAAATGAATAGATTCGTCTTCCAAAAATGTCACGTCCTTCCATGTGGATCTGGAAGGTATGGCAACTTGAAAATTTGTATCGAAACGGAATTGTGGGATGGTGTAGTCAATTATACGTGGAAGTGATCTGTATGAGTTCAGTATAGCTGAGTGGCCTATTTCATTATTGGTCCACTGTGAAGAGGCTTTAAGACGGATTGCCGTACTTGCTGCCGTTTATTTTAAGAGTAGATTAATAATTTTGTTTTGGGTTTTTATTTCTACAAATAAATATTGAAATATAAAGTAGCTACTCAAAGTTATACATTGTAAATATTAATTTAAAAAAATAAAATATTTTTCCTATTTACAATTTTCAAAAAAGTTTTAGACGCAGCATTTAATTTGCATTGCTCTCAACAGTACCTTCATACTTCTCATACATACATACATATTTGACTTTCTCACTATTCGATATATTATTTTGTTTAATTCCAAAAATACCTATTTCATATCAAAGTTTTCAAAAAAAAAAAATATTTTTTTGAATATTCAGAAAAATGTCGATTTTTTTTTTTTGAAAATTTGATTTTTCAAAAACGGGTTGACAAATTTTTTAAGAATACAAATCTGTATTTTAATAGCCACTTTAACTTGGCATTCCAATTTCCTAACAATGTTTTCAAAATTGTTTATACAGGGTTATTTACCTAAGATGTGGACAAAAAGCTAGAGCGCTTAGGTTGGATCGCGAAAATAAAAACAAAGTTAGCTTTAAATTGACAATATACGTTATAAGTTTAATATTTTAATGATGTTGTATTAAAAAAAAAGTGTTAAAAATGTTTAAATATGTTTAATTATTTTGTAGATTTTTGTAAATTTATTACTTAATAAGCTTAAAATACCATTTTAAATACCTTGAGTTAAGAAAAAAGTATGCTGTCTGATTTGTTTGATAAATATAAAAATTTATTGACAAAAAATCAAAAATCTTTATAACGGTTTTCTTAAAAACTATTTTTTTATATACAAACAATTTGTTTTGAACATTGCATAAAATAAAATCTGGTATGCCAACTTTTAGTATTTATATGAAATACAATTTTTTACAAAATAAGAAAAAATTCATTCAATCGTTTTCAAGATATCGAATTTTCAAAAATAAAATTGAATATTTTTTCAACAATCCAAAATATATTTTTTTTTGAAAATGTCCGTTCTGAGAAATTGATAATGAGAAATTGAAAAATCAAAAATCGGTTATATGACAGGTATCTTAGGGGTGTCGCTTAAATTTTGTTTGTCAGATATAAATGGCTGAAAACCCGCCAAAAATCGGTCGATTTTTAAGTCTGCGAAGGCCTACACGGGTTCGGGAACGAGCAAATATCAGAGCGAAATCCGTGTGCTGAAATCAAATGCATCATCTAGTTTTTGGGATATTCCAGTCTGAAAATGGAATATAGGTAGGTTACCATTTTTCCTTATTTTTGAGATTTTTTAAAAATTCAAAATGCTTTTTTTCAAAAAAAAAAAAAAAAAAAATACACCGATTCATCCATGAATATGAGTCACAGTGCAATACTTTGATGAATCGGTGCATTTGGTTTGAAATACAGCATTTCGAATTTTTACAAAATCTCAAAAATAGGGGAATATATTCCAGTTTCAGACTGGAATATTTCAAAAACTAGAGCCGATGGCGGAAATAAGATGACGGATTTGAGTTCCGCACATGAAATTACTTGCGCGTTCCCGAACCCGTGTAGGCCTTTAAAATCGAGAAAAGCTTTAAAATTAACAATTTTTTTGGGGTTTTTCAGCCATTAATCGAGTAAAAAAGGCATAATACTTGTGCTATTTAAAATAAATCTTTTTTAGTCTTTGAAACTTCGTTTGATACGCGAATTTCTTGATCATTTATTAACTTTGAAAAAAAAACTTGTTTACATAAAAAACGGCCGCGGGGTCTGAAAGTATCATTTTAAAAAAGTTTCAGGACGTAGAAATACTTGTGTGGGTATCCTCTACAAGATCCACGATACCCATTTTGAATATCTGACAACAAAAAGTTAAGAGACACTCCTAAAGTACCTACCGTTAAAAATCGTTATTGGTAAATTTTGTGTTCTAAAGATTTGCCTATACCCTTAATACTAACTCTTAATTTATTTTTCAAAATAGTTTGAGCCATTTTTGAAATAAATAATTTTTTGGATATTGGTTGCATGGCAGGTACTGTTATTTCTTGAGCTAAAAAAAAAAAATAATTTAATTTCTCCTCTAGGGAATTCCAAAATAGCATTAAGTCCAAAGTTTGAAGAAAATCGCTTTAGTCGTTTAGCTGCAGGTCGAGGTCCAGACAGACAGAGTGCCAGACAGACAGAATCACAAGACACACAAATTATTGTCTCGAGTTCGATTTTTTTGTACGAATCCAAAACATTAGCTATTCCGCAAGTAAAAATTATTTCTTGCATTTTGGAATATTTTTCTTATACGTACTGATATGCTATAGGTAGTCAAAAGGTGAGAAATTTCTAGTTCTTAAGATTTCCTTTTTTTTCTGGAGCTCATCTTGGATCTATAACACTTATCACGTTTCCTGTTGATCGAAGGATAAATTATGTACCTCACTGAGATGAAAAATACAAACATAAATTAAATAGGATTGTATTTATTTGATTTAAAGTTGTACAACATTCAGTGTATAGCATACTTTTTATTCGATATAAACTACAAAGATAATAAATTAGATCTTTTAGCAAGACCTTAGAGTAGGTCCATATTTTTTGTTCCTATTTCTTCTATTTGATCGGTATCATTTGTTTTAATTTCTTTTTCTAAAAATATATTATCTAACATAGCTAATACCTACGTAGCAACATTATTTACTTAACTTTGAGTTTTTCTGAAATCATTGTTCGTTTTTTTATGAAGCACTCTAGGGTCAATGCCACCATAAAAAAAAACACAAACCCAGCTTTACTTTCAACGTGACGTGCGTCGTTGAAAAGAATATAGAACTGCCTTATCCTGATGTCATTCCCAACAAAAGACACACATAAATCAGACTTCATAAAATCCTATCTATATTATTTTGTGTAGATATTTTAGAATATAATATGCAAACCCAAAAGAATTAAAAAATCCTCTCAATACGAGTATAACTTTGCCACAAATCGTGACCAAATAGAAGGCAACTCGTATCAACAACATCCATCCTATTATCTCCGCCTCTGGGTTTGTACTTATATATAATGCCGAAACCGCACATATGACCATAACTCTATATATAGTATAATATCCCAAACATTAAATATCCTTTTTTGCTACAAAATAGGATCTAGTACAATGATCTCGTGCGTGGGGTCCAAAATTGGTCGGATTAGAATGTGTGGCACTCACTCGTACGCTTGATATTACAGATATTATATACCCTTTACCAGTTTTCAAATAAATTAATACAGGAGCGAGGTGTTTCTGTTAGGGCCCAGTTATAGCTATCATTGGAAACCATCATTGAAAATATTAATTGTCAATTTTGAGGGATTTTGAAGTAAAAATATTATTATTATTATTTTGATGCCAAAGTAAAGCTTATTGACTTAATTTTTATTTGTAGGTAAAACAAAATTCAATTTTGCACAACTTTTCTCATAAAATGACTCATTGAAAAAATTAAAAGTTACGTTATGGGGAAGATATGGGTCCAAATGATTTTTTTTTTGGAGGAGAAATAATTTTGAAGTCGTAGTCTTTTTTCCTGCATTAAAATATTTAATGATTAAATCTTCCAAGGGTCTCAAAATAAACAGCTTACTTTTTAAATGATGGTTTTCAATGATAGCTATAACTGGCCCCTTAGGTGATGGATGGCGTTTCAAGGCACCAATATATCAGGGGCCGATGGAATTAAATATCCGATGAAGATATCATATAAATTTAAGACTTATTTAAACGCTTTTGAGACTTCTGGGAAGTTTTAAGGGCAACTTTTACCTAGATTGATGTGAACAACGCAGTAATTTGCAGTTCTTATGCAATTTTTTTTTTTGTTGGCATTTCTTTTCCAGGTTTTTGCAGTTCATTAAATAGAGGGTGTAATCGAGTGACCTCTGCCAATTTCACAGTGAAGTTAGCAACTCACTTGGTGCATCTCGTGAGTGAACCAGGAGTAAGGCTCCAGAAATGGATGTTTTTTTTTGCATTTCCAAAATAGACTAGGTCCAAATTTTGAAGTCCTTAAATTAAAAAAAAAAAAAAAACTTCACAGTGAAGTTAGCAGCTCACTCGATTACACCCACTGTTTGATGAACTGCAAAAACTGCGTGAGCGTAGTGTGGATGAAGTGGGGCGAAAACTCTGCCATCTTCTCTGATAGAAAAATGCACCCTAAGCTGAAAGGAAAGCTCTACATGGCAGTTTTTCGTGAAGTGCTTACATACGGTTCACAGTGTTAGACAATGTACAAGAAGTATGAGAGTAAATTGACGGCAGCTGAAACGAAGATGCTTCACATGACAGCAGGAGTGACAAAGCGTGATCGAATAAGAAGCAATATAATCGGAGGAAGCCTACACGTCAAAAATACCATCTTGGAAAAAATACAGCATAACCAACTTAGCTGGTACTGTCATGTACAAAGAAGATGCTATGAGAATCCATTTAAAAAGGCAATAGCACAAGACGTTCCAACACTATCGCGGAAGAAAGGCAGGATGAAACAACAAGGATGAATGCAACGACACCTGATTTTAGTCGGCCTCAGACATGGAACGATCCAAAACCGGGAGGCCTGTCGACGTTTTCTGAGGTCAACCCGGCGAACCCTACAAAAGGAACCTCAGGTGAAGCAGTTGAGTGGGAGAGTTGTGGTCCCCCTCTAGATCATGACAATCGCCGCCGGTTAAATGAAAAAGAAGAATTTGATGAACTGCAAAATCTGGAAATAATATGCAATAAAGATGCAAATTTCTGCCTTGGCCCCATAACTCTACGTTCAAGTTGCCCTGCCATCTTAAAAGATGTTATTTGGGTGCTGCTCAGAGTCAATTTGATTTTTTTTATCTCATCGAGGACTTCAAAATTTGCACCCAACCTATTCTTGAAATGCTTATTTGGAGCATAACTGCAAATTCGTAGTGTGCTTATTTTTCGAGATACAATTAGTAACTTGTCAACTTTACTGTGAAGTCAGTTTTATGAAATTTTCTTAAAAGTAAGGACATCAAAATTTGGACCTAACCCTTTTTTGAAATGCAAGGTCCACCATGGGACACACACTATTTGATTTACTGCAAAATTGAGAATATAAATGCAAAAAAAAGCAGAAAATCTGCAAATTACTGTGTTAGTCCATTATACTCTAGGTTAAAGTTGCTCTGCCAATTTCACATATGCTATTAAGGCGCTGTCGATAGTCAATACATCCCTGAGTAGGTTTTGTATCTAATATAAGTTCCATGAGTGCGTGATGCTGCCACTGCCTCCATAAGTGTCAATTCACATTCATGGATTCATGGCCAAGGCTAAAAGCGAATTTTTCATCATTAACAAAGTAAATGCTGGATTAATCAGCATCTGTGTATTTATGTCCTGGTGTGGTGTGTATCATTTATATTTCCTTCTTCTTTAGTAAACATTTTGCCTGGTGCAGCAATAGATTCAACACGCTGCTGCGCCAGCCTTATTATAACTGCGAACGAACGTACGTGATGGTATCGGCTTAGAGAGTCTTATATAAAATATAACTTAAGGTGGTGGCGCGCAAAATGTTTCAATCGGACATTTAATGCAATGGATTTGCAAAAGCAGAGAGGAGTTGGAACTTGGAAGCAACCAATAAGGATCTTTTAACGGAGGTGTTGTGATTTTGCTAAATCAAAGACAGGTGACAGAGGTCAAGCGAAAGGATTGGTGCGATGGCGATGCGATGGTGTGATGTTCCACAGCATCGAATTTAATGCGTGACTGTGCAGTGTCTGATGGTCTGCTCTGTTGTAGTTCTCTGTCGGTGTCAGATATTATGCTTAGGAAGGAAGTTCTTAATAAGAATTAATGGGGGTATTTATTGGATGGTCATAAACAATGTGATAGGCAGGGTATTAAATGGTAAAATTAGCATGTTGTATATTCCTATTCTTGGCAGGCAGATTATAGGGTGCAGCTAAGTAAGAATGATTTTACACGAGTCAAGTTGTTCGATTTAACATGATTTGTAAATGCTGAGCAAGTTAATATAATTTTTGTACGAATCGAAGTAGAAAAGAACATCCTGTTTTATATATATATTTTTATTATTTATTTATATATTTAGACTGGCGAAAAGATGTGCTGATACATGTAATAAATTACTGCATACATATCAGCCTAATTTTTGTTAGAACGTGAAGGTTTGGCCGAGCAAAAAATGTCCTTACCACATAAAGGAGGCGAATATACCCCGCCCTGTCCTGTCCACTTTTTGGCCGTCCTGTCTACTTTCTGGCCGCCCCGTCCTAGCCATCCCGTCCATTTTTGGGTCGTCCTTTCATTTCTTGGCTGTCCCATCCACTTTTTGGCGTTCCCGTTCATATTTTGGCCGTACCGACCACTTTCCATACTTCCAACAAACAAAATGATGTATACCTTCTTTGTGAAGTTTACTATTACAAGAAACTATTAAGTTCTTAGCAACTGGTTTATATAATTAAATATAAAAAATAACTTCCGATGGTCCCGCCCACTTTTTGGCCGTCCGTCCATTTTTTGGCTATCCCATATACTATTTGGCGGCCTTGTCCACTCTTTATCCGTCTCGTCCATTTTTTCGCCGTCCCAATTTTTGGCAAAAAATGTTCTGGAATTTAGAAAACTAAAAACCTATATGCTTTCTAGTGCCTTCTTTAACCTGATAGTTATTATGGGACCCAACGTCTTTGTGGAACCTTGAGAGTGAGGTGTAGAGTGGAATATGTTTCCCCGAATTATTATTATTAAGTTATCACAGTTACAAACTGTATTATCCTGGATGATGTTGTTAGCGGTGCAGAACGCCTTCAAAATCAAAGAAGCAATATCGAGAAATGATATACCTGCTCGTGTCGACTTTCTTCGCTATCGTTACTATTTTTTTTTAGCTGTCTTCCATCTCTTTGGAAAATAGCAGTGTTGTTGGTGCAGTTGTTGAACAAGATGGTGAGGAAAAGCACTATGACTTGGGGAAATATCACTATGACGAGGTTGAAACTGATTGTATAAAATCAGCCACTCCTTCAAGCTTGTTGAAACTTCCATTTGGCTCGGGATCACCACCGGCATGGGTATCATCGTTGAAAATGGTTATTTCAGTGTCTGTCTGCTGTAGCTTCTGGATTGTTGACTTGACTTCTTCTAAGAATGCAGGGTTGTTGGTCGGGCTTGGCACGAAATTGGTTTCAAAATATTCAGCATATCCCGTATAATAATCCCTGTGATGGAGCATCTGCATTCGCTTTCGCAATCACTGTCGATGATCCAACAGTCGAACAACCCCTTTTGGCAAATGCTGGTACTGGTCACTAGAAGTCTTTGGCCGTTTTTGATAGTTCACAACGTTGTTTATGATGAGTTATATTGCTTCAATAGCTTCTTCCTTGTCGTTGCTTGAGAGATTTCTGTTATAAATATATAACTGGTGATAGTTTATAAGCTCCTAATTTAGTCAATTTAGTGGATCTGCTAATGACCCAGTTCCACTTACTCGTGATCCTCATCTCCAGTAATGTAGTTCTGCAAGTCCGGGACAATGTCATGTTAGATAAAATCAGGAAGAAGGTGGTGTTCTTGGGAATGTTGACTTCGGTTGGGTGACCACTCTTAATTAATTATTCTTAAAATCTGCATCCCAATAGTTTACCCGGAAGTAGAAGTTCTATCATTCCAGCATTGAAATCACCTCCAATGAGTCCATATGTGTGCTAGGCGGCTGAAGTACTGAGAATAAAAAGATTGGTGATGCTATCAGACTGTTTAGCACTGCATTTTCTTGCAAATGCTGGAGATAATTAGAGTTGCAGCATCTTCCACTTCTATGAGGGCTGCTGTCACTTGAAATGATCTAAGTCCGAGGATCACAACTTGAATGGCTTTGATGTTCTTCCTCACGAGGAGTGCAGTTCCTCTCTGGCCTTAATCCTTGTCTGTGCGGAAGGTGTCGTATACTTTAAAGTCTCTGTTGTTTTGCTTGGTGACGTTGTATTTATTGATGAGGGCTGTGTCCGGTGAGTAGTGAGTGCTTCTTCAAAAAGAAATGGAATGTTGTCCTTTTTAAAACTGGCTTCTGATATTGATGTGCTTCACATTTTACCTATATCTGCAAACGTCACCGAGGCGAGGAGCGAGTCAGTGTGTATACTGATTTGACCTTGAAGGCATGCTGTGATGCTTTCTTCTGGGAATCCGCCTTTTTCTTTTCTTCCTTCTTTGCCAGTAGAACCTTTCATCTAAGTTAGTTTGCCAGGTGACTTTAAACTCTTTTCAGTTGGCACTGTAGACTCATGTCATTCTTGTCCTTCCGCTTGCATTCTACTGGGATGTATGGTCTTCGTTGCACATCACGCACACAGTTGGTTGCTACATGCCCAATTCTTTGACAGTTCTTGCATTGAACTATGTTTATGTTTTGTCCATTTCTTGTGGAAAATCACCTTTTTGGACTTCTCTATCATCGTGTATTGATAGTTTTGATTAAAACCTCGATTTTGTTCACGATACCAATACATGCCCTATTTTTATGACTTAGGTTTTTCTATGCGATGTTCTCATTAATTTTTGTTCAAATAGAATAAAGTATGTACATATATGTAGATGTTTTTGAAAATAAGAAACAAAACAAGTAAACAATCATGTTTGGTAAAAGTCTCAAGTAAATCGGTAGGTTGGAACGCCCCACAGAGCTTGCGGGCCGCTATGAATACCTATGTGTCATATTTCATTTAAATCTTGTGGTCAACAAAATTCTACCCTGCATCACCATGAATTTTTTGGAAAATTCTTTTAAAATTACCAACTTATTATTTTTTCGCGTGAGTAATTTAATGCCAAGTCAATTTTGAAAATCATAAACATATCACTCACTTTCACGTTGTCTCAACCTCTCAAGCCCAGTAGGTATACAATCATATCCTATCATCAGCCACATAAGCAGATTTCAACAGAAATTCAACTTCTCCAACTCGCATTTGGTCATAATTCTGTCAACCAAAACCCAAAATTCTGACAGCATTTCTGCGCGAAAATATTTCGACCGCACATCATAAATTTTGCCGTCGCCGCCAAGGTCCATGCCAAAAAGTCATCTGCTGTCACATAATTTTTGTATACCAAACGGCACCGAACTTTTCAAAAAAAAAATAAAATAATAATTAAATCAAAAATAAGAAAAAAATAAATTGAATGACTCAGTCGAAATTGTTGTATGAGGTGGTATTATGTGTGTTTTTTAAACATTTTAAATTGTCTCAATTGTTTATTAATGAATTGATTACTTAATTCCCATTGAATATTAACAATAGCAAGCGCGCATCAAATAAATTATTGCGTTAAAATTTATAGACGTATAACTAACTTTTGGTCTTGCCAAAATGTCAAGAAATTAATTCGACAAGATGTTTTTTTTTTGCCAATAAAATTTATTGTTGTACAAATTGCAATCAAATTTGAATAAATTTTCAATTAAATTTGTTATTGTGAGATTCAAATGCGACAGAAGCTCGTTAAGTAGCAAAAATACAAGTCATAAAAACAAACAAGTTCGGCAATTTGTTTCTGTTTTTTTCTTTTTTTTTGTGGTGAATTTTTTGTTTATGGTTTTGCATGAGAACTCTCAAGGTGCGGTTTAAATTAAACTGTCTTATCAGATCTTTGAACCAAATCCGGTCAATCCTTGATTAGAAAAAAAAGTCGTAAAAAAATAAATATAAATGCATGAGTGACTTTCGAATATTTTTCAAATTTACGATCAAAGAAAAATACAATAAAATTTTGGTCATTCGATTTTATTTCCATCCAGAAGGTCGACTTCGACTATCATCTCATCATCAGACCTTCCGAAATTGGTAAACTAATTCGGTTAGCATATCACAGGCCATAACAAGCAATTAATTAAATTTTCAGCTTTGTCTATATCCAGATGAGTCTTTTTGGCGCTTGCTTTCATCGAAACCAAAATTTATTCAAAGTTTTATACTACTATCACCATCATCATCAACTAATTAGTCAAGAGTCTTCTTATCGGATTTTTTCATTAGGGTCACGGGTCTGGCGAGGTTTTTTTTTAATCGTAAGACTTCTGAAAGTCAAAAAACGAAACTGTCACCACGATGCTTTCTTCTATATCAGGGAATTTATAATGAGGGAGAAATTCCATAAGGCTGACCGAAGAAGCGAGTACCGGGCGTTATCACATCTTGGGCATCGTTTCCAGTTCCATCATCAGGCAGCAGCACCAGCAGGTTTAAACAAAGGGACATTTAGATTTTTGTAGGTAGAGGTATACCTACAACTGACCAACTCCAACCGGACGGTGGCTATCTCAATCTTGAGATTCCATTTTTTGGTTGGTACATCCGTGTCCATATGGGGACTTGTTTTACGCATTTCAGGT
The DNA here is from genome assembly GCA_949320155.1 of Melangyna quadrimaculata. Taxonomy (NCBI): domain Eukaryota; kingdom Metazoa; phylum Arthropoda; class Insecta; order Diptera; family Syrphidae; genus Melangyna; species Melangyna quadrimaculata. The sequence continues at coordinate 50,659,134 of OX439483.1, forward strand.
AGGCTATGTCATAAGTCGTAATTTGAGCCTCTTACTTGGGGATATAACGTTCGTGTGTTACACTCACTCGAAGTTGCAGTTTTTTTGTTTGTTTGATTTGTTTGTAATATTTCGGTTCGTATGGATAAAACAATCACAGTGGGGCTTCTAATTCGATTGTTTGAAAATTAATTACGAGTATTTCTTTGGGATTCCTTCGGGGCTCAAAATTGTTTTTTTTTCTTGTCCCGATCAAGATCATCATCTTGAAATGTAACATGAGAAAAAATTGGTATATTCATAAATATAATTATTTGCGTTCGAAAAAAGATTGAAAAAAGACTAAAATAAAGGTAACAATATGAAAATGGAAGAAATGTGACATTTTAACTGGGATTGTGTGAGAGAGTTGGATTTTTTGTGGTCGTAATCTCATTACGATAAATCATGACTGATGTTGATTGTGTATGAATATTATGGGAATAATAATTTCTTCTTTTACTTCATCGTTGGTGTCGTTGTTGTTGTTGTTGATTATTTTTTTTTTTTTGAACAACAAAACGGTTGACAAGGAAATTTGATATTTTTGAGAATTCTTATTAAATTCTGTTGTTTTCAAAGTTTTAATTTTTTATCAGATTTTATTTGTTGACGCCTTATAAAATGTTTTTAGTGGATTTGTGTGTAAATTGTTTGAATTATGGTTAAGGTTTGTTAGATGATCTCTGATGAATGCGATAAAAATATGATTTTTAGGTTTCGGATGAAGAACAATGATCCGTCGTTATTTTTGATTTTAGGAAGAACAAGACTGTGTATAGAATTGGAGTTTTATTTTATTTGAAGAGTTCTGAAATATAAAGTATTTTTTTAAGTTACAAATACATACACCTGGTTATTTTTGATGACAAAGGAAGTTTTTTATCAATAATAAATATTGACCTTCAGATTGGAGTGGCTAGTAAAAAAGGATGGGGCTAAATCACCTATAAATTAAAACAAAAAAAAAATTATATTATTTTTTTTTTAGTTTTTATCCCCTAAGGCACTGTTAACACTTAATTAATAAATGAGCTAGTTTTAATAATTAATAATTATTAATTATTGTTATTTGGTTATTCCACAAAACAATGGCTGAGTTCCGAAATGCATCAGATGCGCATTTGATGCAAAGTCATAAGTTCCAACACCCAAACGTGAAAAAGTTTACAAAGTAGCAAGTTTCTTAACGCATCTGATACGCAGTTGATGCGCATTAGTATTTAGTATTTATTGTTTAATCAACGATAAGTATATCAACAGATTTTTAATTTAAAGATAAATGATAAATAAATATAATTTTAATAATATACATGCTATTACATATGTTAAAATACAAAATATAACAATTTTACAGCTTTTTACTTACCATGACAGTATTTTTAAATTTATCTCTAGACATAAAAATATCAACATCTTCATTAAAAAAATTAAACAAACTGACACACCTGGAAATAGGTTAACGCTGCCCATACAAAGTTGAGTGGCGGATTTCATATAATAACTGCCTTGATCTTATGGATCTTGAGGGGGCATACAAGTAGATTAGGGAAAGTAGATATTCACTTTTTAGGGAAAAACACAAAATATCACGAATAAACATTACACATGAGACTTTTCTTCGCCTTTCAAGAGTATCAAGTCCTAATAACAAACATTTGCTATGATAGCTTAATATCGCATTTTCAGATAATGTAGAAAACCTCAAAAAATTTTGTTGGACCCTTTCAATCCTATTAATATTTTTTACAGTACTAGGGTACCCCGCAATGGAACAATACTCAAGAATAGGTCTAACCAATGAACAGAAAAGGGACTTTACCGTGTATGGATCTTTGAAATCCACGGAGTTTCTTTTAACAAATCCTAAAAGAGAATTAGCTTTTGACACAACATAATTTATGTGAAGATCAAATGTAAGCTTTGCATCAAACACTATTCCCAGATCCTTAAACTCATAAACCCTTGATAAATTATTTCCATTTAGGATATAATTTGCCAAAATTGGATGCAAAATACGGCCATAAGTCATCAAGGCACACTTCCCATAATTAGCTGAGCCAACTGCGCATCAATAATTTGTTGATGCTCTTATCTTACAACTTTTTAGAAAGACAAAATCACCTGAGCAGCCGAGCAACAGATTTTTTTTTGTTAAGAATTCTTATGTTTTAGTAAAATTGTGATATATTTTAGTGAAAAAAGTGAAAAGTGCAAAGGATTATGCTGCATGTAGGCTTATTCAAGTTTTGAAAATTTGTCTTTCTTCGATAAATATGGAAAACTGTTGCGTACATATGTGCTCCAAATACCTTAAGATTTGATACACAAATTTTGTTTTATGTCTGCTCTCCAAACAATGTGCATTCCGAAATGCCATATTTTCTACAAAGTTAAATGTTAACAAAGCAGCAGGTTTGCGTAGCTGATGCCTATGAATGAGGTATTGCTGCCGCATCAAAACTTTTTGTTTAACATTTTGGAACTCAGCCATTCTCTGTTTGAAACGTCAATCGTTCATAAGTGTATACCAGTGATAAATGTCAAAAGTTCACTTTCTCCACACGTGAATGTTCACTTCACGAGGAAGTATGTACTAGGTTGAAAGGTTTATTCGCTTCCCTACATTTGTTTACGAGTGTAAAATTAAAAAAAAAATTGGTCTAAAAATATAAATTTTACTTTTTTTTTCAAAAAATTTGATTTTGAAAACTATTTATTCAAAAATTATACATACTTAAGAGCCAAATTTACGATTTGCGTTTAAACCTAATATTGCTAGTACTTTATTCTTCAGATAAACTTAGGGCTGGCCAAGAGACGACACTCTACGAGACTTTGGTAAGTCTCGTCTCGGTCTCGTTACAATCGAAAATGTTCAGTCTCGTCTCGGTCTCGAGTCGGTCTAGTATAATTAAGTCTCGTTTCGGTCTCGTCTCCGAAAAATACGATTTTCGGCCAACTTGTTGATTATTGGAACGAAATATTTTCGATTATAGTTTCAATACATGAAGAAGAAAATAAATATTTTACTGAAATTGGATGCCATCCGTGGAATTTCATGAGATAATTAATATCAGTTAATTGGATTGAGACACTGTGCCAACAAAAATCGTTCCTTTCCTTCTATTCCTTCTAACTAGTGCCGTGCATTGCATTTAAAAGACCTGAGGTCTTACAGGCATATAGTTAAAATTATTATTATTATTATTATTAATTTATTAGACGCTTTGTAAGATTCGGTCCAAATATACAGTCTCGTCTCGGTTGCTTAAAAGCCAGTCCGAGACTTTTCTCGTCTTGTGGCCAGCCCTAGATAAACCTAAAATGTGTTCCTGTTGTTATTATATTTATTCCTCTGATAGCTTAACTGATGATAGAATAATCGACTCTAAACAAATTGATTTAAAAATAAAATATGGATTTTAAGCTTTAAAAAAATCTGTAACATAGTATTATAAGTGTTACCATTGGTCTCAAAAATAACGAAGATGAAAAAATTTAGAAATAAAAATTCCCAACTGCTAAAAGTATACAAGTGACATCAACTCGAGAAATGGGTGTAACGCATACATTTCTAGAGTTGAGGTCACTCATACATTTCTAGAGTTGAGGTCCCTCATGTTCATTTAGCTGTTTTTGATATTTAATCTTGATATTAAATCTCCTATGAAAGTGGGAGACCTCCTATGAAAGTGGGGGAAATACACCGAGTCAACCTTCATGCTTTAGTTTTTTTCGCATCTTTAACGAATCATCCTTTATAAAGTTTCTTTGTACCACGAATTAAAAATAGAATTATGGTTTTTTTTTTTGGGTTCTATATTCGATTAATTTAAATTCTTGTTATCTCTAATTTTTTACAAAAAAAAATTTAAATTCCTGAGTATATTTTCTCACTGTTATATGACTTCGAAGAGTAAATCCATGACATAGATTAATTTCCCAAACGATCATAAGATTAACACAATTATTCACCTTTAAAAAAGGGCAAAGTATTATACCAAATTAATTGCATTTTGTCAACTCATAGCCATAATAGCCCTTCATTTTCATCAATACCTATACCATATTTATAGCTTCTCAAAATGTTTCACAATTTCATTTATCAAAAAATATAACTACTAAGAAATAAAACCCCGTCATTGAAAGAAAAATTAATCGAAAGTGATTCTCTCGCTTCCCACAGTTGAACATTTAAGTTCCAAACAAAATAATTTGCATAATTTGATCCAATTTTACGGCCTCAAAAATTCATATGAAACTTAAACTCCGAAAAATCTTTATTGATGTAAGTCTAAATAATGCGCCTCTTCGGCTAAACATTGTCTCGCGATGCTATTTTTTTTTTAGTCTTCGTCATTAATTTTTTAACCCAAAAAGACGTCAACAAACTTTCAGCTGCTGCTAATGACAATTTATGATCCAAAGTCATATGGAAGTTAGACTTGGAAGTTGTTGTAGTAGAAACTGCTGGTTTATCTGTCTGTCTGGTTAGGGAATTGGACACAAACATAAAAATTAAGCAATTTTAATAAAGTGTGGAGAATTTTTTAGTTATTTTTTTTTTCTTCTTCTCTTTTTTAATTAAAACGATTGACTAGATTGAGTTGAAATAAAATAAGAAGACAAAGAACAAGCTTTGGGATCAATTTTTATATTCATCAAATCCGGGTTTTAGGTGGGTTTTCATTCTTAATATCCCATAATTCATCGGATTCAGTGTTTTCGATTAACTGTTGACGTTTTTAATTTGAAATTTCCAATTTTTTTCTGTTTAATGGGCGGGGAAACGAATAAAGAAGATGAACAAATTTTAGCTGTTGAATTATATTAATAACAAGATGTATGTGTGAATGATTTTGGTGTGACGTTTCTTCAACTACATAACTGCATCCAAGCAACTTCCCACGTGCACGCCGATGTGTGTGTAATTGATATGAATGCAAATTGTAAGACCGCTATCAATCATGATGCGGGACAATAATCCCCCAATACACAATTCAGGAAGGAATTCCCAAAGGTCCGTGCACTTAAAAGGTGTGGTTTACAGTCTCTAGAAATTCCATTACAAGAAGTGTCAGATTGACAGAAGAAACGTCAGAGCAGGTTGATGTATTTCCCAGTGTCTTTCTACGGTGATGCATACGAATCGAATTTCGGTAAATACCTTTGGCCGCCATCTATCTATCTTCTTGCAGTTCCACGTTCTCCACCACCACATCACTGACTGATCTCAGAGAAAAGATGTTATAAAAAGCTATAAATCACCCTTGAGAGAGACAGACACAGAGAGAGGAGGATCTTTAGATCTCTGCTTACAGACCAGAAAATTTGCATATTAAAATGTTGATCCTGATGATGGCCGCGAGATCCTTAACCTCGACTCCAGCTACTGTGTTCATTTGAGAATCTCTAAAGTGTTCAAATTACCTTTTGGCCAAGGAGGGGTACATCTGAACCTGAACTAGTATCTTGGAATTTGTCAATTTTTCTGATGAATGCCTTCTCGAGGGCATGCACATGGAACCGGACTATCATCAGGAGCAGCGCTGCACTGCTGTCCAGAGATAACACTAAATCGCTCTGACTGAATGACTGACTACCGAAGGAACTGCCAGTATCCAGGCATACAAAAAAGCAGATCATCCAGACTACTACTGGACAGGGCAAAATGGATTGCCCAAGATCACGACGATGAGTCTGATGGGGTAAGTGAGAGAGTATCTCTGTATACCGAGACGACGAGGAAGCGACGCCGCGCCGCCGCCGACAATGCGAATGACGGTGCCGGTGGTTTCTGGGATGATGAGATGAGTATAGAACGAACGCGAAGATGCTCTCATGATTGATTGATGGTTTCGAGAATTTAAAGCGATTTTGATTGACCATTTAGGATCTTGTTGTTGGGTTAGCTTTGCGGGACGCGACGGGACAATTACGAGATGGATTAACAGCAATATACGAACATTTGGTATTATGAAGACGATTTTGTGCGGCATCTGATGAAGAAGCCGAAGCAAGAGTTAATGGCACCATCACCCAGAGGAAGACGAAGTGCCATGTCATATTTGGTGCATTGAAATGGTCATGACCATGAATGTGCATCAGTTGCAGATCATGCTTGGGTAATTAATTAGAAAGCAATTTAAGCGTAATAAAGAAAGAAAAAGGGCTCTTGACTCCTCTCTTGCTGTCCTGATTTCTGATGGCCTGTGTTTTCACTGTAGAATAAGAGTCTAAGATTTATAATTGTGCAGAAAATACGAAGATGATTGGTGTGGCAAATCTCAGCTAAGTCAATTCGATGCGAGCCATTTGTTTGAAGCACATATATGTATATACCGGCTAACGGATAATTGGAGTCATATGTGTGGAAATGCATAAGAAATATAAATGCCCGACAAGATGCTATAGCTACTCTACTTGTTTTTGTGGAAAATTAACTTGACATTGACAATTTAAATTTTGATGCATTATCAATCATTGGAAGTGGTCATTTGGGGTTGGGGATATTATTTTTATGTGAATTTTTAGATTTCATCAAGTTTTGTTTGCTCATGGTCTTAGGTTTATTTTTTTTTTTTGGTTTGGCATATTTCTTACTAGGTATGAGGATTTTCCAGTTTGACCTCAAAAAAACATCTACAAGATTTAGGGCCAATTTCGCAGAGCACACCTATCAGAATAGGTCACGCTTAAGTTTTCTATATTGGTATATACTTTATTATTATTTTCGCAGTCTTTTCGAACCAATGACAAATCCGTGCTATTTAATGTCTGCTAAACCTGAAAATTCTCGGCTACCATCTCGAGGAAACTGCAGGTTTTTAGTAATCGCTGCCTTCGACACATTCTGATGTTTCGCTGACCCCAAATTATTCAAAAACAGGAATTGTGGCACAGGCCAATTAGATCAGCTGGACGTCGACATTAGAAAGCGCAAATGACAATGGGTCACACACTGAGGAGACCAAACTATTATATTGCGCAGAGCAGTCCTTTGAAGGGAATCCTCAGGTTGCACGGCTGGCGGGTTGGAAGACCAAGAACAACATGTAAACCAACAGTCCTTATAATAGAAGCAGATTCTCAGAGAAAGACTTGTTCACTAAAAGTATCTAGCTGCAGACCGCGCAGGATGGAGACGATTTGTTAGCACCCTATATGCAACGATCGGTGTTACAGGATTTGATGATGATGATGAGGTGACACTAATGTGACTGTGAAATTGGCTCTTACTGTTTTAGTTTAAGTCTTTGATATAGTTTGAGGTCAACCCTTTCCCCCAATGTTTAGTTGTAACCTAATCTTATAGATTTTCGGCATACTAACGAATGATTTAAATATATTTTTGGCATCATAAACTAGAAATTGCAGTAGAATAACTTATGGAATTTCCTAGAACTTAAAATTGTTTTATTCCCAAAAATAAACTTTAAAATATGTTTCTACTTTTCTCGCTTTGTGCCCAATGCAATCCTAAAGTATAAAATGTCTGCTTTTTCCGGAATATTTGGACAAATATAAATATCAGACACTATAGAAATATTAGGCCTAGTGGACCTTCGTAATCCTTGGGAAGTTCTTAAATGAGAAAAATAAATGTTTGCATTGAAATTTAGCTTTTACGGCATTTTTCAAAGTTTGTTTTTAATATAATTTTCATTTTTTTTAATTTTTTAAACTTTAAATATTTAGAGAAATATCCCTAATCAATAACCCCAGGAGCAGGTCATGATCGTTTCCATAAATTTGGTCAAAACCCAGGAAAGACACCGCTTACCTGAAGAGCAAGCTGTATGAAGTCAGACCCCTGACCTCAAGACTTGTATGGTTGTGGTTTATCAGTTTCGTTTGTTTTTCTTTTTTGCAAGACCGACTACTATTAAAATAGTTTCTCTATCAACAGGAAAATAAATACTTATACAAATCCATGCAAGAAATAATTTTTCACAACGCCAAGAAAAACAAAAACGCAATTATATTATTCTTGTTTTTAGCACACATCAAAAAAGTTAAAAACTTCCTTGCTACCCCAAATGAAATTTTTAGGGGGGTGAGGCAAAAAAGATTATTTTATCCACCAGCAAATAGTTATGCAATTTCATACAAAAATCAATTATTATTGTCGACGCTTATGCCAAAAAATAGTAAACTTTTCTTCATCAACATCAACAAAAAATATAATTCAATTTTCTTCTCTCTGAGAGCGGTTAAACGATATTTTTTATATGGACCCTCATAAATAGCTAGTGAACAACCCAACCGAATTCATAGTTCAAACCCCTTAAATTATATTATATATATATATATAAATAAGGGATGCTGCAGCTCTCCGTTTTTTATCTTATGTTTGCTATTAAAAATAAATGTTGATTGAAAAACAATACAAAAACTAATTCTATATAAATCCAGCACAGAAATTTTTAAGTTGGGGTTCAACAATCTACCAGGGTAGATATATCATTAAGTCGTTAGTGGTGCTCCCCATCTACCCATAAAGGTGGAAATATTCCTCAGATTATTTTAAAGAGTCTGTAGATACCCTTTAAAAACATCCTCAGAGTATGTTAATCAACTGCGGGTAGATCAATGTAGATTCATTCGACAACCTTCAACCACACTTGGACCATCTTGATTGTCACAGACTTTAAGCTTTGTTGACTATTATTCAGGAACTGACATAATCCAATTAAAGTGATCATAATATCCAAAATACAAAATGGATTAACTTCTAAGGAACTGAAGTCATATAGTATGGCTTGCTCGAAAAACATAAGAATTTGATGACACGATAACATTTGTACTTTGTAGTTTGAGATTTTAATTCAATTAAAAAGTACAAGTGACCTCAACTCCAAAAATGAATGTGTTTCGCCCAGATATAATAGTGGGCTCTTCAGTCAGTCTGTCATACCCTACTAAGATACAAATTTCGGTCGATGTTTACCGACTTTTATAAAATAAATTTCGGGAGTTGAGGTCAGTTGTACTTTTTAATTGAATTATATTCATTCACTCCACTTAAAGCTAAAGTAATTTTAATATTTTATTTTCTTGATCTTTATTATTAAAGAGTTTTTATGTTGCATCAAATTTTGGCAAAGTAATCAACTCCTTATTATTTTTTTTCTCCAAGTTTTTTAAAGTTGACAAAATTATTATAAGCAACCTTGCATAGAAAGATGCGTGTCATGGGAAATAGAAAATTGACCTCTTACATCGTTAACAATGCGAACTTGATGACCGTCCAGCTTTGATAATTTTTCCTCTAGGTATATCAATGAGATCTTGTACCAAACAGATTATACTATCATCTGACTTGACTCTACATAAATAGTACCTTACTTAATAGTACTTTCCACTTAGTTGATTTGTTCGGAAATTCTCATAAGATATTATGTTGCATCAGCTTAAATTTCTTCACATAACTCTGAGCACGTGCAGCGTTTTATTCATGCCACCCGTTGTTCCAATAACAAATTCTGATAGAAATATATGTCGAGTCTTTTCTTTGATCTGTCAAGGCAGGACGATTGAACCCTGTTCCGTTAAATCATCTGATACCTGATAATTTCTATTTATCGCCAAATCCTGTAAGGAATTACTGCGTTCTTTAAGTCTAATCTTGGAACTTTTGAGATTTTGCAACAAGGTATATTCGAATTAAAAATTCAACGCAAGTAACACGCAATGATGTGCTTATTCCCATCGAATAGTTCAATATTCTCCAATAAACTCTACCTTATTATTGTGACCAACAAACATCGAGCGCAAGTTGGTGCCGCGCGTATTAGTGTCAGGTGTGAATAAATAGATACTACCAAATGCAATCCTCCGTGAAATTGTTCATCGCGCGTAAAATAGGTAGGTATACTCGTACTAGCTTTGCAAGAAACAATGGATTGCATTATGAGTATATACGAGATGACGGCAAGTTGAAATCTCATCCCAGCCACATGATGATGGGAAGAATCACCTCTGGAATTTCCATTCATACAATATACTGTGCCATCGACGAACGACGACAACAATGATGTGCTGGCTGGCTAGATATAGCTTATCCATGTCTGTCTATCTTATGTGCGCTGCAGTTGTCGTTTGTCGCCCCAAAACATATGAGAATCGGGTCAAAACTCAAAACCTATCGCCTTACATCAGCCACCAGCCAGTCAGCCAGCGGCGACGCGACGACAACCAGCAAGTGCATTGCTCTTGCAACTTGCACTTATCATCCTCTGGTACTTAACTAGCATCCATAGAGCATTATTACAAGTGAGATACGTGTCGGAGATTTTTTATGTCATCTATTGTTTTCGCGCGAGAGCAAGTCCATGCTCCACTGATTTCCTCTTCATCCTCTATGTGGCAATTATGTTGCACTGCAACACGAATCATGTAGGGTATTTTGTATTGAGAAAGTGTTGCACGTATTTATTTATGAAATTTGCATCATGACAGCTGCTGCTGTTGCTGCCACGTTTGCGGCATCAGGAGGCAGTTGCGATGGGGGAGGTGGTGCGGCGGTGGTGGTGTCGACTGTTGCTGGTGCTGTCATCAACGTCGTCGTAATGTCAAAAGTCGGTTCTGTGATGGAACCTTGCGTTGATATCTCCCATAAACATAACAAACTCTCATGCCTCTGGAGCTTGTCAACGCACAGGCTTACACAATCAGCGTATTATTCATCCCGCATGAATGTAGTATTATAGTATAAAATACAAAATCCCGACATGATGTTGCACAATCTATAGAGCAAGTTGCAATAAATTACTTGGAAACTTAAATCTATGGTAAATCTCTAGTTTAATTTTTTTTTTTTTTTTAGTTTTGCTACGTTCTCCGGGCACTAATGTCCGTCTGATACGTTCGTTCGTCCATATACCTATGTGTTGTACATGGAATAGCACTAAAATTACTCTACTTCCCATGTCGTCGCGCATAGAGGCAATAGTTGCTGGTGGAATAAAAAACAGTCCATTCCAAAGACAGATTGGATCAGTAGGCCTAATTAGAGGCCTACACGCTGGAGAAGAATTCAGACCAGCAGCATTATAGTCATCTAATAGTTGGTATATAATAATCCTCGACCCAACTTTATGTAGCCAGCTATTCAGCTGATATTAGCTCGTGGGGGGTTGGGACAAAATAAGTGAAAGTCTCGTATACTCGTAACTTGTTAACGGGATCAATTAAATCGATAGAGCAGTGTTGCCAAGTTTTAGTTTTATAGGAATATCTCTTTACAAATAAATACCTATGATAAACTAGTCATGTTTTGGGAAACTTCTTCATCCATTCCTTATGATTCGTCATAAAAGTAGAAATCCTAGAACTTTTATAGTAGAAGCTAAGATAAAAGACTGCCGTCCGCGTGTGCACCGTCTTGCTTCATTTTTACAATTTTGGGCTTGATGGATTTGTATTGCCTCAAGGAAGTATAATACGGAGGAAAATCCTGCGAAATTTCAAGGCAATCCGGTTTTGAATAGGTACCTACATTTGTTCACATTTAATTGAGAACTGGAGGGTGAAATGGATTTGGATCGAGTCACATTGACTCAAGCACTTCGAAAAAATGTGTCAATGTTATGAATCCCAGAACAAAAGTAAACCACTCTGGATTAAAATTGCCATTAAATCTGGCATGGCTCACAATCGTTTATTGGAATCAATGAATTGCAAGTTGAAAGATTTACAAAATGATAAACGACACTTCGGTGGCTCAGCTATTTTTTTGTCCAACGATTTTCATCAAACCTGTCATTCCACGATCAACCCCGGCAAATAAATTGAATACTTGCCTGAAGACAACGGTTTTATGGCAATGCGTAAAGAAATTGCAGTTGAAAACGAACAAACGAGTCGCTATATCAAATGACCAATTTGCTGCAGAGTTCTCCATAGGCAATTGTTGGCTATGTGCAATGGCGGGATTCCAGTCGACCAGCCTGATTAACAAATGTTTTGCCGAACATCGTTCAGAACTATGTTGACCATGATTGGCTGATTCCGAACGTTTTCAAAATCTGCGTGTTTTGAAATACTTTTCGTTTTCAAAACTTGCTGAATCAGTGTGTTTTTATTTTCGACTGGATTCTTAATTGACTTGATATTTGAAATTTATTTTAGTTTTGACGCCTGAATTTAAATTGTTTGAATTCAAATTTTTAAAAATTTACATACATGCATTATACATAATATCTTACAAAATTTTAACTTAAAATCCAACTAGCAAAATATAAATAAATATCAGACAATTTACGCACACGCACATAAATATTTCACAAATTAGCCTCGGAACAATAGAAAATAATTCGATTGTAATCAAAAAGGAGTAGTACTGTTCCAAAATCCAATCGAAAACGACATTAGTTTCATTACAATATAGTAGAGTCAACGAAGGAATTTTGCTTGCAAAAAATAGTGCTCTCTGGATTATTTTTTTATATGGTAGGGATTACCGCAGGTATAACATACCCAAAGTCCCCAGCCCAGGGCCGCGAGCTTAACTCAGGAGGGGGGGGGGGGTTAAAAGGTACCCCTTTTTAGATTTTCGTGAATATTTCCACAACCTAGCATGTTAGCGGAAAAGTCTATACTACTTAATTAGAGACAATTAAATTATCTATACAAATATATATTCAAATTTTTTCTAGGGTAAAAAATAAAGGAGATGCGGGCGGTAAGAAAAGTCAACAAATCTGAACAAACCTGTTATTGTCTTAGATATTGAATGTTTTCTGACCAATTACTTGGAAAAAACAAAAAACGATAATACACATTCATTCACTGTTGTTTCATCATGTCGTGAAGCTAAGAAAAGAATTATAATTTTCGTTGATGTATACCAAATTAGGACAAATTTAAATAGCAAGAGTTGTTTTCATATGGCGCCAAAAAATGATAACGTTTTTTTTAAGGGAATACAATAGAAAATTTGTTTGCCATAGAGGGGGGTGCTTTCTCACCCCCTTTAGAGAGGAGGGGCATTTATTTTTAAATAATATTAAAAAACAACGGCAACACTTACAACAAAAAAAATTACCTTTTTTGAAAGCCAGAACTCCGTTCTTTTATTTTATTTTCAAATAAAGTTATTGATGTCCATAGTTTATGTAAAACTTACTTTCAAACTCAAAATTAAAAAAAAAAGTTCAAAATTTCGTTTTTGATTTTTTCAAATAAATTGTAAAATAAAATTAAGAATTGGCTTTTATTGTTCACAGCCTCTATTAATTCTTAATTGAAAACTGAAAACTAAATGGTTCTATGTCTCCTAGTTTTTGAGAAAATTGAAAGTTACGACGACCATTGTTTTTATTTTTTTTTATAATTTTTGTTATTATTATACTGTGTACATATGTAGTAGTGTTTCTTTGAACTTGAGGTTAATGAATGAATAATTTCTTTGAACCTGCGAAGCAAGCCACCCAAGGTACTGTGATAGTGGTAGAGGGGACCCTGAGGTATAACATAATCAAAGTCCACAGCCCAGGGACGCTAGCCTTAGACAGGAGAGGGGGTAAAGGTTCCCTTTTGTAGTTTTTTAAAGTCAATACGACAAAGTGAAAGAAAATTAAATTCCCTTCTAATAAAAGTTGTGTTCATAGTATTATAAAAGAACACTAATTTACAAACATTTTTTTAAAGTTTTTTTTCGATATTTCTACTCCCGCATCTCTATTGCTTCCAGCTAAACTGTGAACATATTTTTTATTGGAAAGGAATTTAATTTTCTTTCACTTTGTCATATTGACTTTGCCTCAGTTATGCTTAGTTTCCGAAATATGGAAGAAAAACTACAAAAGGGGACCTTTACCCCCCCTCTACTGTTTAAGGCTTGCGTGCCTGGGCTGTGGACTTTGATTATGTTATACCTTAGGGTCCCCCCTACCACTATCACAGTACCTTGGGTGGCTTGCTTCGCAGGTTCAAAGAAATTATACATTCATTAACCTCAAGTTAAAAGAAACACTACTATCACATACTACAAAGAATTATAATAACAAAAATTATATAAAAAAATAAAAACAATTGTCGTCGTAACTTTCAATTTTCCACCATTTAGTTTTCAATTTTCAATTAAGAATTAATAGAGGTTGCGAACAATAAAAGCCAATTCTGCATTTTATTTTACAATTAAAATGAAAAAATCAAAAACGATTTTGAACTTTTTTTTTTTAATTTTGAGTTTGAAAGTAAGTTTTACAAAAACTATGGACATCAATAACTTTATTTGAAAATAAACTTTATTTCAAAAAAAGGTATTGCCGTTGTTTTTTAATATTATTTTTTAAAAAATGACCCTCCTCTCTAAAGGGGATGAGAAAGCACCTAAAGAAAGCAAATTAATTTTGTATTGTGTTCCTTTAAAAAAAAGGTTATCATTTTTTGGCGCCATATGAAAACAACTCTTGCTATTTAAATTTTTCCTAATTTAGTATACATCAACTTTTTCGTATAGTTTCGAATATATAGAAAACAAAGGAAATTATAACTCCTTTCTTAGCTTCACGACATGATGAAACAACAGTGAATGAATGTGTATTAACGTTTTTAGTTTTTTCCAAGTAAATTGGTCAGAAAACATTCAATATCTAAGACAAGAACAGGTTTTTCAGATTTGTTGACTTTTCTACCGCCCGTATCTACTTTATTTTTGACCCTAGAAAAAATATGAATATATATTTTTATAGATAATTTAATTGTCTTTAATTAAGTAGCATAGACTTTTGCGCTCACATGCTAGGTTTTGGAAATATTCACGAAAATCTAAAAAGGGGTACCTTTAACCGCCACTCCTGAGTTTAGCTCGCGGCCCTGGGCTGGGGACTTTGGGTATGTTATACCTGGAGGTAACCCCTACCATATAAAAAAATAATCCAGAGAGCACTCTTTTTTGCATTTATTTTATAATTTTGAGTTTTCGTTGACTGGGCTAAATAAATTATGTTTCTTTGTTGTTATTATTTTTTTTGTTCAGATTGCGAACGAAAAAAGGGGCACGACTGGATCGCACAAACTTGCTCTCGTAGCTAACAACTTTAACATAGCTAGAATTTGATGATGTACAAGTACCAACATAGCTATTGGTTCCAAAATATAATGATAAAAAAAAATAAATAAATTATTACTTTAAATTACTATTAATTTATTATTTTAATGGCTTTGAGAGTTAGAGCTCAAAATCAAGTATGCCATCTCATTTGTTTGATAAATATGAATTTATGAAAAAAAAAATGAAAAATCGTTGGAGCGGTTTTCTTAAAAATTATTTTTTATATATAAAATTTTTAACTCATTTTCAAAAATAAAATCTAGTATGCCAACTTTAATATTAAATAAAATACAATTTTGTACAAAATAAAAAAAAATCATTTGCCCGTTTTCAAGATACTAAATTTTCAAAAAAAAATTTCAATATTTTTTTAAAAATCCAAAAAAAAAATTTTTGAAAATTTGTTTACGCAAAATTATTTGAATTGTGAAGGAGCTCTTGTGGTTGAATTCGGAGCAGCCGTCAACGAGAAATTTGAAAACAAAAAAATCGGTTCTATGACAGGTACCGTTATTGACCCATATGGGTAAAATTTGTTGTCATCAAAATATTGGCCATACCTTAAATAGTAAACACACATCTTTTTATGAAAATTCTTGAAGCCGTTTTCGAGAAAAATAATTTTTTTCTTAACGGTTTTTTAATATTCGTAAGGTACCGTTATTTTTGAATTGAGAGAGATGATTTTGTCAAGTATTCTATAAAATAATAAGAAACTATCTTGCACCTAGTTTTGAAAATGTTGACCAAGTCGTTTTCAAAAAAAAAACTTTATTTTTTTTTATTTTCAATTTTTTTTTTTTTAATTTTGGTTCACAATAATGTTTATATTTTTTAGAAGTTTTACCATAAAAAAAATGAAAATTTTCAACTTAACCGTTTTTGAGAAAATCAAAAACCAAAAAAATGTTTGTACTGAAGGTAACCAAAATATTTAATTTATGAAAATAAAAAAATTATTAAAAAACAGAATTTTCTTGCTTAATTTATTTGAATTTTTTTTAACAAAATCCTCCATTTCCATTTTGGCGAAAAAAAATTGTATGGCAGGTACCGTTATTTTTGGTCCTAAAAAAAAATTAAAAAAAAATCGTCTGGGCATATAGTCAATAAACACTATATACCAAGTTTGAAAAAAATCTCTCCAGCCGTTTAGGCTTTACGGTCGAGGATAGACAGACAGTCAGAATTGCGAGACCCACTTTGCGAGGCCTCTTTAATCGTAATGTTAGGGAAAATTATTATCTCGATTTTTTTTTTGCACGAATCCTATACTGATTTGAATACTGACTACTGTGAAAGTAAAATTCAGAACACTTTTTTTGAATCCGTACGGAAATCAACTTCGTTACGGATTCAATTCGAAACGAAAATCAGAACAGAGCTTATCGTTCTTTTGAATTTCAACATCAAAAATAGAAATCGTCGGGTGAGTTGCGAATAGAACGAAAAATATTGTGTACTATAATAAATCACTGCAGTGAAAAAGCGGCAGATTGATCGACATGTCAATCATTGCGGTTTGATTGGAACATAATTTTGAGACACAATTTGAAACACTTCTGTTATTCACGTTCAATAGAATTTTAGAATAAAGAATTTAATTGCACAGAATTACATTAGGCAGCGTGTGCTGTGCATGCTCAGAATAAGTCAGCTTGTTTTGTATATTTCCTCTATTTCTTATAGATAAAAAAGTATTTCTTTTTTTGCATTAGTGGTAACAAAACTATCTGATTTTTTCATTCATTAAGATGTTCTGATAACTAGACTTACCCGTAAGTCTGCTAAGTTTTCTAATGATTGATACCTACACTTTAAAGTTTATTCATTGGTCACTCACCCCATCAATATGGATTAGTTTATATGGCTTTCAAATAATGAAGTATTTACTTAACTACTTCTCTTTAGAAGCGTCTAGCTGTCTACTTTTTTATTGGCAGTTTGATGAGTTTAATTTTCTCCAGTGGATCGTAACATCAACTTAAAATTCGATAATAGTTACCTCTGTTGACTCGCCTCTTCTTCATTCTTTTTTTCATTTAAAACCTTGAAAAATATTTAGCTCTTAAGAAAATCCTAAGGCAGTATAAATTAAAAATAAAAAAATATTAGTTTTCTTGAATTCTACCGTTCTTACCACATTGCACGCAGGGGTGGAGGAGGGTCCAAGGAAATAATATATTCCTATGGATTCAAGTATTCTGAAACCAATAAGACATTTCATGTTGTCTGGTTTTTTATTAATAGGTTATATGAAAAATGGTTCAATGCGAAGAAGGTACTATAGAAAAGTTAATTGCAATAATTTAAAGAACATCATGTACATAAAACACACCCCAACTTCTTTTTTCCAGAAAATATAAGATTTTTCCTTACGGTTGTTTAAGTAGGTAGGTACTGTGATTTTAGGTTGTAGGATCATTATTTTTTAAGCATTTTAGAAAATGATAAGAAATCGCTTTGTACTAAGTTTCAACAAAATTGACCAATTCATTCTTGAAGTTTTGACTTTTCATACTAAGCTTTTTAAAAGAATGGTTTTTCAAAAATGTTGGTAGGTATTGATTTTTTTACTTTTAAGATTCTTCTTGGTATAGTTAGGGCGTTATGGTCATATTTTAGGGCAAACCTTGCACTTCATCCTCACGGGATAGCGCTTTGGTACACTAATAGTCCACATCCTATATTTACTTTTATGAAGTGTTGCTACGGTGGCAACACCGGCACACCGGAGGTATAAAGTAGGGGGTAGGGATGTCCACGAGACGAGAAAAGTCTCGGTCTCGATCTCGGTCTCGCATGACTAGACCGAGACGAGACGAGACGAGACGAGACGAGACGAGACGAGACGAGACGAGACGAGACGAGACGAGACGAGACGAGACGAGACGAGACGAGACGAGACGAGACGAGACTGGGTTTTAATCCAAGACGAGACCGAGACGAGACTATACATTTGGGACGAAATTTACAGAGAGTCTAATAAATTAAAAAATCCAATTTCAAACTTTTCTTTTCACGGTTAAACATTGTAACTTTTTTTTGTTACGCGGTAAGTTCCGAAAAAATATAAAAAAGTTACAATCCAATTTCAGTTAAATATTTATTTTCTTCTGCACGTATTAAAACTATAATCGAAAATATTTCGTTCCAATAATCAACAAGTTGGCCGGAAATTGTATTTTTAGGAGACGAGACTTAATTAAACGAGGCCGAGACGAGTCTGAAAATTTTCGATTTTAACGAGACCGAGACGAGACTTTCAAAAAACTTGCAGAGTATCGTATCGTGGCCAGCCCTAATATAAGGGTTGCCTCCTTAGCAGGTAATAACAACGAAATTCCAAATAAATGACCTATAACCATGACCTATGACCTATAATAAATAACCAGACAACGGATGATGACCTGGTAAGAAGGCAACTCTTATATCTCCGATCTACCAGTGTTGCCACCGTGGCAACGCTTCTTAAAAGTAAATTAAGGATGTGAACTATTATTGTACCAAAGCTCATCCCATTAGAATGAAGTGCAAAGTTGATGCCCTTAACTAAAGTGAACAAAAGTGAAAACAAATAAGCGTTTTCGAAAAAATCAAAACCATACAAATGGTTCTATTAGAGTTTGACAAATTAAAAAAAAAAATATTTTAGTTTTAAATGTGACAATTTAATATGTACCTATCTCGAAAACATACATCTATAAATAAGGGTTTTAAGTGCATTTTAAATTTTGATACATTTTTTCAACATGTTTTGTTAGCTCACAGAATATATAGCAAGTTTTTTTTATAAATTTCTATAAGAATATAATGCCTTTAAACATTTTGTTGCCTTACCAGATTTAAAATTTTCTCTAGCACTATTAAACCTTTTTTCAAATAAACATTACAACCTGGCATCACTGTGTTGTAAATGATTCCACTTAACTCTTGAGACATTGCGCTAGGAGTATACGTGTATCTACCTACAATTGCAACTTATCATGATCTGCTCCAGTTATGTCAGAGAAGCTTGGTACGGGTTTATTTTTAAATCCACAAGTGAGAGGTTTTACTTCGAAACGAACTGTTTTGACAGGTCCACATTTTTTTCAAAAAGCCTAAAACCTCTGGTGCAATGAATCTATGCGAAGGCGTTATACACCTTGCTAGTATAGCAGCTAGTTAGGGGCTTGGTGTGATCGTTTTTAAGACAAAAAACACATGTTACAAAGTGATAGTGAATGCGGCTTACAGGCTTACAGCAAGCAGCTTCGATTAAGATCATTCCATCGCACCAGAGCGTAAAGCTAGTGGCGATTTGGTCGTTGGTCGCTTGGTTAACTATATTACAACTTGTATACTATAAAAAGCTGAATGTTTTATATTATGTCCGAGTAATTAGCAAATGCTATTGGATTAGCAAATGATTTAAGTGTTTCGCCGGAGTGGTTTTATATGCGCAGTAATTTACACTCTTGGTCTTGCTTGGTTCTTGATGGTCAAATGGAATGCCATCATGCCAGAGAGCCAGGAAAAATGGAAATTGAAATTGCTTTACGGTTGGGTATTATAGAGTAGAGTAATTACAGTTTTATTTGCAATCAGTCAGTAAGCATGGAGAGAAATGTTATTTTGCTGGTTTTTCTTAGGGAAATGTGGATGTTTTTTTTTTTGTTTTATTAAAATATTGTTGCGATTTGTTTAATCTGTATGTTCCGGCATTTATACGAGTGTATATAAATTGTTTAAGTCTTTATTTATAAATGAATGAAGTCCATAGCTATCTAGGTAGTTAATTTAATTAGACTATGAAATGGTGTTGCAGGATTTTTTATCCACCTATATTTGAGTTAAAAAATGGAGGAAATACGTATAGGTGCAAAAAATATAGATCAGGAGAGTTAATAAATAAGGAATAGATTTGTTACGATGGATTTGTTTAAGTACTTTTTTTCAAGATTGCCCATAGCAAAAAATGAAATAGGTACATTTCTTGAAGATAGTCATTATTATGAAATACTTATTTACTTACGTTATTTCTGAGAGCTCTACGGACTAACGAGAAAGAAAACATACCGAAAAACGATAGTGACAGATTTAATGTAATACATATATACATCAAGGAGTATTTAAGAGAATTCTTATAGGGTTATAAATGATGTTTGAAAGGACTAATGCTGCCAATACGAGAACAAAAGCACTATTTTTGTAGATTGTATTGAACGGCGAAAACTGCGAACTAACCGCTATAAGGCAACAAATAACTTCTATTTGTAAATGTCAGATCACCCGAAAAAAAATTAGAACTTTTTGACGATTATGTCATTACCAAAAGTCAAAAGTTGACAGAGTTTAGAAAGCAAAGTTGATTCACTCATAGACATTTTTCGTTCATTTCTTGATAAAGGTAGCAACTTCATATTATTATGTGAAATTTTTGACAGATCAAACTGTCTCTAGCCATCTCCAAAAATAGACGCAATACAATTTTATGACAAATTTGTTGAAAAAAAAAAACTATAAAAAAAACATTGAATTTTTTTCAATCGATTTTTGAAAAAAAAGCATGGACTACCCCCTTATGCCCAAAAAAAAACATTTTTTCACGAAAGTCTCTGGAACCCATTGAAATGTACACAAATAGAAAGCAGTGTTGCCGTTTTGACCTGTTTCATGTCAAATTTGACAAGATTTCATCGCTGTTGACATCAAATGAAATACAAATCTTGTCAAAAGTGTTTTGACTTGTTTTTTGACTTTATTCAATAATTCAATATGCAACTTGACTTTTTGTTAAAATATTTTAAAATACATTTCAACTCCAGTGTAGGCCGAGTGTAATGTGTTTATGTGTTATACTATGAACTGCAATCAATGAAGTTACTCTTTAATATATAGGTATAATATGGAGTACAGCCTTTGGTTTACAAACTAATCCTTATCTGGGAGCAGAGTGCGAGAGAAAACTTAACGAATTGAAAATCAAATCGGAAGTTCAAAATTCATATTTTAAGAAAAAAACTGTAAAAGTTTTATTATTAAACTAATAAAAGAATTACAGCAGAGAGTGCCAAAAAATCTAAAGATTCTCAAACAGATCAGCATGCTTTCTGTCGACACATGCCTTTCCCAAAACAAAAGCTTATTGCTTCCAGTTCTGGAAGAGATGAAGGTTGATGAAAAGATTTTAAGCCAGTGGAGCAATCTTTGTTTCATAAAATGTAAAAACATAAAAGAGACAGTGCCATTCTGGTGCAAAGTTTATTCGTATAAGAATGCCAGTGGAGAAAATCCATTTAAAGAGTTGGCGAAGTTTTCTTTATCAGTATTGGTTTTGGCAATTTCCAATGCAGAAGTAGAAAGAATTTTTAGTCAATTAAATTTGATCAAAACGAAAAAAAAAGAAACAGAATGCAGCTGTTGTTAACTAATTCTCTTTTGACGATAAGAAATCATTTGCGCAATAAAAACTGTTGCAATAACTTTGGAATTCCTGCTGAAGGAAAAAAAAAAGTTGGAACATATGCTATATACAAAAATATAGATATAACCAATGAAATTGAATGTGATAGCTCAGACTTTGAAGATCTTTAACTTTATGTACTTTAAATTAAGGACCTATGTTCCTATTTTTATATAATAATAATTTATGAAATATTATTTATTTTAATTAACTCGTTGAATTGAAGTTGAAGTATTCAAAGTTTTGAAAAAATTTGAATACAAAGTTTGTACATTATGTAAATTCCTACAAGAAAAAAATTATTATTTCTTTCTTAAAAACAACCGTTTTAAAGATATAATTTTTTTAAAAGTTTGGCAAAAAGTTCAAATTTCTGGTTTTTTAGTTTTTGCTCTTAAAAACACAAGTTGTCGAAAAAACTCTAAAGCTCAATTTAAACACAATAATATTCCCTTCAAAAAAATATAAAACTTTTTTCCATACGAGTCAAGATATATTTCAAAACGCAAGATATTGTGACTTCAATAGTGTCAACTGTCAAAAAAACGGTTTTTGCCATATATCTTTTAAACCCTAAGCTTAATCGAAAAAATATTTGAGCGAAAACGTACATTATATAATATTATATAAGCATGCATTAACAGTTTTTTTCTATAAGCCATAACTTTTTTGACATTATTATTTAAATAATAACACCAAAATTCTAAAATACCGGTTTTTGGCTCTTTACTCTTAAATGCCGATTTTTTCGGAAAATATTTTTCACCTATTTTGCAGATGTGAATATTCCCTAAAGAAAACATTATCACACTTTTTTGCGTATAACGCATCAGTTGCAAGATATTGCGACTGCAATGTTTTTATTTAAATTATGATGTCAAAAATATTATGGCTTATGGAAAACAACTGTTAATGCATGCTTATATAATATTATATAATGTACAAATTTTGATAATATAATTTTTCGATTAAGCTTAGGGTTTATAGGGATATATGGCAAAAACCGGTTTTTCTGACAGTTGACACTATTGAAGTCACAATATATTGCGACTTATGACTTGTATGGAAAAAAGTTTTATATTTTTTTGAAGGGAATATTACGGTGTTTTAACTGAGCTTAAGAGTTTTTTCGACAACTTGTGTTTTTAAGAGCAAAAACGAAAAAAACAGAAATTTGAAATTTTTGTCAAACTTTAAAAAAAAATTATATCTTTAAAACGGTTGGTTTTAAGAAAAAAATAATAATTTTTTCTTGTAGGGATTTACATAATGTACAAAGTTTGTATTTAAATGTTTTCAAAAATTTGAACCGTTTAGGAGTTATACGTGAAAAACGACCATTTTTGACATTTTTCTTTTTTTTGAAATGTCGATATCTTCTTAACGGTGGGTCATAAGAAAAAAATTGTCAACATTTTTTTTATTGAAAATGACATAATCTACAAGTTTTGTATAAATTACTTTTCAATAGCATTTACCGTTGTCGAGTTTTATGCGAAAAACTGATATTTTCGACATTTAACCTTGAATAACTATTGACGCGCATACGATTTGGTAGTGGACTTTCGGGACTACCGTCCTATGGCAAAATAAAGACAATTGCGTTTAAAAACCTTAACTTGTATTTTTTTTGGCAGAAAAAGTACAATTTGCCTGGGCTATATCATTAATATTTAGTATTTTAATATTTAACTTTTTTTTTTGACTAGAAACAAAATATTCAAATATTTGACTTTTTTTTTTGACTTGATTTGGAAGAGACGAAAACAAGTCAGATTTGACTTTATTTTGTATTTCGACTTGGCAACACTGATAGAAAGGTATTGTCAAATGCAATCAGCACATCCAAAGCAAACCTTTTTATAAAGTCTAGTTTTTGAAATATTTGCATGCAAAGTAATTTTTTTGAGTTTTGAAACCTTGGTTATCTTTGGATCCCAACAATTCCGCAAATAAGCTTCGAAAGACATTGCGCTTAATAAGTTTCTTGAGAGCTATCCATAGCTGAAAACTAGAACATTCTACGGGGCCTGGTTGCGAAGATATTTGAATTCAAAGTAATCCTTTTATTTTCGTCCTAAACTAAAAGTCTTATGGCTATTACTTTCCAAAAAGGGCTCGTAGGAGGTTGCGGTTGACGTTGTTGACCAGAGAACGGACAGGCCTTTGTATTGTCGTTCAAAATTTTACTGATTTGGGCAATTTTTTTTTCAATCGATTTTTGAAAAAAAAACATGGACTCCTTATGCCCAAAAAACCATTTTTTTACGAAAGTCTCTCGAACCCATGAAAATGTAAATAAATAGAAAGGTATTCCCAAATCAGCACATCCAAAGCAAACCCTTTTATAAAGTCTAGTTTTTGAAATATTTGCACGCAAAGGTTTTTTTTTTTTTTTTTTTGAGTTTTGAACCCGTGGTTATCTTTGGATGCCTACAGTTCCGCAAATGAGCCTCGGAAGACATTGCGGTTATTAAATCTCTTGATCAGTTTTTTCAGAGCTATCCATAGCTGAAAATTAGAAGATTCTACTAGCCCTGGTTGCGAAGATATTTAAATTCAAAGTAATTCTTTTATTTTCGTCCCAAAAATAAAAATCTTTGATATTGCTTTCCAAAAAAGGCTCGTAGGAGGTTGCGGTTGACGTTGTTGACCAGAGAACAGAAAGGCCTTTGTACTGTCGTTAAAAATTTTACTGATTTGAGCAATTTTTTTTTTTCAATCGATTTTTGAAAAAAAGCATGGACTACCCCCTTATGCCCAAAACACCATTTTTTGACGAAAGTCTTTGGAGCCCATTGAAATGTACATAAATAGAAAGGTATTGTCAAATGCAATCAGCACATCCAAAGCAAACCCTACTACAAGCTCGAGTTCTTGGTATATATGCATTGAAAGTAATTTTTTTTTCTTTTGAAACCTTGTACATATTAGTTTCCAAAATTAAAAAAACTTCAACACTTTTTAATGGTTTTGGAACGCATTGCGGGTATATAGATAGAAAAGAAATAAATTAAAAATAACCTGTGCTCAATAATCCCATCTAGTATAATTGTCTTACAAAACTAATTCACATAACTCTATTTTCTATCCTTAGTTCTTAGGCCTCTTAATATGCCTCTTCCTATATCTACAAAAAACAATTATGCACCACGACCAGGCGTACATTTATACGAATACGATGATCATTAAAAATTCAATCGGCTTACGAGTTAAAGAAAAATAAAAAAAAAATTAAATTCCTATATGAACATTTTCTTCTCAAAGTAGATAAATGTGGACTTTTTTAAGCCAAAATGATTGATGCCTTATAATAAACGATTTAACACTTTCACGACAAAAAATATAATACTTTGTCACGTATTTTCTTAATTTTATTCTCTTTAAACTTCTTAAAGTATGTTCTGTTCATGTGCATTTGATGAAATCGAAAATGATTCTAAAATGCATCTAAAAATAAACCTATAAGATAGAACAAAAAAGTTTAGTGTTGATCTCTACACTATAATGCAAGATCCAGTTTTACTAGTGAAGTTTCGATTGATTTATTGCATTCTATTGGTTTTTTAAAGGGTTTTCTTTTTTTTTATACACTTTTAGTTGTTTTGGGGTCACGTTAAAAAAAGATTTGTGAAACTATAAGTTAATCCAGCTCATATCATAAGCTTTTACGACTAACCTCAAATTATAAGCTAAGAACAATAATACTTAAAAAAAAAACCTGACTGACAGAATCAGTGCAGAGTTTATTGGCTGCCAATATGGTGCTATAAATCAGTCCAGGTACGGTACATGTATGTAAGTATGTAGGAATTTGGTTTAATCGTTTTATGTCTTAGCATATCTTAAGACAAATTGGCCGCAGCTGCTGCTGAAAAGCTGTCTGCGGTTCGGCTGCTGTTGCTGCCACAACATACGTGTCATTTATATAAACCAGTGTAAGTGTAATTAAAAATCACACTTCAAGCCAACTATACGTTTGTATTTATTTTGGCGTGGTCCGCCACACCCTGGTGTCCAAATCATTGCTTAAACAAACCAGTTGTATCTATATTTTATCTAATTGGTTTGTAGGTACATTCATTTTTTGTTAGCTTTTTTCTTTGATAAAAAATCCATTCTGACACATTAGATAGATCTTTATTTTCAACCGGGCCAAAACAAAAAATCAAAAAGACGTACCTACTACCTTCCTACCTTACATAATATACATATCTTAAGTGGCTCCAATTAATCGGTGTTTTTATATGCAAATCCATTGACCTCCATTAGACGCAGATACTTATTGTATCCGTAATTTTCATAAAAAAAAATCATTTTCTCTTTAACGCAACCATTTCCGTTGGAATATAATTAAACAAGTCTTGAGTTTCTTTTATTTGACACTTAATAGCTCTCATTGATGACCCGCAACTCAACTCATCAGCTCATCAACTCAAACAAAAGCTTTTGATGAACCGCTTTGCTTTGACAGAGAATTATATATATAATTTTTATAGTTTAAATCATAATTTCATAAATGTAAAATAATATCTATCTTTGACGGAAGGCTTTGTGATGAGAAAGTGTGGGATTCCTATAACCGTTTACCACTGCACTCTGAGAATAAAATAATCACACCTAGGTAATTGGAGAATTCTAGTGTGAAATTTTTAATTTAACGATGATGCATTAGAGTTGCTTGATGGGAACGTGTGAATTCTTAACCTTTTTTGCATGACGAAAATAAGCGATAATAATTTGAATTAAGATAAAATAATGCTTAACAGGGTGGCACTGTTATGTTCAATGACAACAATTAAGATAATGCCTTAAAAATATGAAAGGCTTTTAGGTTATTCAAATGCAAGAAAGTAGTTGTGGGTCTTTGGCTCGCACATGAATTTCTATTTTTTAAATAATGTTCCGTTGAAATATTTATGTAGGTACCGGTGGGTCGAATATAAGTTTTCTTTTTACTAATGCAATAAAATGAACAAAATTAAATTTTGCCCATAATGTAGGTATTATTGCTTTATAAGTGAGAGTAAACATTCCCGCGTTAATTATCATGGAACACAACATCATTCAAATGGCTGCCTCGGCTGGCTTCAGTAGCGCATTCTGTCACTCCAATTTCATTTCGTCACTCCATCGCCAAGACGGCTGATAACACGATTTGGAAATTTGATTCGCAAAAGATGGGAATTTGGGGCTGTGTGGCGCGCCATACTGCATAAACCAGAGGTCGTGCAAATCCATGTCTTTCAATTTCAGTTAAAAAAAAAGTCGGTTAACATGGTTAACGCCAACCGTTGGTCGAAACGTTGTTCCCAGCCTCATTTTCGAAGACAAATGCGCCAATGATGCCACCACTCCACAATCCGCAACAAACTGTTACTCTCTATGAATGCATTTGGCTTCTCGACGTCGACAGTAACGTGCGGGTTTTCCTAGCCCCAGATGCGGCAATTTGGTTTGTTAACGAAGCCGCCGAGATAAAAATGCGCCTCGTCAGAAAAAATTATTTTCACACAGCACTCACTTTGGAAATAAGTTTTCCAAAGTTGTTGAAGCGTTATACCGCGGAGGTATAACACTGATTTTCTGTTAAGATTTCGACAGCTGTCAGTGTCAGTTCTTATAATTCAAAAAGAAACCACTAGATGGCCCACCCTCTACCTACAACGTTTTCCCGTTTAAATTTCAATTTGTTCTTACAGCAGAAATTACTTTTTTTCAGCAGAATGTTTTTTTCTGCACAAACTGCCCGACGCCGACTTGATTTCTGCGTACTTTATTTGATGTTTACGAACTTAATTTGTTTTGCAGGCCTACTGAAGTCAGACTTCAATTTTTATTTACGAACACAAACTTTGCAGATCTAATTTAGTCAGACGATTACGAATTCACTCTTTTTCTTCTCAAAAACCTATTATTAAGGTTGGGTAGGCCTTAAGTCTTTGTACGCACACAGTCTTTTTTAGACACTAATATTTTGCGTACTTTTATGTCTGGTGATCAAGATTTTTACTTTAATTTTTGTATGAACATCTACCTAGACCTTCCATGTATCTATATGAATTCATAACTTGCCTTTGTATTTTCTATTAAGCAAATAATTGTTACCTACAACATATCTTAAGGGGATTCTAATAATATAAATGCAAACACATAAGATCAAAGAAGAAATTTATTTTCAAGAGAAAATAAATGTAAATATTTGTATATGAGGGGTAGCTAAAGTGATTAACATCAATTTGCATAGATTTGTTAATTTTGCAAATAAGCTTGAATTTTAATGAGTTTATTTATCATCATCACTTCTTGATTGGTATTAATTGTGAAAGAAGTTTATTAGTATGCAGATTTCATAAAAAGAATGGAATGCGTGAGAATTTACAACGGAAGGCGTTTAAATAGACACCTTCAGTAATATAATAAAAATAGGTGCCTACAATTTTGGTATTAAAAAAGGGGAGTAGAGGTGGTTGTTTTGGTAAACAATAATTACGTATAGTTTTACCGGAAGTTGTATGCATTCTTCGTCGATTTTAAGGCGGCTTTCGACTAGATCGACAGAAACGCTCTTTTTTATAAGCTTAGCTGCCTTGGAATCTCTTCGAAAATGCTAACTGTGCTAAAACGTCTCTACGAAAACAATATTACAGCTGTGTGGGATGGTAACGAAGGATCAAATTGGTTTCAAACGGATACAGGTTTCAAAGAAGGATATCTACTAAGCCCTCTTCTGTTTTCTCTGTCCCTGGATGACATCCCATCGGCTCCCCCTGAAAAAATAATGTTTGCGGGTGTCAGCATCAAAACATTAATGTATGTGGACGATATCATCATATTAGCGGAAACACCACAAATGTTGCAAATGATGATAGATAACCTGCAGTTATATTGCGGTCTCTGGAGCCTCACAGTAAATACCAGCAAATCAAAGTAATGATCTTCCGAAATGAAACAGGAAGAAATGCTAGATCAGAAAGATGGACCTGGGATAATGTTGCACTTGATTTGGTAAGGGAGTATAAGTACCTCGGAGTTATAATTACCCCCAAGCTTTCGTTTGAAAAGCACCTGCAAGCAAAACTAGTCGAATCGAAAAAAGTCATCAACTGTAACTGGAAGGGATGTGCTAGGAAAGAAATATGTGGCCCCAAGTGCAAAATATAAACTTTTCGAAGCGGTGATGAGGTCGATATTATGCTATGCAGGACAAGTATGGGGTTTTCTTCAGTATGAAGAGGTAGAAAAGCTGTTGAGATATTTCATAAAAAAATATTTTGGCTTCCCGAAAACACTCCTACCTATATGCTCCACTTGGAGACTGGAGTGCCGCAACTTTATATTTTTACGCTGAGGATGCATCTTAGTTACACTCGAAAGGTGATAGGCCTCCCAAATTATCGAATACCCAATGCAATCACTAGACAACTTCTCCGCTAAAAGTCACAGTTCTTCGCAGAATGGTTACGTTTGGAGCCAGCTAGTGAGAAGTGACTAGAGGTCCTGGGAATCAAACTTTCGAGTATTGTAGGAAAGGATAGAGCAAAAAAGTTTCGAGAACTTTACGGAGAGAGCCCAACGAAGTGAATCCCGAAATATGTATTAGATCCTGCAGCACAACCTAGGCGACAAAAACTATTTCCATGACCAATACTCTTTAACTAAAAATGATTTATTGACCAATTTGGAATTAATAATTGTGATTGGAAGTGATTAAAAATAATCTTTCCGTCGGCTTTTTTTGGTCACTGTAGTTTTTGCAATGAAACAATTAAGTTACATAAGCTTTCCCGACGTTTCGGCAGGGTTTGCTGCCTTCTTCAGAGGAACATTATTTGGACAACAAGAAAAAATACATTGTTTACATTATAATAACAACAATTGAAACAATACAAAATACACTCACTTTAATAAAACTGTGTTTAAATTTAAACTGACATTTAAAATTATTGTATCTAATAATTGTAATATTATTTACAAAAGTAAAGAAAAAACCACTTCAAACGAAGTTTAGTCTATGGAATTTAAACAAGGAGTAAAGAAACTGAAAGAATATTGTGTTATGATGAGACAAGAGAACAATAGATGGCAGAGATATTTTGGGTGTCTTGTTTTCTGTTCATATTGTTGTTGTTGTTGTTGATGATGTGTAATGTTTCTAGGGTGTATCGTTTCGAAACATTTTTCTCTGTCTGTAGGACTTTAACACCTTCAAAATCTGGAGAGTGCCCGTTTTCGATACTGTGGCTCGCCAGGGCTGTCTTTCCAGGATTGTTTGATTTGATATCCGATTTATGATTAGAAATTCGCTGTTTATGAAATTGTTTTGTAGTTCCGATGTAACACTGGTTGCATGGTTCATTAGGTTTACCCTTACAATTTATTTTGTAAATGACATCAGTAACTTTATCCTTATTCGCTTTCGTTTTAAGTTTTGTGAAAAGGTGAAAAGGTGTTTCGTATTGTTCCAATTATTGTTATTATAATGTAAGCAATGTATTTTTTCTTGCTGTCCAAATAAAGTTCCCCTGAAGAAGGCAGCAAACCCTGCCGAAACGTCGGGAAAGCTAATGTAACTTAATTGTTTCATTGCAAAAACTACAATGACCAAAAAAAGCCGACGGAAAGATTATTTTTAATCACTTCCAATCACAATTATCAATACTCTTTAACTACCATTTCAACCGTTTTTAAAACCAGAGGGGAACTGATCCATTTAAATCACCGTCCACATGGCTGCAGAAAATACGGAGTGTACTCTTTGCAACCACAGAGCGACGGAAAACGTTTTACATATTGTAAGGATTTGCCCAATTCTGTCATCAATCAGATGTAAGCATTGGGGAATAAGCGTCCTTAGCCTAAATGAAACAACGGAAGTTTAAATGGATCGGACTGGAATGTACTGAGTAGCTTAGTCCAAACCGCGCAAAGATACAGAAACCAGATTTTGAATGAAGCTTTTTATATTGTGTTCTAACTATAACTTGATAATTATGCATTAATCTCCACTTTTGTATGTAAATTAAATTAAATTAGCCTTTGCAGAAAAATAATGTTAAAATTTAAAATAATGTCTAGATAATACCTACTCTTTTTCGGGCTGACGGCAAAAGCCAATGCTTTTATATTGTAAGAAAATGTAAAACAAAGTTGATTTAAAATTGTTAAAAATAAATCTTACTTACTTACTTACTACTTGGAATAATTAATGTGTGTAGACTTTTAATGAGTAGATATTGTGGTACACCAATTGAATGCGATTCGCCCAGGTAGGATGAAAGACTGCACTGAGTAAAGGCCCATTTCCCACTTATACTTATTGCATATCATAAATAAACTCCACAAAAATTCAAAGGTATGTATTCTGGATTGTTTCAATTATTACCTGGGCAATCAAGATTGTAAGTTCTAAGGATACTCGTACAAACAAAATATTTAAATATTAAATATTTAAAATAAAAAAAAATGCTTTCAAAAAATTCAATAACGTGATTTTATTAAATTTCCATTTTCATTAGTTTAAATTAGAGTAATAGGCTATTGAATAGGCCCTTTAGTAGTAGAACAATTGCATTCACAGGTTTTCATTTTTGAATATGTTTGAGTGGCTTTCCTAAAACACAAAATTCGCTTAAATTCACCCATGCATTTCTGAGAGAATGGTCACACTGGTATTTTTTTAATTTTGTCGGTATTACTCAAAAACTAAGCCGAATTTGTGAATTAAACTTAAGATACTCTTTGTAGGAAATTAGATTTTCTATCAAAGTTGATGGTTTAAAAAATTTTATAAAATAATTTAAGCTGGGCAATTTGTCAAAAAAAACTGACCTAAAAAAAATCGAAAAATAACTGATTTTTAATTATTTTTACTTAATTGCTCATATATTTTGTTGGAGCAAAGGTTTGCGCAAGAAATATGAATCATCATGTCAAGACATTCAATATGACAGATCAGGTATTTTTTTTTATGAAAATTGGCGAAAAAATAAACTTTTTTATATTTTTTTTCCAGTTCTTGCTCGTAAGCATCTTTTTGACTTGCAATTCATTGGCACTATATGGCACGTTTCCCATTCTTGAAATAATTTGAAGTCGAGATTTTGATCAAATATGTCATTACGATAATATAGAGAATTCGAAAATAATGGGTCCCACGGTTTTATCTATCCGTCTATCAATTTGTAACTCCTAGGCCTATAGACTGAACGGATGGATCAATTTCTAAAAAACTTAGTATTTTCTGTTTTTAAGGTGTGACTTATATGTTTAATTGCAATTTTTGTTTTTGGACCAAAAATAATGGAACCTTGCATAGAACCATTTTTTGCATTTCTGTCTTTTGAGCTAGCCGCGTTACCGAACTGAATGAATTTTTATTATAAGTAAGCTTTTAATCAACCTTAGTAATATTGCATACAAAATCTATCTTCCAAACGAAAAATTATATGACTAGAGTTGATTGATAATCGATTGAATTTGTAAATACAAGAAAGTCGGAGATTTACAAAAATTGTGAAAAATCTACAACGTACAGCTCAATACATGAAAGTTTGACATTAAAATAAAATTTAGGACTGGATCACACAAACTTTCTCTTTTAGCTCACAACTAGAGGGTAGCTAGAGATGGATAATGTATAGCTACTAGATTTGGATAATGATTTCATGTCGTTACCGACAAAATTTTAAAAAGAAGATAATATAAAAATTTTGAATTATTTTTATTTATGTATAATACAAATCAAAAACGCAACTGGTTCGCAAGTGAACATGATCGTGTACAGGTTCAAATGGATTATTAAGTTAAGTTTCAAAAATTGTGTGAAAACCTTGGCATTTTTTTTTTTGCTACCACCCTGGCAATTTTTTGACACCCTGGTAAATTTTTGCCACTCCGGCAGTATTTTTGCCAGCGTGGCAAATTCTTTGTGGCACACTAGCAATTGTTTTGTCAGCCTGGCAATTTTTTTGCTACCCTAGAAATTTGTTTGCCACCCAGGAAGAATTTCAAAATTTTACAATATAATTTTTCTGATCAACAAAAATCAAAGACAGAAATTAATTTTGTAATACTATTTATGATGTTACAAATTCCCCCAGTAGTGCAATTGTTTAAATGAACTAACTTAAAGGTAGGGCTGGCCACGAGACGAGACACGGCGAGACTTTTGTAAGTCTCGTCTCAGTCTCGTCTCGGTCTCGTCTCGGTCTTGTGTCGGTTTCGTATAATTAAGTCTCGTCTCTGTCTTAGTCTCACCATTTCCGTAAGAAAGTTTAAATTTTCAGTCTCATCCCGGTCTCGTCTCAATTTCTTCTCGGCCTCGTCTCCGAAAAAATACGACTTCGGGACGCGTATTGCCAAACTGTATATCACCACAGATCTACATAGTCTGTGCTCAGCCATTTTCTGCTCACCGAATTTGAAAGTATTGTAAAGCAAACTATATGCTGCCACAGAGAGCTCTGTGGTCACATACAGTTTGCTTGTAAAATATTAAAAAAACTAAAGCAAACTGTATACTAGTTCAGATCGAGCAATGTGCCTTCGATTACAGAGCATCGTTCACGTTGATATAGTTATTGTGCGTGGTGAGTTCTGCGTTGGTATACACTTTGCTCAAGGAAACTAAGAGCAAAGTATCTGTGATTACAGAGCAATCGTTCACGTTAGTATAGTTATTGTGTGTGGTGAGTTCTGTGTTGGTATACAGTTTGCTTAAGGAAACTAAGAGCAAAGTACCTGTGAGTACAGAGCCTGTGATTACAGAGCCATCGTTCACGTTGTTATAGTTATTCTATGTGGTGAGTTTTAGGTTGGTATACATTTTGCTTAGAAAACTAAGAGCAAAGTACCTGTTCTGCTTTTCAAAATTCTGCGAATAATAAAAAAAAGTTTCAAAAATGTAAAAAGCGCGCGCTATACCAACGTGAACGATAGCTCTGTAATCACAGGTACTTTGCTCTTAGTTTTCTAAGCAAACTGTATACCAAGACAGAACTCACCACACACAATAACTATACCAACGTGAACGAATCACATGTAATTTGCTCTTAGTTTCTTTGAGCAAACTGTATACCAAAACAGAAAAATATGCTTTTGATCTGACACAGTACACAGTTTGCTCTTAATTTGTATGACCATTCTGTTCTGTTGTCTATTGTAGAGCGCCGAAGCTCTGTACTGATATACAGTTTGGCAATACGCCTTCGGGACAACCTGTTGATTATTGGACCTAAATATTCTCGATACGTCAAAATATAGTTTGTCCCCCATATAGATAGTTTGAATATGTGCAGAAGAAAATAAATATACCTAAACTTAATTTTGTATTCTTACTGTATCTAATTTTGCTTTTCCAAATAAGCTCAAAGTTGCTTGATTTAGGGCCAGTTTGTTCACAGCTGATTATATTTAATCCCATAATCTTTAATCTGATAATCTTTAATTTGTTGATCAAATTTTGTTTAAAAAATTCAAAGTATGAGTTGCTAATCATGGATTTCACTAATCAGCCAATTTTGGTTGATTAGCGTTAGTTAATTAAAGCCTATGAAAGTCACATACTAAATTTAACCCACTGTGAACAAACTGGCCCTTAATCTCGGAAATACGAGTTTTCTCATCTGATTAGCTACTATTTTTCATTTAAAACTCATGCAAGACCAATTTTCACCTAGATTTCATATTTAACATTTCTAAATTGCCGTTTCATTTTAATCATCTGTATCTATCAGTAGTTCAAACAGAAATCACTTTCAAGCCCACCCAACTTATCTTCAACTCAGCTAAGAAAAAAATAATAATAATTTTAACTAATTCCGTTCTAACTTTCAAAATAATAACCTATTACACTCCACCCAGCAATTATTTTTCTATTTTTTTTTTCCACCAAACAATAAAACACAGTT
Organism: Melangyna quadrimaculata; assembly: GCA_949320155.1. Classification (NCBI taxonomy): domain Eukaryota; kingdom Metazoa; phylum Arthropoda; class Insecta; order Diptera; family Syrphidae; genus Melangyna; species Melangyna quadrimaculata. Next base: position 50,693,575 of record OX439483.1, read on the forward strand.
AAAAAGAGGCCCCCGAGGCGATCAATTTATCGATCTACTATTGTTGTCTGCCATTTAAGTTTCACCCATAAAGGGTCAAACTCACAACAAATTATAACCTCTAGTTTACTTTCATAGACTTCAGACTTTAACAATTATAGTTGCCACAATATGACTCCTAAACAATTACAGCATCTTCTTTAAGGAGCGCGCCGCGGTGTATGTTTTTTTTTTTATTTTAGCCAAGTTATTCCACAAAAGTTATTTAATAGAATGACACAACCACTTTTTCGACTTTGAAGCTGAAAAATAAGTTAACCGAGGCTCGGAAAAAAAAAGACTCCATCAATGTCATCCCACTACTAAATCGACGACCATTAACCACCTTGTGTGTGGCCGTTCCAACGTTTATTTTTATTTCATTCCCAGAGTTTTGGTTTGGTTTTTTTTTTTTTGGCTGTCTTTTGTGCCCGAAATATCTTCTCGCGTTTAGGCCGACAAAATAATTGTTTGAACTCGAACTCATTTGAATCGTTCAACGTTCAGTGTCGGTGCTGTGTGTTTTGTGTGTTGTATGTCAAGTGCCATTGTAACGTACAATTAATTTGACAACCACAAGATGACTTGAAGGACTTGGTCGCCGAGCAGTTTTGTCATCATTCACCATCAACACCAGAATATCTTAGCCAGCAAGCCAGAGCAGCGCAGCGCTGAATTAAACAGAAAAAAAAAGTGACGACAGAGTGTTGAAAACGGCCAACGCAGTTTATCCTCATCCACCAACACCGACATTGGGACAGGAAAAATGATTAAGTGAAAATCTAATGAAGTGACGGGAAAGTGATCTCCCCGACGAAGTTGGGACACAATCTATAAAGGGAGTAGAGTGTTGGGGGTGCAGAGGAACAAAATACTATTAAAATGGAAAAAAACGCCAAAATGAAAATCTTTATGGAAATCGACTCTTGAATAATATAACGCTCGCAACGAAGAATAAGACGACCGACCGACGAGATGTCACTACATCAATTTCAATATTATACCTTCTCTAGCGCAAGTTATATTTATAATGGATGTACACTTGCACAGTACATACCTACCTATATCTAAGTACTTGAGAATCTTGTTGAAGTGGTTTTTGGGGGCATCAGCAGTCTAATCATCGTTCTCCCCTTCTCTTTCAACAGACAGTTCCTCCAAAGTATGAAAACTCCAGCGCACAAGTATTACGCAATACTTGGTTGTTTTGTTTGTATTTATTTGGGATTTTAATTTTGATGATGGTCTCTATTTAAAATTCAACGCTCAAGATCTTGGTTATAGATAGAAGTTGAGGGTGTCTGTTTTTATAAATGTGTCCTGAGAATTATAAATGAATTCATAACCAATGCATATGGCATTTTCTAAGTGGCGTAGTAATATAATTATTATTTTGTTGTCAATTTTTCTTCTTTGTAAATAAAAACGAATTAAAGAATTTATGAAAAAAATGCTATAAAAAGTTTAATTTGGTTGTTTGTTTTATGTAAATTTTAATGGCCGGAGACCCAATTCTTTGTTTTTTATGAAGGCAGCCGGGGAAAATTTGAAATTTTGTTTAAATAGCAATAATATAACATTCGACACTCCGGAGACATTTTCAAATGGTATAAGGTAATGTATAGTTCAATTCTTTCACTTTTTACTTACGATATGTAAACAGAACTAAAGAAGTGGATCTATAGTAAAAAAAACAATGGAACTTCCCATACAACATTTCTTAGCCGCTAAGGGGCCAGTTATAGCTATCATTGAAATTCATCATTGAAAAAGTTAGCTGTTGATTTTGAGACCCTTCGAAAGTTTAATCATTGAATATTTTAATGCAGAAATATAGCTTAACACTTCAAAATTATTTCTCTTCAAAAAAAAATTCATGTTGACCCATATCTTCCCCAGAACTTAACTTATAATTTTTTCAATGATCATGGGTAAGGTAGTTCATCATTGAAGAATTAAGAGTAATTTTATGAGAAAAGTTGTGCAAAATTTAATTTTGTTTAACCTAAAAATAATTATTAAGTCAATTAGCTTTACTTTGGCATCAAAATAATCATTCATTTTTTCTTCAAAATCTCTCAAAATTGACAATAAATATTTTCAATGATGGTTTCCAATGATAGCTATAACTGGGCCCTAAGGAAAATATTATTTTTCACAAAAATGGCTCCTACGATTTTGATATTAATTTTAGATAATTTTTTTTTCGAAAAACTATTACCTATGGGAGCATCATTGTTCAATTTTTAATTTCTGATTTTCTAGACAACTCGACAGTTTAGTTTGATTTGTATGAAGACGCATCAGTTTAAGTAGTGGCTAAGTAATATAAAATTTTAGATATACCAAAATTAAAAAAAAAAAAATGTTTTTGAAACTTTTGGAAACTTAGTAGATAACGAAAACGAAAACGACTAAATCAATTTTGATTAAACACCCCGGCTGGAAAAATTCCATGTTGCTGTCTAGTTTGGGCAAGGTCCTAAGTTAGTTTTCAGTATGGAAAATCTTTCCTTTGTCTTCTTTTTCATATCACACTTTTTACTTTGGGTGTGACTGTATATTATAGAAATCTTCAGTGAGGAAAAACTTGTTCTAAGTTATTCTGCCTAAAAAGCATGTACATATATAAAATCCTGTTCTATTCTGTATGTATTTTTTTGCAATACGGTATGAAACAGTATAGTCTGGGAGCTAGTGAACATTAACTCAAAGGTTTTATACCGCTTCAAATTTTGTGGCCATGTCTTTTGTATCAGTGCAATCAGTGCAAAAAAGCTTTATACGGCTCCAAATTTTCATCGCACTAAAGCCGCTTCAAATGGATACTAAGAATCTTCAATCCGGGTGCAATTAAGAGGTAGCGAGTGTTAAAGTGACATACAAATGTTGCAATATTGCGTTATTTTATCGAATATGAATTTTTGATATGTGTTGGAGGATGGTGTCATTTAATTTATTTGACAGTTTCCAGACATCTACAGTGGGACCTAACGTGAGCCAGATACTTAAAATATTACAAACTAATCGTGTCATTTACATAACAGAATCAAATCAAGATTTTATGTTTTCTGTGGGCAAATATTCTACAATATCTTTTAACCAGCAAGACACCTACAGCGGGGCCTTAGATCACCTTAAGACTGTCAAAATAAAAATTCTTTGTTACTAATACGTGATTTTTTTTCGCTTATTTTAGCTGTTTTTAAATGTCTGACCGATGAATACGCCCCACTGTAGATGTATAGCTGATGGGGAATTATTTTTAAACAGTTGCCCATAAAACATATAATTATTAGCTTTAAAACTACAACGTAAATGGCACGATTAGTTTGACATATTTTAAGTGTCTGGCTCACGTTAGACCCCACTGAAGATGTCTGGCAAGTGTCCAATAAAGTTAATGGCACCATCCCCTAAGACATATCAAAAATTCAGCTTTGATAAAATAACGCAATGTTGCAACATTTGTATGCAACTTTAACACTCGCTACCTCTTAATTGCACCCGGATTGAAGATTCTTAGTATCCATTTGTTCTAAGCTACCATAGTACCTGTTCGCAAAATAAATCTTAGCTTTGATAAAATGACGTCTGGCGGCCCCGGGCTCTTACTCTTTAAACTGTTGTTGTTTTGTAGTTAATATTAAAATATTTTTTAAGACTGTAAGACTGTATAGTCTTGACTTCAGGCCAAAGAAAACACACCTATTATTGAAATATTTCAAAACTAGTTTTACAGCAAAAGTAGTTCTATCTTAAAACTAGTTTTGCATAAATCAAGAAATTCATAAAACTGGAAATATCTAGTTTTAAGGACTCTAAAACTAGTTTTGATACTTTTTCGTAATTTTCATCAGAAAATAAAATCAAGAAATCGATAACGGAAACTCATGAAATATGTTACAAATAAATTTAATAATATTGATGGCAAAATGCAATACTGTATACAGTGAAGTCCGTGAGGATTTTTTGGGAAGAAGAATAAGAAAACGCTCCAACATCATATTACCAAGGTATTATTTAAATTAAGAATTGTTCTTTGAGATTTTTTTTCCAATTGACAGGACTCAAGGTTCAAATAGTGAATTGAAATGTGTCTCTGAAGAAACATATTAACCTATGTTCGTTCAACAAATTTTCCAATTGTCAATCCACTTACAAGACGCTGTAATGGCATATTTGCTACAAAGGAGCTTAGCATAAAATTATGAAATGATTTTTAAGGTTGTAATACCAAATATTAGGGCTTTGGAAAAAGTGCATTTTAAGATGTATCACAAAAATGGACTTTTTCCAAAGGCCTAATAATTGGTATAATAACCTTAAAAATTATTTCATAGTTTAATGATAAGCTCTTTTGTAGAAAATATGACATTGCAGCGTCTTCCAAGTGTATTGACAGTTCCAAATGTTATACTTGAACTAATTGATTATACTTGAACTTTGGGAAAAAGTACATTTGTATATGATGCATCCTAAAAGTGCACTGTTCCCAAACCCATAATAATTAGTAAAATAATCTGAGGAAATATTAGCTCTTTGGTAGCAAATTCATATATCGCTCAATAAAACGAACAACGTCATAACTCAAAAAACCTTAAACTTCAGAAACCGGAATTTAAAGTTTGCATTGCTGTTTTTCATAATCATCTTCATTTGTATCTAATTTTTCCTTTTTTCTTGCTAGAGCTATTAATTAAAGTTTTATCAATACATATGACACTTTTAAAATATTTATTGGACTGTTTTCACTTCAAAGATCCCTGTGTAAATGTAAAAAATACAGTATTGCCACAAAAAAACATTTAAAAGTGACAGTGTATATAACGACAAATAATGATGATCTATATCCTTTAATTTTCAAATTCTAGAAATGACGTTTTGCCAAAAAATTGTTTATAGAAAATTAGTTTGAACGTATCATGAGTTCAAAATTGATGTTTTTTGAGTTATGACGTTGTTCTTTTCAATGCGCGATATGACGATGCATCGTCTTGCGGAAGGACACTTGGAAAATTTAGATGATTAACGCCCAAATGTACACATATAATGAATACATATTGAAATGTTAGGTATTTACCAATTTTGGGAATTGTGGATTCGAAACGATGGCGATACACAAATGCACCATATTGCAAACCCAAAAGGGCCTAAACAAGACGCTGAAACCTTATAATAAAAATTGTTGATGCGGTTATTCCATTCAGGTAAATTTTCACCAAACACACCCTCTCTTCCATTTTTTTAGCACAGCTACGCAGTCGATACAGGTGACATAACACATTTCCCTTATCAATAAATAACAACACAGCTACTTCGTCAAAAAAAGTTGTAAATAATAGAGAAAGTAGAAACTCGTTTCTAAACGTAAACTAGTTTTGCCTAACAAAATGAACAATACCGATTTTTTTTTCAAAACTAGTTTTGATACATTTTTCTAAAACTCAAAGCAAAACTATTTTTGACTAAAACTAGTTTTGTTTCGAGTTTTAAAAAATTGAATAATATGGCTGTTAGTTATATTTCAATCTTTTATAGATTAGAACAATTGTATAGGTAGTACGTAGGTTATTTAAATTCTTTTGAAGTAATACACTATACACAAGTGCTTGGATCTAATTTTTTAAACATTTTCTATATATTTCATTGCTTTAAATGGAGAAGTAAGGTTATTGTTTATTCCTACTCAATTTATGCCATGGTCAGGTCATATCAGAGTTCAGAGATAACCTAAATTAAGTTAATATGCACTCAATATAGATACAGATATTAAAGCTCGATACTTGTCTTAGAGCTATCAGAAAGTCTCGAATCAAGTCGATGGTAAAAGTCGATATAGCAGAGCTATTAAAATAAAATAAAGGAAATTGATTGCTTAAATACGAGTAGGTACATATATGTAATGCCTGTATATTTTGATGCTTTCAACAATAAGTACTTACATTGGGTAATAGATTTTCAGTTCAAATAAAGATAGACAATATAAAAGTTAAAGTATATAGCCTACTAATATTACCCATGAATTATAACAAGTTTTAAATTATTTGGCTATTACGTTTAAAGCGGAAAATAGTTTTTTTTCTTTGTTGTTAGTGATTGCATGATCGAAAGATTCATGATGCATAATTATTACAAAACGTTTATTTCGCTTGTCTAACCTTTTTCTTCTCAAAAACCAAAAAAAAAATAAATTACATTGAAAGAGAAATTACCTACAATTTTGTGAAATCAGAAGTAAAACGAACAATGCAAGATAAACATTTTAAACAATTAATGGACCAATAATTAGTTGAAGAGGCCTGGAGTTGTATAGTTTAAAAGTGAAAGCTTTTTAGCAGGCGGGCGGTGGCATTCATTTATTCATTCGTTCTTCTCCGCATCAATTTCGTTTTCATTCTTTATTTCTTGTTAATGATGCTTCTGTTGGATGTAAATTTGCTATTTAAATTTTGTTTTCATTACAAAGCATTTAAGAGCGAGAAAAAAAAAACTTTCATTAAAACCCTATTTAAGTACCTACAGTTTATCTAAAGAAATGAAAAAAAAAAAAAAAAATGTCACAATAATAACTTATTTTCCTGAATCAAGTGCTTCTAGGAATTAATATTTGTACTACCTACGAACGTACACACAAATGTTTCTATAATCTAGAAAACCCATGTAAGTTAAGGCGTTAAGGGAGCCAACCATGCACTTCATTCTGACGGGATGAATTTTGGTACACTAATAGTCCACATCGTAAATTTACTTTTAAGAAGAGCTGCCATGGTGGCAACACTGGCAGACCGGAGATATAAAGGTTGCCTTCTGACCATGTTTTAACACGAAATTTCGCATAAATTAGCCTATTAATTGCAAAGCAGACATCGGTTGATTTCGTGGAATATTTCGTTGGATTAAGAATATTTGAAGCCTCGGCAAAGAAGGGTTTTTATTTGTCAGAAAATAATGGTTATAAAGTGAATATTTATAAAATTTTAAGGTAAGCATCGACGTAGAATTTCATACTCTACAGCATATCCGAATTATATTTGTATCCATTAATTTGTTTTTCGTATAATCGCTTTCAAAATGGGGGAGGGGAAAGTGGGAGTATATCAAACCACAATATATTTGTCTTGGTATAATCTAAGAATATGGCACATGACCTTAGGGTAATTTTTAATGCCCAATCTTATGCAATCAAAATATTTTCAATATAATTTCTCTAGAAAAAGTTATAACCTTTTTATAAAGAAATGACTAAATTTTCAGTGAAACGAGCATAACAATACCAAATTTCAATCAAAAGAGTCCATAAAATTATCAAGGGCTAAAGGGTGTTTTTTTGAGTAAAACAGAAAAGTTTAAAATTATGCCCCGTAACCCCCCCCCTAGAACTAGTACGTTGATGAAAGTTGGTACGAATATTTTGTTTTTTATTGTTAACAAAAATAAAAAACGATAAATCAAGTATCTATTGTCAAAGGTGTTTTTTTAGGGAAAATGTTTTATCTGCTCTACTTAAAAAAAACACATTAATTTTTCCATTAAAACGACGATAGCTTTCTTAATGATGATTGTATTGTCTTAATTGTACTTAAATTGAATTCAGCGTTAAAAAATACCTTAAAATCATGTACCATATTTAATATTTGTGCCCCAATTACATAAAAATAAAATGTTGGCTTTTTTAGCCCATATTTTCCTTCCCCTAAAAAAAAAACACCCCTGGAACCAATATATTTGCATGGATCTTTTGAGTCTTGGTTCGAACAAGAAATAACACAGTTCTGCTAACTTTCATCAACATACCAGTTTTGGGAGCGGTTTACTGGTTATAGTAATTCACTTTTCCGTTTCACTCAAAAAAACACCCTTTTGCACAGATATTTGTATGGACTCTTTTGATTCTAATTTCTTACGACAAATGAGACATGTGTGCCAAGTTTCATCACCATACCATTAAAATTTGGTAATTTTATGCTCGTTTCACTGAAAATTTAGCCATCATTTTATACAAAAGTTATAACTTTTTCTACGGAAATCATATTGAAATTATTTTGATTGCATAAGATTGGGCATTAAAAATTACCCTGAGGTCATGTGTCACATGCTTAGATTATACCAAGACAGATATATAGTGGTTTGATATACTCCCACTTTCCCCTCGCCCCATTTTAAAAGCGATTTTACAATAAACTAACTCATGGATAAAAATATACTTCGGGTATGCTGTACAGTATGAAATTCTACGTCGATCCTCATCTTAAAATTTTATGAATATTTATCTTATAACCATTATTTTCTGACAAATAAGAACCCCTATTCGCCGAGGGTATTTGCTCCCCCCGCTTACAAGGGTGGGGGGAGTTGTGAAATAATGAACATATTCCTATGGCTTCTAGTATTTCACAACTCCCCCCACCCTTGTGGGGGGCTCCGTACTTACACAGTACGGAGAAATGCACATGCACAAGTGGATGATTGGGACGATTTGGCATTTTATCAGCGCTTCAGGATGACAAAACGCACTTTTCAGCGTGTTGTGGATTTAGTAGAACCACATTTGTCAACCCCAAATGGACGGTGAGAGAAAAATTACCTATGTACCTAAACATTATACATACATACATATATATAAAAGATGTTTGGATTGAATCGGGAAATTGTCTTTCAACAGATCTCGATATTTAATAAGCCCTCAGCAGAAAGTAATGATTTTGCTCGGTTCATGGCTTCGGGAAACTTTGAGCAGAATGTTGGTATTGCATTAACTTATAACTTATACATATGTACATACAAACATTTATTAAATTTTGTATACATCATGTGTACGGGAAAAATTACAAATACGGTTAAATTAAACGGTTTTGGTTTCATCTGTATGACCAAATGGTGAAATACATCTTGTATTCTCCATTGCCAATGAGATGATAGACCCAAGCGCAACTGCGTGTGATGAGGAATCCAATGCATTGCATGCAGCGATTATCATCTTTATTTGGTAGTTGAAAATAGTTTGCTTATGTAGTATTTCCATTTCGTGATGTTCAAAAGGGTAGTTATGTGCATTCAAGAGGACACAAGCGTCCACAGGTTTTTCTCAAAATCCACCTCTGTCTACCAACTCCTACTCTCACCTCCACGTGGTGAACATCGGGTGTCTAGTACCTCAGCTGGAGACGGGGTTTAAATCCCAGTGGAAAGCTGTTGGGGACAGCCAACGAGAGAGGGGGGGGAGGAGTGTTCCCACTAAGGCACTTCTCCTTTCATCGAGGCGGCAGCGGACGAATTCTCTAGATGGAATCAACGGTGGCGTCTACAGTTCCAGTTAGGTTGAACTACTTAGTGAACACCTTATATGGGCTACTACGACATATTTGTAGCTCAGGCCTATAAGGAGCGGTTTATCCGGCTCCCTACCCTTGGAGTTATACGAAGGGTCTGGTCCTCCGGGTCGGGGGTTGTGCGTCGGGGTAACTTCCCTACCACGTACAAAAAAAGTTGTTCCGAAACAACAACAAGCCTCGGATATGGATGATTTTAAAGTTGACGACCCCAGCAAACGAAACAAGGACAATGAATTTCGGATCTGCACGTGGAACGTCCTGTCCTTATACAGAACACGTGCAGCCGAACAATTAGTGGAGAACCTGGACAGGCTAAAGGCTGACGTAACAGCCATCCAGGAAGTGCGATGGGATGGAGAGGGCGTACGGAGACTGAAAACGTGTGACATCTACTACGGCGGGTGCTTGAAGGAACAGGGTCAGCGGCTCTTGGGTTGTGGTTTTGTGATAAGGGGAAGACTTAGGCAAGAAGTCTTGGGCTTCCGAAGTGTAAGCGAGCGCCTGGTCACAATCCGCATCAAAGGCAAATTTAAGAACATTTCGCTGATTTGTGTTCACGCCCCCCATGAAAGGAGAGAAGACTCAACCAAAGAAGCATTCTACGATCTCTTGGAGACAACGTATGATATGTGCCCGAAGTACGACGTGAAGATCATTCTTGGTGACTTCAACGCAAGATTCGGAAAGGAGGGCATCTTTGGTTCGATAGTCGGAGGACACAGCCTACACGACGAAACTTCCGGCAACGGACACAGGCTGGCAGACTTTGCGGCGGGGCGAAATGTCATCATCTCAAGCACCTACTTCCCACACCTCAATATACACAAGGGGACTTGGCGGTCGCGTGATCAAGTAACCGTCAACCAAATCGACCACGTTGCGATAGACGCGAGACATGCTTCCAGTATCTTGGACGTCCGAACGTTCCGAGGGGCCAACATTGACTCGGATCACTACCTGGTGGTAGCTAGACTACGTATGCGGATATCCATGACGCGACAACGCAGAGCAGATGCTGTGAAAAGATTCGATGTCGAGAAGCTTAAATCGCAAGAGACTGCCAGAACTTTTGCAGACCACGTAACTCTTAATCTCTCAGGAGGTCCGCTACCAGCATCAAGTGCAGAGGACCAGTGGGAACACTGTCAACAAGCCATTAGAAGTGCCGCCTCTGATGTGCTGGGTTTCACTAGGCAAATACAACGAAACCCCTGGTTCGATGAGGAGTGCCGGCTAGCGCATGCAGCTAAGGACGAGGCCTACCAGGCAATGCTGCAGACTCGAACAAGAGCTGCTGAGAGAGTGGCCCGGGAGCTCTACGGGCTGAAACGAAAAGAGGAACGCCGACTTCTCAGGAGGAAAAAGAGAGAGCACGAGAAGCGGGCGGTAGAGTCTATTGAGGGTTGTAGCGGTAGGGGTGATGTTCGAAAATTTTATCAGAGGGTGAAGCGATCCACCCAAGGATTCAAGGCTAGAACGGAAGCCTGCCGAGATGAGAGTGGGAATATGGTAGTAGACACACAGTCAGTGCTGAGGATCTGGAAAGAACACTTCTCTAGACTGCTTAATGGCGAAGACAGCCAAGATGCCGCTAATAGGCAGAACGCTCCATTCAACTTGGACGATGATGGCCAAGAGTTCCGTCCACCCGACCTAACCGAAGTTCGGCTGGCGATATCCAAACTTAAGTCGTACAAGGTCGTACAAGCCGAACTATTTAAATCAGCGGGAGATGAATTGGCTAGGAGCATACACCAGCTCATCTGCAAAATTTGGTCGGAGGAAAGTATGCCCGATGAATGGAACCTCGGTATAGTGTGCCCCATCCATAAAAAGAGAGATGTTCTGAAATGTACCAACTACAGAGGAATTAGTCTCCTAAACGTCGCTTATAAAATCTTGTCGGCCATCCTGTGTGACCGCTTAAAACCTTTTGTCAACGATCTGATCGGCCCTTATCAGTGCGGTTTTAGGCCAGGCAAGTCAACCGTCGATCAAATGTTCACACTCCGACAGATTTTAGAAAAATCCCGGGAATTCCAGATCGATACACACCACCTTTTTATCGATTTTAAAGTCGCGTATGATAGCGTGAAAAGGGACGAATTATACAGAGCCATGTCGAGTCTCGGCATCCCTGCCAAACTCGTCCGCTTGTGCAGGATGACGATGGAGAAATCTCGCTGCTCCGTCAAAATTGGTAAGAACACCACCGATTCCTTTGATGTTGAGAAAGGATTGAGGCAAGGCGACGCGTTATCATGCAACCTATTCAACATCGTTTTTGAAGCCATTGTACGCAACGCACATGTCAACACCAGCGGTACAATCTATCAAAAGTCCGTTCAATTGCTTGCATATGCGGATGACATAGACATTGTCGGCAGAACGAAGCGAGCTGTGGCAGGGGCATTTGCGAGCATTGAATCGGAGGCGGCTAGAATGGGATTGGCGGTTAATGAGGACAAGACGAAGTATATGCTGTCATCGAGAGAGGAATCTCAACATCGTCGACTCGGGCAAAATATCACGATGGACAGATATAACTTCGAAGTTGTCAAGGACTTTGTCTACCTGGGCTCCACTATTACATCGCAGAATGACATCAGTGCAGAGATCAAGCGAAGAATTACTCTTGCCAACCGCTGTTTCTTCGGTCTAAGAAGGCATTTAAGTAGTAAGGCCCTCTCTCAGAGAACCAAGGAGACTTTATACAAAACCCTAATCATCCCGGTCCTGCTTTATGGGTCAGAAGCATGGACACTGAAAGATTCGGATAAAAATCTGCTAGGGTGCTTTGAGAGGAAGATTCTTCGTGTGATTTTCGGTCCGGTGTGTATCGAAGGAGTATGGAGGAGAAGATTCAACGACGAGCTATACGGGCTATACAGCGACGTTGACCTGGTCAAAAAGCTGAAAATACAGCGGCTTAGATGGCTGGGGCACGTGGAGCGTATGGACAGCAACGCACCTGCCCGACGAGTCTTCGAATCCAACCCCGATGGGGTACGCAGCAGAGGAAGAACCCGTAACAGGTGGCGCAATCAAGTGAATGACGACATCAAAGCACTCGGTGTGCGCAACTGGAAGCGGCTAGCTAGGGACAGAGCTGGCTGGAGGGGCTTGTTAGTTGAGGCCGAAGCCCATCCTGGGCTGTGAGCGCCATCAAAAGTAAAGTAAAGTAAAGTAGTTCAGCTCGACGTTCTCGCTCGACCTGTTGGTCCAAAGCGTTTTTGTGCATTTCTTCTAATTTTCCTTCCATGACAGCCTTCTCGTAATGCATTTCTGCAGCATGTTTTTCTTTTTCCCGTCGATCCCTTTCTGCTAAGTACTCTTTGCGAATATCTGTCAGACGAATCAATTAGCTGACGAAGCTTTACGTTTTGTCGGACACCGCTAAGATGCTGTGGGAAAAAATTGCATCCGTCCGGGAAATGGAGTTGTTGGTGAGTCAACGTCATTTGGACGATTTTCATCACTCTCGGTGGTAGGCGATTCAACAGATAGGTGTAAGTCGTTCACTTGAGACTGTTGAGCTTCCCTGGCACATTAAGTGATCTTATTTTTCATACCATCATTAACCAAATCTTCAAAATGATCATTTATTGTTTCCTCAAAGGTATATTGGTTATAAGGCATTAGGTCTATAAGCTGATTTTTGTCTAATTCATTCGAAGAGTTTTGCAATGCATTCTCGGTGAATATATTAGGCGCATCTGACCCAAAACCATTCAAACCGGAAATGGACACTCCTAACAAACTCGACAGTTCAGTCATTGGCCCTGTCACTTCAAATGGCATCTTCTCATCGTTTGCAGCACGTGGAGCACGATGTATCGAATCAACCGACGTATCGAATACTTTGATATTTAACGATACATCGATGTATTTTATTCGATACATCGAATAAGACCTGACCTGAACCTGAACTACACTTCAACCTTCAACTGCTTTGCGCTCCTATCAGTTGAAATGAGTTTTCGACTCGATTACACTCGCACAGTTAAGTTGAGTTGCAACTTGCTATCCATTTCTTCAAATTTCAATTTCCAACTCGATCTCCTTAGTACTCCTTATAAAATAAACGTACTAGTTGGCTAGCAAAACCCTGAAATTATGAACTTGATTGATAATCTGTGCTAAATACTGAATATGAGACCGCATACACGCACATTCAAATACATAGATGTGGTGAACATAACAGCAATGTATAACCAATATCTTTCACGCATACTTTCCAAATTATTATTAACAGATTACTCATTGCCATTATAATACTTATGCCGATGTTTTCATTCAATGCATCGAAAACATCGATGTTTTTATGCGATGTATCGGTAAACATCTATGTGACGTTTCGATACATTTCATCGAATAAAACATCAATGTATTTTTACCATGAACATCCCTAGAAGCAATTATGTAATGGATTATTAAATTAAAAAAATAACATTCATGAAGTTCACAAATCAGAACAAATATGTATCAAGGCTTTCACATTCTAAAAGTTTTTTTTTTGATAAAGTCTAGTATTTAGGCATTGATATACTCTACTCATCTATTTTTTCTTTCAAAATACCACGTCAATAATTATTATAAGAAAACATAATAAATCGGGCGCATCGATAACAACCACTTATTAGTTGGTGTCCAAATACAATATCAAACTGATCCTCCGTTGTGACAAAGTTTAGATCTGAAGCACATTTATTCGATGCTCGTTAGGCGAAAGGTTCTGTCCATTGTAATCCTTTAATGCAAAACGAATAAAATTACGCTGTACTGCTTCTATCCTATTTTTATGAATCTCGTAGAAAGGAGTCCATATCCGAGATGTATAATCAAGGTGGGATCGAATTAAGCAGTTTGTTGTAATGAGCTAGGGTAACGTAAGGAACTTGAAATTCTTTAGCCCATCGCTTTACAAACCCCAACATTAGTTGGCTTTTTTAACGATAAAATAGCTATGTTCCGCAAGATCAAGTTTAGAAGTAAAATTAACTCCAAGAATTAAAACATGTCCGGAAATTTTATAAGAACATGGAATCATTCTTTTAGAAAAAATCATGGCTTGGCATTTACTATAGTTCAGATTCAAACTGTTCTTCTGACATCATCATAGAACAAAATTGTTAATATCATCTTGCAGATACAAACGATCACTTGCAGATGCAATGTTTTTGCAAAAATTTCATATCATCTGCAAATATAAGAATTTCGCTATTTCGTATACAGGGTGTCCCGTAAAGGATGTTCAAAACTGAATATGGTGATAGACCTAGTCATGACCTTTCAGAATTTGGTAACTTGTTCATACCGAATCATAACAGTTTTCGAGTAACGGCTATTTTTCGAAATTTAAAAAAAAACTTTAGTTTAAACCAGTTATTTGCTCACCCTGTCAATAATTGACTTTTGTTTTTTACAATTTTTACAGATTGACTTATTTTGCTGAATAAAAACATTTTCATTAATATCTCCATTTGCCTACAAACTAAAATAATAATTTGAACTTTGACCAAACTTAATTTTTGACCTCAATCTTCTTAAGAGCTCCATGGATAAATTTCTTATGACACAATACAGTTTTTATCTTCCAAAAATATCCCGTTTTTCTGTAGTTTTTAAAAAGGTTTACAACTTGTTATAACCGTTTGAATCCAAAAAAATAAGTCAAAAATAAAACAAAAATAAAACATTTTTGTTCAAGTATATCGCTAAAATTAAAATATCTTTTCAAATATAGCTCCGACAAAACAAAGATGTTTTACGCATTTTCAAATAAAAACCTTAAAAGATAAAGTCTAGTATTTTTAAAGATTTCTCGAAAACCATCAGGTTTTTTTAAGAATTATCTATCACCATATTCACTTTTGACCATTTTTTACGGGACAAACTGTATATACGCAAAGTGACATAATTAATAGCTAATATAAAAAGAAGACTACCTTGAAGAACCCCCAATTTGGCAATAAAAGGATAAGAGAAAGACTCTCTTAATTTAACCTGGTATAAGATCAATTCTGGAAATATGATTAAATCCAAGCGATGAATCGATGAAGAAATCCAAA
The DNA here is from genome assembly GCA_949320155.1 of Melangyna quadrimaculata. NCBI lineage: Eukaryota > Metazoa > Arthropoda > Insecta > Diptera > Syrphidae > Melangyna > Melangyna quadrimaculata. The sequence goes on from OX439483.1 coordinate 50,708,999, forward strand.
CAGTTTGGTTTAAAAGTGAACATTTCAAGGGATAGTTAATCAAAACCCTTGGAGTAGTACGCATATATGCAGTCCCCAACTAACATTTCAGCTTCGGTTCGGCTTAATAGAATAGGCTTTAGAAGTTCCATAAGACATTTGTAAAGTTTACTTAATCATAAAAAGGAGAATGTTATACAAGCTAATATAGCTTGTTTACGTGATTTTGGAAAATATTCTTATAAACTTATTCGCTGATCTTTTAAAAGTAGCAGATTGTATAAAAGCCTAAAGAAGCCGATACGAAGTTTTAACGAGCGATATTGGAAATTTGAATGACACTTCAACTTGACAGATAGCTTCGGCCATGGTTCTATAAAAGTGAAATACAAGTCTTATAGAAAGTGAACAAAAATAAATAAAAAAAAGAAAGATAAATTTTTATTTTTATTTTTTAATTTGATTTTTACTGCATTTTATCTGAAATCAAGTATCAAATTCAATTATTTATTAATTATAGTATTGGAAACAATTATAAAACACAAATTGTATTTTTACCTCACTTAGGATCGAACTCCTACGTGACAGTCCATCACTCTAACCACTCAGCCATCTTAGATATAATTTGGAAGATGCAAAAACTTAATCAGCCTTTTCCTTTTTTAAAACTTTAAATTTTCCTTAAATAAATCCGAGCTTCTATACAAATTTTCACACATGAACAAGATTTCTTTGACTCTCTTATACATTTTTCGTGAGGAAACAATATGCACCTAAACGATTTGTTTAGCAGTCCCCTTGCTCCATTTTCATTTCAATAGTCTTCAATTAATATCAATAGTCTTAAAATAAACTAAGTATAAATGCATATTTTTGATAATATCAATACGAAAAAAACACGACCACTTAAGCACGATTAACAGAAACAAGGTATGCTCATAAGGGGTGTGACGTTACAATCATCTGCTTATGTTCGGAGAAAAGAAAAATAATTAACTTTAATTGATTGTTATTATAATTATTTCTATTTTTAAACTGCTCATTAAGAATTTAAAAACAATTTAAATTATGGTCTTGTCTTTAAATAGAACAAAAACATAAAAGCTGACCGTGACGTCACATAAATACCCGATACGAAAATGCCGAATGTTCTGTTTATCTGATGAGCATAAGCCTCGTTTCTGTTTAGCGAATGCTTAAAAGACAATGCTTAAAAGACAAATCAAGTAAAATGAATTATCTTTCTCTCCACGTGTTCAATTTATTCAGTATACATATATAATTATAAATGTGAATAGAGTTTTTTTTAAAAAGCTTCTTTAAAATGACTTATACAAATTCGAGCTTCTTTATTATAGATTGACATATAAGGGCAGCAACTTATATAAAAATTTTATGCAGCCTTTTTAAAGTGACATCTTCAATCATCTTCTGTAATTTCAATTTTAGAAGCCTATTCGAGTGACAGCTCGCAAGCTCGGTAAGTCCTCTTTTTCTTATTTCTATTCGGCTTTAAAGAAGTAGTTATCCAGCTCGTTACATGTATAAGAAATTTAATTCCGCCAAAGGCCGTACCGAAGCTTCATATAAAGTGAAACCTGCGGCACATCAATATTTTTAAGCTAAAAGAAGCTGAATTGTTAACTGGGTCAGGCTCTAGTGTTTGACCACCTGTGCATAAATACAAGCAAATTTGTTACCGTCGATCTATGCTGCATAAAACTATTTTTTTGTTTGCAAATTATATTTTTATAGCTGAATGTCAAACTATCATACACCACTTCCACTGGCTCAGAAAGCCCCGGAATACAAGATAGTTTAGAGATTTCTGTAGTACGCAACATCTGCTTTGTCACCTTTTTTATAAGACTGGGGTGATGAAAGCCTTTCTTCGATATACTGGGAACTTTACCTAATCTTAGAGACGGAGCAAAGATATGTAGAAGAGTGGATGCTAATATTGATTTACATTATTTCAAAATAATTGGAGGAATACCGTCTAGGCCTGGTGAGAAATCTTCATGAAGTAGGTATAGAGATATAATTGAAAATAATGTCAATATCAAAATGAATATTTTTAAAGGTAGCCTACGTGTAAATGATGGAAGTAATCCTCATCAACATAAATTTGAGTTTCAAATAATAAAGCGAAAATTAAAAGCAAAGGCTTCACAAATTTCTGGGGTACTCTTTAAAATATTCATTCATTAATTCATTATTTTGTTAGCATCACATTTCACATACTTTAAATTTACAAATAATACAAGATTAACTCTACTTACAAATAAAACTGTTCAAAGTTGTCTGCCAACTCCACTATTGGCTGTAGTCACAATAAACGGCCGGCGCGCGGCTTAACATCATATTAAATATTGTTTTGCATAATTCATACCATATTTATCATCTAAGGGCAGCATTTGGTCAAATGAGTTGGCCCTAAGAATATCATATGTTCCAATATTTTGTATTAAAAAGCTGTATAACTTTGAAATTTCCTATCTTTATAATATGACTAAGCAAAGAATTTTAACTTAGGTAGTGGGTATACTATTCACAGATAGATAAAACATTTTCAAAAAAGCTAGTTAATACATTAGAACTCAATTATTACGCTACATCGATTATGAGACACGATTTTAATTTTCTTTGTCATAATGGTAAATATACACTTGGCATATACACTCAGACTGATTTTTTTTAATAGTGTGAAAGTGAATACGAACAAAATTTGCATACGATAATAACAACCATGCCCATTTTATATCGTTATAAAATATCGTTATTAAAGGTAGGTTAGGTACCCTTTTGAGCAGAAACAAAGAATTCCTCTTCCCCCAATCTACCCCTCCTACACTACACAAAAACGAACAAAGTGATCTTTAAGAGGAACAAAAATATCCATAGAATAGCAGCTGCATGGGCACAACAAAACTACTCTCCTGATCTTTTTGTCATACAAATTTATACTTTAGCTAAGTTGCAAGACTGAATCTTGACTATAGAGTATAGACCTCTCCTCGATTTCGTCATCACACCAGTTTCAGCACCACCACCAACCACCAGCACTTCCAGTAGCCCTCTCATTTCTCAGCATATTCTATATATACGTATATTTCAACAAATAAATAAAAAAAAAATAACAACATGCAACATGACTAAATGGGACTCTCATAAGAGTATTACCCACTTGTGTCGAATGTAGAGCTACCGGATTGCTGCTGGAAGCTCGTTACCTTCTTTGTTTTGTTGGTGGAGGAATAAAATATACCTAAATGTGAAACTGTGAAATGGTGAAACTATTAAATTTTATTTTCTTCTTATTTCACCAAACCCAGCAACACTCTTTCTCTCTGTGAATTGATGTGTTTTGTGGTTGGAAAATGTATGCAAATATGAAATTTGAGACCCACAAGTAGGTACTCAGAATTTACCATCAGCCAGACCCAGAGTCAGCAGGACAGGAGCCATACTAACCCGAATCTGCCTCTATGCCGGATGATGACGACGACGACCGAAGACAACCGACCGACGACGATGACGACAAGCTATGGGCATGGCATTGTTCAATTCTCATCCATCCATCGGCCACTTGATGGAATGGAATATATTGCCAAACCGCTCCACCTTTACTTACTTTATGTGGGCTGCTCCATAAGAGTGGTCTTCAAAGATTTTTATGTCACACTATCTTATTAAGTATTCAAGTGTCATATATAGAGCTCTATACTGCCCTGCAAATGCCCTCTCTTATATAGCATTAGCAAGAAGGACCACTGAGGGTAATTAAAGCTACACAAACGGTCTTTTTTCATCATAACAGTTTGATGGTGCCTGATGCTTGGTTGCCCGCCACCGCACCGCACCGGAGAGGTAAACTCTCCACACACCATTGCCTTAATTAATCTGTGGTACAAGACCGCAACCACAGTATGAAATTATAAATTGGCCAAATGAATTTAAGAAAACAAAAAAATAAAAAATTTAGCAGCAAAAAGATACACTCAAGCATAAAAAGATACTTTCCGCACAGGAGCAAAAACAAAAGGTATAAAAACGATTAAAAAGCATAGGTAATATCGTCAACGAACCATCAACTCCCTGGCTAACTAACTAACTACAGCTAACTGTTTTTTTTGTTATTCTTCGTTTTAGAGTCGGTTTTGTATTTTATTTTTTGGAAATTAAATTTATGCAAATAGCGGGGGGTACCCCTCCCTTTGGCAATGAGTGTGGGTAACGTTTAGTCCCGCTACTACATAAGTTCAATCATCGTATATCTTTGCCTTAAGTTAAGGTACCTATAGGTATTATTACCCTATAAAGAGTGTGCAAAACATAATCTGGAGTAACTACCTACATAGTAGTTGGCTTGCAAGAGTCCCTCGATATGCCAACCTTTTGTGGGTATAAGCCAGGATCAACAGCGACAATTAAAAAGAAATTCGCGGTGGTGGTGGTCCCGGCCACGCCATCATAGCCATTGCACGGTTCCGTCCCAATTCCAGAGGTCGTAGCCCGGTTTGTCCGGAATGTGAACTTTAAATTCCATTTTAATTATAGGAATAATATTTAAAAATGGTAAACAAGTATCTGCAAATGGTTATGGTAATTACGGTATTCAGCCAGAAGCAGAGTAGTGATGGTTACCCTTTTGCGAGAGCAAACACGTCCATATAAGTTTATGTTACGTTGCCATAGCAGAGTAACAGCACATCAGCCTTTTTGTAAGCCTGCAAAAACGGGGGAGCAAATGACGCATGGTGAGCGATAACAAGGTTCCTTGTTTTTCAGGAAAAAAATGTTCCCATTGCGATAATAATTATACAAACGTTGTTAAAACGCCATGGAAGGGAAAAGGGATTAAAAAAGTTGAAGCTTATTATCATGGTTTCAAATTGAAGTGAGTGTTAAACCTTTGTTACGTCAGCACAATAATGAATAGGTATTGAAGAATTAAATGAGAGAAGTTAGATGACCTAGTTGATTTTTAAAAGTGTGGATAGTTAATTAATGTTTTATTACCTTCCTCAACTACATATATATGTGCATATAATAAGTTTAAATGTCTTCACGGGCACTTGAATTATATTTTTAGAAAATGTTAACACATTAAAATCATTCTCCGTGCGTGTGTCGGTTTGATAAAACGAAACGCGTAGTCACTTGAATCTGCAAAAAAAAAAAAAACATTAAAAAAAAAATAATTTTATGTCGACAAAAAAAAACTACCAAAATAAAAAAGTAATGTTCCTACCAGTTTAATATTTTTATAGGTATTTGATGAAGAAAGCACTTATTTCCATTTGATATTTAAACAAATTAATAAAACATTTTGTCATAATGGAGACTTGTTTTAACTCTATTAGTTTTAGTTAACTTTTTTCAACGGTTGTACACACTTAGTACAGTCAATGCTTAAGGAAAAATATTTGCAATATTTTTCAAACCATTGTAGAATCTATCAAAAAACATTGACAGGATATACATATGTATAGTGATCATGAAGATTGTTGGTATTGTGGTGATAATTTCATGATAATTTTATGAAGCTTTTTTCGAGTGAGGCCATTAAATGTACCTTTTTGTCTTTCTTGATTTCGGATGAAAGAAAACTCTAGCTAGATATTTGGAATCGAATAATAGTAAATTATGAGTAGGTATTAAAGATTTCAGTTCGAGACTTTACTTCATTTAATCCGCAATTTTGGACAGGAAAAATTCATCAACAAAACAGCAGGGGTAAACAAGCTTCCTCGTAACCCACAAAATTGGATGATGCTATACATTACCACAATCTTAATAAGTTTGTAAACTGTGGAAAAAAGAAGAGTCTGAAGACAACAACGTTGACAAATTATAACATTAGACCATACCTAGTCGATCACCTTTAATTTGAATTTTTATGTTTTATTCGTCCTAGAAAACTTAGCCTTTTCTACTTTTTTCTTCTTTGCAGGGAGTTTATGCCTCGTGTGCAAGAGGTATTTTTAAAAGAGTGACACTTGTGGTTACAGGTTGATTAAAACGTAGACTTGCGTCATTTTTGAGTGAGCATCAAATTAAACATAACTCAGGCGTTAATTCTAAACATGAATACTTCTGAAAATAAAAAAGTAGGTTACTTTCTTTAACAGGGTGCTTTTTAATATTTGTACCTGTAAGAAAAGCTGTGATCATCATTTTTTATTAATTTATAAAAAATTGAAAAAAAGATTACGTATACGCCATAGTGTACCATTTTTTTTTATTTTTATAAAAATTGGTAAAGATATTGAGCTTTTTGGAATTCTTCTCGGTTGAAAATAAAACCGATATGAATTTAAGTCTTAACATAGTTCCTAGGTCGAAAGCAATTAGTATTTAGTTACAGTTTAACTTAGAGCCGTAGAGCCCGTATGAGGCCCGTATAATTTTAGTTGTAAGTTACTTAATAAATAGGATAGTTTTATGAATTTTGATTTAAAAAGGAATAAGAAAAATAAAACTTAATTAAAAAAAAAAAAACTAAGATTAAAAGGTGATAGAAAAAAGTGATTTAATTATCTATATATTAATACGCTTAGCTAATCCCAAATAAAACCTAGTGGGACACTTTCCTCTGTAAATACTCAACGGAACTACATAAATTATATAACGATGGAAAGGTTTTGACCCACCAATTATGTCTGTATGTAGCTGTTAAAGCATTTAATGGACATTTAAATTTGTCCATATAAATGATTTTTATCATTTTAAGGGTTCGGATTACCAGACTGAAATTTTGGGAGATGGTAACCATTCTTTATTTGGATTTTTTGGTGAAAAATTATAATTCATAACTTGCCGGACAACAGAGAAAGTTACATTTTTGTATATTTTTGCTCCAAAAACAACTTCCATAGGAAATATATAAATGTTGAACTATAGCAGACTAAGCTTTTATATCAAAAAATAATTTGTTTGTGGGTATGTAATGTTAGTTCTTAAAAAAAGTAAGTATTATTTGTAAAAGAACGAACTCGGGATAATTTATTTTTTTGTTTTAAGGTGCCTGGTGCATATGCACCTATATGTAAGCCTGCAGGCTATATAAAATTTGGTCCCATTGAAAAATGCCCCCAAATGCGGGCTCATAATGAAAAATTGACCCAAACTTATGACAAACTGACTCCAAACAAAAAATAAAGAATTATCCCAAAATAAGTGTAAGAAGCAACAACAACAGAAAAATTACAATTGTACAAAAGGTGTTTTGCGTCGGTTTGGGATAGCCTTAAAAGTACCTTGCTTGGCCCACTTCGCGGGTTCAATGATTTTAACTCCCTTTTTGGGTCCTCTCTGTCCCGCTCGCGTTAGGGAATGCTTAGTCGCCTGACAGGCGCCTAAGTTGTCCGTTGGTCTGCGATCAAAGTTTTTGTATTTTTGTTTAAGAATTAAAGCTTGGGGCCATTTTTCATAATGAAATTTTACCCAAAAATTAAGAATACAAAATGCCACAAACCATACAAAATGGCCCCAATTCACCAATTCTTAACTTTTATTTGTTTTTGCTGTTTCCTTTATAAATTTTTGGGGGTATTTTTCATTTTATGTTTGGGGCCAAATTCGACGTAGCCAAGTCCACACTGTACGGGTATTTCTGATTGTGATTGATGCTAAATAGTTGCCCAAAGAGCATATCAAAATTTGTTTAGTTTTGACACCACAACGTAAATGATACGATTAGTTTAATAGTTTTAAGATAAAATAACGTAATCTTGCAACTCCTAATTGCGCCAAATTTAAGATTCGTTGTATCTACTTGTGTTTGCTTATGTTATTGTTATACAGCTAGGTTCCAGAAACCACGTGAAATGAAAATGAAAATGAAATCAAAATTAAAAATCGAGTGAATTTATTTTCCATGTTCCACCTTTCGATCGATTTCATAATTTCGAAAGCTTTTCAAAATCACTTTAATGCTGTTTTCCTTTGGTTTCACTCAAGGTTTCACTCATTCTGAAATCCAATGGAACAGCCCAAGATGCTTCTACTCAGTTCTCTGGGGAATGGTAAATAAATAAAAATTATTTGCTACCACACAAAAAGCAAAATGTAAAACACGAGTGAATCAACTCCGAACTTGCAAATTAAATTTTTTATAATATTTTTTCTTAATTTGTTTATTAAATTGTACCAAAACTTTGATTTTGATGCAATTTAAATTAAAATGAAAAGTTAAAAAAAACATGAAGTACATTGCAGTTTGTTGTGACGTTTGAGTTTGAATGGATTAGTGCTTCTTGAGTGGATTCTGATTTGAATTCAAGAATCGAATTTCCCTTCTCATAATCGTCAGAAGCGTACTTTTTGTGCCAGTGGAATGGTTCCGGACGTCCAAAGGAAAACGGCATAAGTGAAATCAAAAACAGCTTACATCTGTCATGCTCATGCTGATTGATGTTCGTTCTTCAATTTTCAATTTTGTTTTTCTTTTAATAAAATTTAAAAAAAATAGTGATGTTTTCATTGCTGTGGTCTTGGAACCTGAGAAAAAAAGATTTGCAATACAGAAAATTAAAAGACGTACATTGAGAGACGTTTCTAATCCATATGAATTGCTGATGCAGCGTGAGTACATAATGGAAATTTAAAATTTATTATTTAATTCCGGTTTGTATCATATTTTCGTTTAAGTAAAGATGCCTTTAAAAGGTTGTTGGAAGCTGTTGCGCCGTATCTTCCATTCCCTGCACATTGCAGCTGGCTTTTGAATTTTGTTTGCAGAAGGGAACTTTCAACAATATTGGCTATAAGAGATGATGGAAAGATGAAATGTGTCAAAATTCTTATCACGATTCTTGAAAGTATTAGATCTATAAGATTAAACTCTCAGTCAGATGCCCAACGAAACGAAATTTCATGGATAAATTTAATGTTCCTGGCGTCATAGGATGTGTCCACGGCACACAAATTAAAATGTCGCAACCACATCAAGATCCTACCCTATTTTCAAGTATACTTTTCAGTCAGTGCACTAAATAATTCTGTTTTCAATATTTTATTTGATTTGCTTTTTAAAATAATTAATTTTATACTTCCCATGTTGAAATAAGTTATTTTTCTTGAATAAAGTTTATGAAATATGAAAAATCATTTATTTTTTAGAGCGCAACAGCTTGTTTTCCCAGTTTCACTTGAGAATATCTGGTCGAATTCAAATCACGTGAAAATCGATAAAATCGAAATGTGGAACACGGAAATTCGATCAGTTTAACTTCAAAAAAATGAAATTGATATCGATAAAAGTGAAATGTAGAACACCAAATTTGATTCGACATCGATTTCAATTTCATTTCGATAGAAAGTGATTTCTGGAACCTAGCTGATAGTCTAAGAGCAGACATCAAATTTTGGGAGTGGATGGATAACCAAAATATGACTATGAGGGTTTGTAGGTGCTTATATCGTGGCATCGAAAACCAAAGTCTGGCAGATTTTTTTCAGCCGCTGGCGAGGGTGGGGTTTTAAAAATAGCGATTTTCCAATTTGTTTCCCAGAGGTATAACCACTTCAATAAATATGATGCTCTGTCATTTTTTTTAAGTCCAATCTTCTGAATATTTGGCAATCGCACCAATAGAACTCAAGATATTAGCTTTTTAGGAGGACCTTATTGGCTTTTTCTTGGAGATTTATAAAATGCAAAAAATCAGCAAAACGAAGTCTAAAAAAAAATTAGGGTTCGCATAAAAAGCTTATATCTTGAGTTATATTGGCATAGTGAAACAACGCAGAAATCAAACAAATTGGCGGTTTTAGGTTTAGAAAAGTAACTGCATCCACAAAGTAATTCATAATTTTAGTAGGGCAAAGCTTTTTTAACTGTGGAAGGGAAATTTTTGGTTGATTTATTGTATGTTGTTGAAAATTTAATAAGAAATGAATATATTTGCTGAATACAACAGAAATTTCAAAATTATATATGGTGGTTAAATTTATCTATCAGAACAATTTTCGTATGTTTTTTTGGAAGTAGTTTTTGTAGAATACATGTTTATCATGTCTTTTTAAATGTTTTTCTAACTTTTGCACTTAATGCAAAAAGCAGATCTATTGTAGTTAAGCCCTAACAATAAAAAAATCCAACTTATTGATTTTTTTTAAATTCTACTACTTCTCCAAAAAGTGTGTTAATTACTTTTTGTTGGCCGAATTTTCGGCCACTGCCCGATACTAGTCATTATTATTATTCATTAGCTGTTCTGCCTTAATATTAAATTACAATTTCTTTTTCATTTTATCTTAATATTAATATTCATATAAACTAAATTTATTTGTTTTAACAAAATATTTAAAATAAATAAAAATAAATATATACTTATGCACGGCAAAAGCCTCCCCATTGATTTCCATTCATTTCTGCTGTGCGTTTTTTGAAACCAGTCTGTCGAAAGCATGTAGCTCATCTCTCCATCTTTTTGGTTGACGTCCGACTCGTCTGGTACCACTAAATGTTGTCCACTCAGTGCATTTTTTTGACAACCTGTCTTCCGACTTCCGCATAAAATGCCCTGCCCAGTCCCATTTCAGCTTCCTTGTCTTCCAAACAACATCTTCGAATCCTGTCCATGAGCTTATGTTGACGTTTCTTATTCGCTGAGATCTTCTTATTCTTAACATTCCCCTTTCTATTGCCCTTTTAGTTGTTGAAAGCTTACTTTTAATCGCAACGTTGTTCGTCCAAGTTTTAAAGGCATATGAGGGCACTGGTAAAACTGTTGAATCAGAAATGTATTTTTTGGCAACATTTGAGATGTTCGAGTCCAATAGGTTTCAAGACCCAAAATTGCATTCATCCGTTCGTTATTCTTCGAGATGTCTCCTTCTCCTCTCTTCTATTAAACGAAACTTACTGTCCTAGATATATGAAGTCCTCAACGGTGCCGTGACATTTGGCCATGTGTCATATGGCCATATTTTGAAATATGGCCATGTGAGACATTGCGAAAGCGTCAAATGGCCATATTTCAACATTTGGCCATTTGTCGCTTTTACAAAGTGGCATATGGCCATATGTCACTTTCAAGTTATTCTTTTGCCAGAAGTACGCGTGAATTTAAACAAAAAACTTGTAAACGTTTTCAAAAAGCTGTTTTGAAAAATTTTAGTTTAGTTTTTAAGATATTCTCCTTAACATTTTAAAAATTACTTAACATAAAATTAAAAAAAAAATTAAAACTTTTCAAAACAATTTTTTGAAAACGTATACAAGTATTTTAAAAAAAAAATCGCGCGTGGAGCCTTGGCCCTGCCTGATGTGCCAAATGGAAATTTATGTAAATTATTTTATAGAACACTCTTTAGAAACAAAATAAAATATTTTCAAAACAACTTTTTGAAAACGTATTCAAGTATTTTTAAAAAATTCGCGCGAATTTTTTGACTTAAAGAAAATGACAGAGCATCACGGCATATACTTTTTAAATTTATTGTATCGGTAATACCTCTGATAAAATAAATTAGAAAATCGCGTTTTTCAAACCAACACTCCCGCCAAAGGCTGAAAAAGAAACCTGCCAGATGGTTGTTTTCGATACCACAATATATTCATCTACAAACCCTTATACTCATATTTCGGTTATCAATTGCTGTGGGCTCTTGGTCTATTATGGGAAGAAACCACGAAGGGTATTCTACGTATAAAAATCATTAATTTGTACATGAAACAGTTATGTAGATTGTAAAGTGGGTCTCGTTCATAGGCGCTCGCAGAATTTTTTTCAAGGGGGGGGCAGATAAAAAATGAATATGCAATTTTTGAATTCGATGTTTTTTTTATTAAAAGTTTATTTATTTTGTCTAGGCATAGGTCAGTTGTCAGTGATTTTATTTTAGGACTAGAAAATGTGACATTTTATTCGTATCGACGTTAAATAATTATTAAAGGAACCGAATATATGATTTTTCTCCACATTTGTTACTTAGTGAAAAGCAACTGCAACCGCCTGGGCTCTTTTCCAAAACGGTCAATTATTTCGTTGTAATTGTTTGTTTGTTCTTTGACAATATTTCGATGAATGTACATTATGCACAACGAATCAAGTCGTTTGTCGGTCATTGTGGATCTAAGCCAAGTTTTTACTTTGCGTAAGGTGCTGAACGATCACTCAGTGGTGCAATTAGTTGCTGGAATTAAGAGCCCTATACAAAGAGCCGAAAAAATCGATGGATAAAACTCATCTTCACTGTTCAATGAATCAGAAATGTTTGAACAATCATTTCTATTAGTTTGCATTTTGTTAAAACTGTACCACATCTTGGACTCCGTCAGGAAATTATCCAGAAAGCAGCAATATTTCTCAATTATTTTCTGTATAATTACATCGAATTGTGAAGAATCCATAATTCGCATATTTTTTGGTGATAGCTGAAATAGTGAAAATGCAGCTTCATTTTTGTCTGAAAAGCGTTCTGTAAGCGACATTATCAGGCAATCAATGTACGGAATATAAATAGTTTTTTTAAAATAACTTTGGGGGGGGGGGGGTAAGAAGCGGGAACATTTGATCGATGGATTTGTTTTGAATTATTCTTGGACAGCTTAAAACTATGCCTGTTTCGCTCAAGAATTTTTCCATTAACTCCCAAAGAGATTTAAAGCAATTGTCAGCATCCTCTCGATTTTGTTGAAACAATTTATTCAAAACATTGACTTGATCTTTTACTGTTGACAGATTTTGGTTAACGCCCTGTAAAATATTAGCAACAGGTTCTAACATCGATGAGTATTGTGACACACAGGTATATCTTCCTCATCTACTCTCCCTTTCTAATATTTTTATTTTGAAGTCCAGAGTTGTTCATTCACATTAAGGTAAGTTCGCACTCAGTAGAACTTTTTCCGAACTAATTTTAGGAACTTAAATTTCGAAACCAAAATTTATTATACCTACTTATTTCAGGGTTTATTTCTGATTTTGTATCGAGTTTCTGTTATTGAATCCAAGATGGCATGTTTGTTGGTTGTTCTAAAAATTTGGGGTGGAATCGGCTAAGGTGATAGTTGATTATGACATGTGTCGATTGTCGTTTTGATGATTGCTCTCTCTATATTTGCCTATAGATGTGATAAAGACAGCTATCTTCGAATCGACAATCAACTAAATTGATTCCACCCCTGATAATGATAAAATCCCAAGGCAACTATAGACCTGGAAACAAAGCTGCCAAGAAAATAATCACATTTCTGAAGAAAAGAAAGAGTAAAATGAAAGCTTGGCTCAGCTCAGAGTCAGGGGGGGGGGGTGGCAAACCATGGACTCTGACAAAAAAGTACGCTTTTGCGAAAATTTCTCAGTTAATAATAAAAATAGAACTAGTATGATTGTTCGGCCACAGCAAGGTGGGGACAAGTGCCCCTCCTGTGGGCGCCTATGGTCTCGTAATGTCTGCCTGTTTATGTCTGTCCGTTCGCTATATCTTAAAAGGCTGGATGAATTTTCTTAAAAGCTGCTACACAGTTTTTTTAACCTCTGGTAGAACCAATCATTTATTAGATTTTCTTAAAAAAAGTTTCAATTTTGCTATGAAGATGCTTCTAAAAAGTTGGATTAGTATTATATTACGAAATTGTTAATAGAACCCTAGGCGCAAAACTTAAATTTTACTGGAAAAATTCCAGTCAAATATATTTTCGTTTGAGCAAGTGGTGACAAACTAAAAGAAAAAAGAATTATTTACAAAAACATTTATATTGTATGTTTGTATTATCTTTAAAGTGTGACACGTAAATAAAACTTGGCATTGTCTTTTTTAGTGCAAATTTATAACCGCAGAAAGTTTAATATGTATTGCCTAATTAATTTTTATATTTTGCACATGAAAACAAAATATTCGTCTATTAAAATGCATCGCTGAATGAAGTAATCGACTCTAGCGATTTATTCGTCGGAAAGGAAATTTCTCAAATTCCATATGAATGAGTGGATTTTAACTTCGATCGGCTGTTCCAGAAGAATACCAGCAAAAATCCTCTGATTTGTATGAAATTCAGTTTCGAATGAAACTTAGATAGAGCCGAATATCTGCTAGACCTTGTTGTTTTAATGCTCATTTTAATTTTGCTTTTATAATCAAGCACAACAAATAGAGTACGTAAAATAAATTAAAAGTTGACTGACTCTGTTCCTGTTCTGAGTGTGGCTGTAACTACAGTTGCAATACGTTGTTTTTTTTCAATATTGATTTTGTATTTATTCAATATTTTGATAGCTTTGCCAGCTACATTTGAAAGTATTATCTTATTTAATTAAAAAACAAATATTTGTTTAAATATTCGCCGAGGTTTTTGAAAAAGTGATAAGCAACTCAGTAAAAGTTTTACCCGGAAAACACAAACAAAATTTTCTATAATAATTTGTTTTGCGTGTAAAAATTTTGCTGAGTTGCTTGTCACTTTCTCAAAAAACACGGCTATTTGGACAAATTTCCCATTTTTAATGATTAATTTTGCTTTTTTGTAAATAGCTTATAGTTGAACAAGCTGAGTTTGTTTTCATTAAAGAACAGTAATTTACTATCTACTTACCTCCCAACCAAAGTTTAAGATTTTATTTCTCCTCATTTTAAGATAAATCATTTGTTTTTGTATTATTATCACAAGGATAAGTTTAGGGTAATTTGGTTCAAAACATTTTAAAAATGTTTAATTTTCTAGCATTATTTAAATTACTTAGTGATGTTGCTTTTCTATTGAATTGCACAAAAGGTTCCGAAACACATAAAATATTTCGATTTCTCAGTCATGTATATCTAAAGCATTTCTGTAGTGTAATTGAAAATCAAGGCATTTTAATCAGCGAGCTTTGTTTTTATTTAGCATGTTCTCATATTTTATTTATTTGTTTTTTTTTTTTTTGACAAAAAAAAAAGATTGTTATTATTAACACAACAGTTGTTTCCCGACAACATCCCACTCAGAAAGTCAGTTAAACATGACTTGTGTTAATGTCATGCCTGTATATTTTTTTCGATTGCATGTTCATTTGCACCATTAGACATTCGAAACAGACACCGCATGACCCCTTAACTAACACCAAACTTGCAAAGGTGCCTTCTGTAACAAAATGCAAAACAAAAATATACACACAAATCTAAAACGCAACAAGATCATCATCTGTTTCATCTATAGGGTATATTGCTGCCGTGTTGCACATCGTCTCGGCCGTTAAATAAAGCTGCAAGGAAAAAAATATCTTCTTCCCCGGTCATGGTGCAACATCAAACGATGAACTCAATTAATCGCCATGCAGTCTTCAACTCAGCTTCTTCCTGGATTCTCGCTCAGTATGCTTGTCGAATTCGAGTCTAGTATTTTTTGTGGTATGCTTTTTGTCACGAAACGTGGTCATGTGGTGCATGTTACGCCATCCATATGACGATGATGACTCCTCAGAGCCAAGAGATGCGTGTTACATCCTTAACCCAACCAAAGAGTCCGGGATTGATATAAATCTGAGACTTGCCAGTCAGAACAAACAGGAAGAATATGACTAGAATGCCAGAGTTACAGGTACACAAACGTATACGTACGTAGGTGGGTTTTTGTTTGCCATCAGGTATTTGAAACGAAACTCCTGAGGGGGAACATTAAATTGCAAATTCTTCAGAAGCCGAAAACAAAAATCGACATTATTGTCGCCACAATAACGTAGTACTCGTACATATCATGCTTCTGAAGAAAAGACGAGTGAATGAACTCTTATCTCATCCCCCAGAAAGTGTTTTTTGTTCCCCAAAGCAAACTTTTCTTGCACAACATGGTGCTGGTGCAAGCAAAATACAGGCTAGCTATAGGTTCAGCAAATATTGAAAGGAAGCTATGTGAGCTGTCTACGTCCCCCAGGATTGCGTGTGAGCCTATACAACATCGCGTTAAAACCAATTTGAACGGTTGCACTTGGCCCCTGGGTACCATGCATAAATATACAGGCAACATACCTCCCTATACATCAGAGAGCAAAGCTTTGGCATAGAAGACGGTTTTTACCTCCGCCCGCGTTTTATATTTAAAATAGGGTGACCATATTTTTGATGGAAATATTGGTCTCTCTTTTGTATGGATGTAACACAAGATGTCTTTTGCCTACCTTATATTTTAAATTTGAGTCATAAAATTGTAACTTTTTGAAAATGAATGCAAAAAGGTTTAAGGTGTTTGTCCGGGGTAATCTCAAAAATCATATAACTGATAAACCTAGAATTTATTTTAAAATATTCCTTACTTTACTGAGAATGTTGTTGGATATTTTTTTTTTTTTATTTGTTCTACTTTTAGGAACAAAGAAATAATAGTTCCATTGAAAAAAGAGCTTGAAAAGTGAAAAATTTTTATTGCACTGGATGCAATGTGATTCTATTATCTGTGGTTCTAAGCAATTCGTATACCTAGACTGGTCACTCTGGCACTATAGATTAAGTGATTGCAATAAACTCTCTACACCTTTAATATTGGAGTGCACCTCGTTTTCGTCTTTATCCTCGCCCCCAATTCCCGTCCCCAACTAGGCTGACTTTAAAATATAAAAACAAAAAATATTCAATGATTGCTGTGGAATGGAATTGTTTCAATATTTGCATAACTAAAGTGCGCATAGGGCTACCTGAAGCCTGTGTGAGTATAAGTAGATATAGGGGGGGATTTACAACACCATAGAACCAAGCAAAGTACCTTTCTATGCGGATAGGACCATAGGGCTTCAGAGTTAACTAGCCGCAGCATGCTACATGCTCGAAGGGCTCCAAATGAGGTGTTCTGTGGACGGTGTTGTCACTCATGTATGCAATCGGGAGTATGGAGCTCTGGAATTAGAGACACGCAATAGTACCTATCTCGATACTGCTTTCCTATAGGGTTGTTATACCTAAGTACAAACATACAACCAAACACACATCCATGTTCTATTTCTTTGTTTTGTTTTGGTTTTCTTGAACTCTGTGTGTGTTTCCTCTATTTCTTGTTCTTTTTATATTCTGTTGTTTTTGTTGTGAGAATGAAATAAATGTAAACAAATATGGAAACAGTTTTTTTTGTTAGGTTGCATTTGACAATATAAACCAAAAACAGCCTTCATTATGAATAGGGGGTCTTTTGTTTGAAAAGATGAATAACACAATCGTGCAATGATGAATGGAAGAGTTTCCTGTTGGAATTTTCGGGATGCTGCCTGGCCTGGTGATGATGATGATTAATGCAGACATTTTTAGAGCAATGAAATGGAAATGTGTAAACAGCACTAAATAAATAGACTTGGAAAATATATTTAACAGGTAATACCTAGATAAAAAAAAATCGTTAATGACTCAGAGATATGAATACGAAAACTTTAATCGGCTTTCAAACACAGCGAATGGCAATAACTTAGTAAACCTATCTCCTCAAATTAATACCAAAATCAAAAGAAGACAACAAGCATCTATTTTCATTAGTTCTAAAATGAGCTAATTTACAAAATTTAAGGAAAAGTGTCTAAAACTTAAATTAGCTAATTTCGTTAGTTCACATCTGGACGCACATGCCAGCGGACATGATGCCCAAAGTTTGTCATCTTAATGTTAATTTGGATGGTTTTTTATTTCTGACACGAAAAAAAAGCAAGTAAGAATCTGGATAGGTAGGCACTTTACTAAAGGGTTTTCCAATAAGAGGTGTTATTTTGATATTCAAAGAAAAATTTCATTTTTTTTAGATAAATGATCAGATGTTTATTTCAATGTAAAGAGAAAAGGATGCCATTTATAATATTAAACATTATCAGCCAAATGGCCATCACGGCTTAGCTTACACAACAATATCCCTTTCTTGAAATTTTCCATCACCGAATCGCAAAGTGGCTGCTGTATATATAGCTTCACGAATTCCATCTTTGGGGTATTGAATCGACGCTGAGCTATTGGTGTAGACCTTATATTTCACGTAGCTTCAATGGAAGAAGTCGCAAGCTGTGAAATCACAAGTTCTCGATGGCCAAATGTGATCACCTCTTCGAGAGATAACACGGTCCGGAAACTTTTCCCGTAAAACATCGATAGTTTAGTTGCTTGTGCGGCACGTAGCACATTCTCTCGAAAGCGCAATCCACTCACCGTAGCTGTTGATTCAGTCTTATTTTCAAAAAATTAGAGTCCAATGACCCCGCCGGACCATAAACCGCACCAAACAGTTACTCGTTGAGAATGGAGAGGCTTTTCAACTATAAATCTTGGGTTTTCCGAGCCCTAGATATGACAATTTTGCTGTTGAAGATGATTCTTCGATGAAATTCCAGATCATTTTCATCCATTTTTTATAGTGAATTTTAATAATTTCAATGCGTTGTTGAAGCGTGTATTGATTAACTTTTTTTAATGGCATAGTTTCTACTTGTCAAATTACAGCTTCAAAAGTGACAACTACCGAAATAGCGGACTATTTAAAATAACAACTCTTATTGCAAAAACCTTTATAAAGTTTATGTGCAAACTTCATATAAATTAGTAAAACTCAGTATCTCGTTTTCAAAATATCGATTTTTCAAAAGATATATTTTTGAGATTACAAAGGAAATATATAGCTAACTATAATTTAAATTTCCTTAAACAAATTATTTAAATTGGCCAAGTTGAAAATGCTGAATAATGTAGTATTGAAAACAAATTAAAAAAATGAGTCTAGGGTCGACCCACACTAGTAACTTCCCATTGGTGCACTTGAAAACCATATAAATATTTACCTACGTGGTGGGTGATAGAGTATATATTATAAAGTGTCATAACTTTGGGTTTTTGGATAATCAGTATATAGGTAGGTTTAGATATAGAGATACAGGGCAAAATGTGACTTTGCCTATATTTTGTACTTTTTTTTCCTAACTCTTCTCGGTATAGAGGTATAGGTATTAATAATTATTTAAGCCAATTATTTCAAAACAGACTATTGGCTAAAAAAAAATATGGAAATCAGGGGAGTGTACTTTAAAAAAAAAAACATGGTTTTAAAGAATATAAAAATGCAAATTAAGTGCAATATGCAAAATTTCGATTTTGTAGCGATTTTGAGTGTAAGAATTTAAACATTTTTGAAAAGTTGTTTCTTGCAACATTTTGATTTTTAGCTTTTTTAAGGGGGGTTTTAAAAATCCCAAATTACACAACATATAGGTGGTATAGGTATATATTTTTGGTATAATTTTGAAACCGATATCATTGTTTGTTTTTCAAAATATTTGAGTTGAAAAATATTTGTTAAGAATTATTAATAGTTTTTGTTCCAGTTTTTTTGCTCTAAAAAAAAACTGGTAATTTAATTTTTTTTAAAAAATTATCAGTTGTTGACTACGTCATTATATGTACAAAAATAGACTTTCTTCGGAATCATTTTTTATTCTTGAAATATTTGAGACGAATATTATTTTTCAACGGTTTTTCTTAGTTATAAGAAAAGTGTCTAATGATTTTTTTTTTTTTAATATTTACCAATTTGGTACTGTGTAATTATGTGTAAATTAAAATTAGTCTGAAGTGAATATCTTATTCCGTTCTCGAGATATTTCAGATAAATGACATTTTACAGCTCATTTTTAAATTGCTGTAGTAAAAAAACTGTTTATTGAATTTGTTAGAAAACCTTTTCAGCACGTTAAGACAATATTATATGTAAAATTCATCCGAGGTCGATACCTTTATTCATTCTCGAGATATGGTGGACGAAAAAAGTACACCGAACGTATGTACATACACAGGCACACATACAGACCTCTTGCTAAAAACGACAAATTCTGATTCTAGAGACCTCAAAACGTGAAGATATGTCAAAATTTCCAATTCGACAAATCGCACCAATTACAATAACTTACAATGGGAAGTTAATAAAATTTTAAAATTTAAAGATTTAAATAACTAAACTATTAACAAATGTTAATAGTAAGAAATCATTCCAAATCAAAATAGGAAGCAAATATTCTAACTTGCAGAATGATTGAAAATTGACATTCGTATAAGTACTTTATGTTGGACTGGCCGAAGAAAAATATCAACTGAACTTATTTCGAGAAGATGAGCAACCAAAAAAAAAAATGGTTCTATTAAAGGTACCAAAAAGAAGCCAACCCCTATTTATTACAACTAGTATCGGCCGAAAATTCGGCTACAAAAAGTAATTAACACACTTTTTGGAGAAGTAAGAGAAATTAAAAACAACCAATAAATTCATTTTTTTTATTGTTAGGGCTTAACTACAATAGATCTACTTTTTGCAAAAATTACAAAAGTAAGAAAAAACATATAAAAAGACATGTTAAACATGAATTCTACTTCCAAAAAACATACGAAAATTGTTCTGACAGATAAATTTAACCATCATACATAATTTTAAATTGTTTGTTGTCTTCAGCAAGGATATTTATTTCTTACTTTTGTACTTCTTGCAAAAAAATAGGTCAATGTCGTTAAGCCTTTACTATAAAGAATTACCTTTTGATGCGAACCTAAATGTTTTTTTTGAGACTTTGTTTTGCTGATTGTTTGCGTTTTATAAATCTCCAAGAAAAAGCCGATCAGGTCGTCCTAAAAAGCTAATATCTTGAGTTCTATTGGTGGGATTGCCTAAGATTTAGATGATTGGACCTAAGAAAAATGACAGAGCGGCATAACATATATTTTTAAAATGTATTGAAGGAAAAAAAAATTGGAAAATCGCTATTTTAAAAACCCACCCTCGCCAGAGGCTGAACAAATTCTGCAAGACTTTGGTTTTCGATACCACGATATAAGAACCTACATACTCATATTTTGGCTATCCAAAATACAAAAACTTTGATCACAGACCAACTGACAAGTTAGGTGCCTGCCAGGCGACTGAGCAAACCCTAACGTGAGCGCGACAGAGGACCCAAAAAGGGAGTTAAAATGATTAAACCCGCGAAGTGGGCCAGACAAAATGCTATTAAGGCTATCCCAAACCGACGCATAACATGTTTTGTACGATTGGGGCAGTTTTTCCTTTTTTTGTTTGGAGTAATTTTTCATAAGTTTGAAGCCATTTTTCCATTTTGTCGAAAATGGGGCCAAATTTCATATAGCCTGCAGGCTTACATACATCAGCACTAGGTACCTTAAAACAAACAACAAAATAACTTATCCCGAGTTCGTAAAACACTGCCACACTCAAGTAACATTTATTCTGGCTAAGGCCTTGATTCTGCATTTTTTCTTTCACGAAGTCAAGGGTAATCTTGTAACATTTGTACACAAATTAAACATTCCATTCTTCCTAATGTAACCTACATTACATGTGTACGTACGTACATATGTATATACGTACGTACATTGTATATTTGGCGACCCTTAGGAATAAAGGAATAGTAGCCGGTTTAAATAAATGGATACGATCCGTCGCAAAAGCAAAACTTTCATAGTGTGACGACCTGAAAAGTACTTTCCTGAAAGTGTTTCTGAAAATGATTTGTTTTCTTGAAAACGCTTTCAGAAAAAAAAACTTTCACAGTGTGACTAGTTCCTGAAAACGTTTTCAAGAAAGCAAATCTTTTTCAAAAAACGCTTTCTGCTTTCAGAAACTCTTTGTGAAAGTTTTTTGTTTTCTTGAAAGCGAACTTATGTTTTACACAGAATTACTTTTTTGTTGGCTAATTAAATCATTTGTGAACTTTAAACGGCTCCTTTACTTTTTTAAATACTGACATACATACATACATACCACAAACAAATTATTTTTTGATATTAAAGCTTAGTCTACTATATAGTTCAACATTTATATAAATTTCCAATGGAAGTTGTTTTTGAGAAAAAATATTTAAAAATATAACCTTCTCTGTTGTCCTACAAGTTATGAATTTTAATTTTTCACCAAAAAATCCAATTATATAATGGTCACCATCTCCCAATCCAAATTCAGAGTTCTAATCCGAATCATTTATCTGGAAAATTCAAATGTCCATTAAATGCTTTAACAACTACATATAGAAATAATTTTTGGTTTCTGGTTTCTGCACATCTGTGGGCCAAAACCTTTCCAGCGTTATATAATTTATGTAGTTCTGTTGAGTATTTACAGAGAAAAGTGTACCGTTAAAAAATCATCGGACCCGTTTTTGAGAACAATAATATTTTCCTTTTTGGGTAAGCAAATTTGGATGGAAAAAGTAAAAAAAAAACATGTGCTAGATCTAGTGTACGTCGCGTCGTACGAATGATACATGAAGTCGACTTTTTTGAAACTTTAAATGCCGTCAATTTAATTCCTTATCCTAAAAAATTTCTACATTACGGGCCACCACAAATATGAGTTGGCCATAAGCTTCATTTTAACAATTCCTGCGTGAGATTTATGAATCTCACTCAGAACAGCTGATCGTAAAGAAGAGGCTATAATTACACGAAAGCCCCAAAATAGACAGTCATTATCCAGTGACAACTCGGACTTCCTCATGAAATATGGTTTAAGATCTTTGTCCGTAACTTTTGATGGCCATTCACTTAAAGTGTAGTTGGAGACTTTTTTTTGAGATAAGATCTTGTTCCGTCTCTTTTTTAACCACCTTAAAAGTTATAGGTAAAGCACCTGATTCATTGATGTAATTCATGTAAATGTTATTTTCACATTCAATTACCTTATCTTCGGAATTGCCTACTGGATTACGAGAAAAGTAATCAGCTATATTTTTCTTTGAATTGATATACTCTATATCAAAATCGTAGCCTGATAAAAATAAAGCATATCGTTAAAGCCTATTGGCAGTCATTGTAGGTATCCCCTTTGTCGGAAGCCAAAACAAATTTTCTGCCAAAAATATAATGGTGAAATTTTTTTTACAGCAAACACTATACCGAGCGCTTCGTGCTCAAATTGCGAGTAACTTTTTTTTAGAGCTAGACAATTTTCTAGAGATATAACAAATTGGGCGTTAACACCATTTTGATAAACGTGAGCAAGAACTCCTCCGAGGCCAACCGGACTTGCGTCCACTGTAATTTTTATTGGAACGGAAGGATCATAATGCGCTAGCATTTTATTCGATGTCAAAAGACTTTTTACCTCTGCAAATGCTTCATCTTCTTTCGATCCCCACATAAATTTACTGTCTTTTTTTAAGAGATCGTACAGAGGTGCACATACTGTTGCTTGGACAAAACTTCCTGTAATAGTTAAATATTCCCAGGAACGATTGAAGTTCGGATACATTCGAAGGTTTTCCAATGCTACTTTCGCATCAATTTTTTCTGGGCATGGGTGTAATCCTTTGCTATCAATAACATGGCCTAAAAAGGTTACTGACTTTGAAAAAAACTCACATTTATCTTTAGCTACCTTTAAACCGGAACCTTCCAAAACACTTAAAACTGATTCTAATCTTTTGAGATGCTCCACCTTTTTTCTACCTGTAACTAATAGATCGTCCATAAAAATAACAACACCTTCTATGCCAAGTAAAAGATTTTCCATTGTTGACTGGAAAATTGCAGGTGCAGACACTAC
This sequence comes from Melangyna quadrimaculata, assembly GCA_949320155.1. NCBI lineage: Eukaryota > Metazoa > Arthropoda > Insecta > Diptera > Syrphidae > Melangyna > Melangyna quadrimaculata. Next base: position 50,732,469 of record OX439483.1, read on the forward strand.
ACCATACACCAGACGAGTACATCCCAACAGACCTAGATGGTTGGAAATGGTTGTCAAATCCTTAGATTTTGCATCTAACAACAGCTGCTGATAGGCCATTGACAGATCGAGCTTCGTGAACATTTTACCCCCATGTTATTCCGCAAATAGCTCTTCAACTTTAGGAAATTGATGTTGGACTACTTTAAGTTGAGGGTTAAGTGTTACTTTATAGTCGCGGCAGATCCTGACTTCACCATTCTTTTTAAGAATGGGAACAATTGGTGTACCCCACTCCGAGTAATCCACATGTTCTAACACTCCTAACTTGATTAGCTTAGAAAGCTCATCTTCCACTTTGCCTTTGATTGGAAAAGGCACTTGTCGTGGCTTAAAAAACTTGGGTTTCGCGTTTTCTTTTAATTGTAGCGAAACTATCACTTCATTAAAAGTACCTAATTTTCCATCGAACAACGAACAATGCCTATTTAGAACCTCTTTTAATTCGCAATCTAAATTTTCTAAAAAATGCATTTTACCAGAACCGATGTTGAACTCGTTCATCCAATCTCTACCTAAAAGTGGCGGGCCACCATTCGAAATAACATATATATCTAGCAATCGGATTTGATTCTCATACCTGACCTTCATTCGGCAATATCCTGCTGGTTTAATACTACCACCGTTGTAACTGTTCAATACCAAATTCGTAGGAAGCAATGGACTGGAGGAGAACCGCAAATCGTAACACTTTTCTGATATCACCGACTTTGATGCACCGCTATCTATTTCCATGGTTAACAAAATACCATTCACTTCCACATCCGCGGTCAAAGGCTCTTAATTAGAAGATGTTTTAAAATGAAATAAAGGCAAAGATTCAATATTATTATCACTACAACTACTATTCTTAAAAGAACTTAAATTATAATGCAGCGACTTGGAACTGGAATCAGCTTTCTTGCACATCTTCTGAAGGTGACCACGTTGTTTGCATTTCTTACATCGGTAATTTCGAAATTTACACTGGCTCTCTACGTGATTTGTGTTTCCACAAACTGTACACTGCGACTGCACCGACCGGTTTGTCAGCTTTGCTGATCACATGATTTTTTACAGGTTTACGGGATCCCATACGGTACAGTTCAGAGACTGCTGGTTCAGATTTTACCACTGGCACAACGTATTGATTTCGTATGCACTCCACTGTCTGCGTAATTTCGACCGCCTTTTCCAAAGCAAGGTCTTAACGTTTTCAAGGAAAAGCTTGTCCTTCTCAGGACCTTTTTCGAGACCCATGATGAATTTACCTCGCACGGCAGTTGTGAGAAAGTTGTCGAAATCACAGTTAATGGCAAGCTCTCGAACACGCGCTGCCCACTGTTGAATAGTCTCTTGCTTTGATTTTGTGGCTTCATAAAATTTGTGCCTCTCTGCGAATCCAGAAGTTAATGATTTAAAAAACTCTTTAAATGCAGCCTTTATACTTCCTGTGGTGGACTCATATGGCTTAGTAGGATGTAGCAGCTTCTTAAGCAATTTGTAGGAATTCTCATGCAACGCGTTAAGCAGAATGGATTTTTGCTTGCCTTTTGTGTCATCGATGTCATTTGCCAAAAAAAAATTGTTCTATTCTTATTAAGAATATATCCCAACAATTATTAGCACAATCGAAGGTTGGAATAGTACCAAAAGACATTTTTTTTTTTTGTTTCGCACACGTTCATGATTTTCATTCGTTTTTTATCTCGTCGCCACTGTGGTGTTCGCTCTTATTGTTCATTTATTTATTTATTTTAAAAGAAACTCTTAGGCTAATAGATAATTCGTATAAAGTAATATCTCATTTACGAAGCGAACTGAACTGAGAGAACACGTTATGAGCATGGCTTATATACAGCATAACACGGGCAGTTACTTCACAATTATACTTCAAAATCTAAATTATGTTTCACTGAATAGCTAGATTCTGAAAAAAATTATTTTCAATTAAAATTTTGCAAACGAAAATATTTTTTTGTTTTGAAAATGTTTACTATCTAGTAATTTTCTGCATAATTTTTAACGTTTTTAAGTACTATTTATATTTTCTTATATTTAATTTAAATGATTTTTTAATCAACCACTAAATGGTTCTAGGACTTAACTTTTTCAAAATATTTAAAAATAAAGAAACCTAGGTAATTCTTTCAAAACTGGTGCGATATAATCATGAGCTGAGGCTGAAACGCGCGCCATTGTTTAAATATTTTTACTATTGTGGAACTCAATATACTTATCTATAACAAAAAAAAGCTCAAATAATATTTGTTACTAGTTTTTTCATATTCCTTGGATACATAAAATATTGTAAACCAAATACATGGAACCCAAAATTTGGTTTTGCATAAATAGCAAATTAATAAAATAATGATGTCAGTGAGGTTAAAATTGCTTTCTAAATTCTATTTGATGCACCAACAAAAGTTAATAAATTGTATAGGTTTAGAAATTTCTTACCTCAGGGATGTGATTTATCATATTTTCTTAATAAAGGTAATCTGAGTTCCTGAAAGCTAAACAGTTATGAATTTTTTTCCTCCCCCTTTGTATTCAATTTTGCGATTATACCAAGAAACTGATATCCTCGCTCAAAAGCCTTTTTTCAAAATACATTCATAATGAGTAATAACATAATGTTCAAACATTTCCCTCCTGTGGTGTTTCAAAAAAAAAAATCGTTTTGTTCATATAAAATTAAAAACACTTTTACTGTCATGTCAATAAAGTTCTCGTAGCATAAGCTATCCATCATCCAACCTTAAGGCTATTGTAATTCCAACCAAATTACCTACATTCTATCAATAAACAATAAATTAATAAATTCGACAAAAAAAACAGAACACATAGATAAGGGAATTAGTAAAATATCTCTTTAAAAAACAATAAACAAATTGTCAAAACTATTGTTTTGTTAATTCAATGACAAATTAACAACCTGTTGTATAGAAATCCAGCTCAATGGGATGCCATTTGCCACTGTTCTATAGCTGGGACTGGGATGGCTCTGGGTGTCTGATGGTCTGAGCGATATAGAACGAATATCCATTTATAGATTCTTTTCATATTTTAATTAGACCACTCCTCTCTTTTTTTTTGGATTGTGAATTCAGGAGATTTTGAATGAAAAAGAAAAACCAACGAAAACAGAGCCCCTTTGTTTAAATTAATTAAAAGAAAAAATCAATATAAATTCAAAAGATATCGACGAGTATTTTATTTTGTATTCGTCTTCTTGAAGTTCAAGAAAAAAAAAAAAATAACATCAATAAATTCGAGGAAGTGTTTAAGAAAGAAAGTGCAAATCCATAAATAAGATAAATCTTTACAAAAAAAAAAGCTTGAAAGCATCAAAAGAGATTGGATGAAAATTTTATGACATATCTATGTCCCATTCAATTCAATCCAAACAATTACTGACATCGATATAGATAGATGTATCTTTTGCTATTGAATTGAATTGTGAAAGTATCTGAATGGCATTAAACAAACTTAAATAAAATTCTCAACAATCCATTGAGTGATAGATACACGTTATCGAATAAAAGATACATGTTGGTTTTTCGTTGGTTTTCTATACCGAAGTATCTTTTATTTATAAAAAAAAGAGATACTGGCGTTACAAATCGAAAACACTGCTGCACACAATGGTATCTCATTAATGCATCAGTTGTGAGCCAAGTGTATCAAAGCAGGAAGCATCTGGAGTAGCGTGATCCAATTAATTTATTTTTTTGGGAGGCTCCATATAATGCTAGAGAAAGAAAGCCGAGCGAGAAAAACCGGGACTTGAATGCAAACAAATAACAAGAAAAACAAAAAAAAAACAATTCTAATGACTCAGCATGCAATTCCCTGACAAATTGCCACGCGATAAAAATATGACTTCATCATTACAAGCCTAGCATGGTCTCTTTGGGATTCTGGACTCTGTAGTCTCAACTCCTCGGAAACGAAACAAAACCAGGCATCTCCCTCAGTTGTTTTTTGTTGCAACAGGAACAGAGACACACCGTGTATAGTTGTAGTGTCGTGATGATGTCGCGCCCAGGATAAGAAGGACTCATTAATTATCAATCACTTTTCTTGGTCCAAAGTGAAGGCGCCTTTTGCGTTCGGTTGTTCGATAAGCGCGTCGAAACTGGTAGAATGGATATAGCGAGAGATTCTGATGCTGCGGTGGATTAATATTGGGAAAAGTTCCTTCCTGCTTTTTTAAGTTTTGTTTTTGTTGTTGTTGCTGCCGCTGGTACGCACCGATAGCATCATCATCTCCTCCATGACATAGCCTGGGCAAGATGATTTATTAGTGCCACAGCATATAAGCAGTTTATGACAAATTCGTTTTTGCGTGTGACTTGAAAGAACCGAGAATATAGTTTTTGTTTGAAAGGAGGAGGTAGTGTGTGAGAAGGGGGTACGTTTAAATGGGATCACAAATCTTTCGATCGGAAGATTACTTCATCCATAACTTTATACAACTACCGGCAGCGGCAGGCAGATTGAGTTAATTATTGGTGGCATTTCGGAAGGATTCTCTATACGTAGAATTTAGCTTAGAATAAAATACAAGCCATTATAAGAGGAGGGGTGGAATGGTTTAAGTCCTTAAGTGCGAGCACAATGTTTAACCATGTGAATTTGCATGTCAGAGCGGTCGCGACAAGGAATGTGCTCTGTTGGCCATCGAGAAAATATATAAGAACAGGCTGAAAAGCCAGTCTTTTGTCGGACTAATGGAGAGTGATGATGTTACAAGGCAAAATTAATCTTCCGGAATGAAAACAAGGCTTATTAAGGGATTTGGTAAGTGGTTTATCATCTTCCAAGATGTAGGTAATTTTTTGTCTCAGCTTTTAAAGGTTTTTTAAGGAAGGGGAAATGACATTATAACATGACAACATTACTGGAATATCAAGAAAAGAAACTTAAGAAAAGAAATAGTTAATTCAAAACTTGTATTTAAAATTTTTGTTCATTACACTTATTTAACAATACACCTAAATTCATGTAAATCAAACATTAAGGCTCTCGCGGACAAAGGCTAAAGCTGATCGAAACAGTCGCAACGATAGACAAAATGAAGGACATACAATGCTAGCCAATAACTAAAACCGCTGTCAGCGAATATTTCGCGTCGGTTTCAAGCCAAATTGTATCTTAAATTACGAAAATATATACTTCTAAATTTAAATTCTAGATTATACGTTTACTCTGGCGTATACGTACTTTTGTTTTAATTTGCACATTAAATGAGTGATCAACTGTATAAAATAACACGTTTTTAACAAGCAAACTTTAAGTTTAGCCAAAATACGAAAAAAAAATCAAATAATTCATGATTTTTGTGCGTTATTCCACAGTTAAAAATAGACTGAGATCCCGGGGTCGGTGGACACCCGTTATTTTATCAAAGCCATGATTTTTTGTGTGGCAATGTATCTATGTTACTGCAAGACCAAAAAAGTAGGAAATCCTGTAACCGGGTAAACATATTATTTTTCACTAAACATTTGTAAAAGACCAGAATGTTCTGTGCTCATATAATTTTGTATGGAATTTTGTGACCATGCGTTTGGTGAGCTGGTTACTCAAGGTATGTTGTCAAAAAAAAAAAAATTGGCATTAGCGCCTGTCTACTGCAGTGACTGAATGTAGCCTAAGCGGACACAAAAAGGGAGTTTTAATACTTGGAAGCCGTAAACTGGTTCACCCAAGGTACGGTTGTCCAAAACAATGTTGTACAAATTCTAAAATGAATAATGAAAACAAAACATTTCAGACTTTTACCAATGTCACTGAAAAACTGTAAGCTTTACCGGTTAATTCTATAATTTACATACATACTCTGGTATATGTACAAATAAATGGATCCTATATGAACCTTGACTTTAGGAAAAATCAAGAGGTCGCGAGATTTAAAGTTGCATTCAAATATTGCAAGGACTATGTAATTTATTTTATCCAAGGCCTAACCTCTAATGTCATCAGTCGGAGACCTGAAAGCTGTTTAACTTTGTATCATTTAGGTCTTAGCATCAAAGCTTATTTTTAGATGTTTTTTGAGCAACTATTTAACAATATTTCCCAATCAGCAATACATCTACACTACGGGCTTACATCAGCCCCAGGCACCCATCAAACTGTTAAAATAATCAAGATTATTTTAATAGCTTTAAGGTGCTGGCTGACGTTAGGCCCACTGTAGGTGTCGGTCGAGTTTCAAATAAATTGTATGACCTTGAATATGATACAAAACTCAGTATTGATAAAATTACGACACATTTCCTTTTGAAATAAGTGTTACTCTTTTATAGAAGTGCTGAGCTCTCATCATAATGAACACACATTTTTCCAGAAAATGTATGTATATTTGTTTGGAAACATTTTTTTACATAACGTACATATATCTGACGGGTTAAATTGAGATTTGAGAGATGCACAACAAATAAATTCACGTTTTTTGTATATACCTACTGTAAAACATTTTATGAATTGTTATTCAAAATTCAATGCTCTTATAAATTCCTAGTCAAACACTGTAAGCCGGATGTTTCTCTAACTTTAATTTTCCATGATACAACACAGGCGCGAACGCAGGGGGGGATTTTGGGGGTTCAAACACCCCCCCCCCCCCCGAAATGTATGAATTTAACTTCCTCGCCATACAATTTCACTCTTAATTTTAAGATTTCAGTTTAACCCCCCCCCCCCCCCGAAATTTTTTCCTGCGTTCGCGCCTGATACGACAAAATAAATGATCAAACTTTCTTATAAAAGTAAGAAGAAAATTATCATCAACCTCGATTTTTCTTGTTTTTACTTTAAAAATAAAAGTACTAAAAACATCCGGTTTTCGGTGTTTAACTAGAAGCTGATAAGAACATTAAATTTTGAAAGTAAAAATCATACTTAATTACATACAATTTTGAAGAAAAAAAAATAGTTTGAAATTTTTTTTGCATTTATATTTTCAAAATTTTGAGTTCGGCAAATAATTTTTCAAACACTGCTGATTAGAAAAACTTTATTTAAAAATAAAATGAAGAAAGTCTAGGTTTTCAAAAGTGTTTTTTGATTTGAAAGTCCATCCCACTTATTTCATATCACACACAACATTTCATCAAAATTCTTGAAGTTGTTTTCGAGAACTTTCAATTTTTTTTCTTAGCAGTTTTTTAAGATTTGTATGGAAGCTACTATTATTTTTGAATTTGGAAAAATAAATTTTTTAAAAATTCTAGAAGATAATAAAAACACGCTTTAAACCAAGTTTTAAAAAATTAACTAAGTCGTTTTTCGCCTTTTCTAAATTATTATTTGATTTTTTTAAAAGAAAATGGGCTAGAAAAATTTGTATAGCAGACACCATTACTTTTGGTGTTAAACTAAATTTAAAAAATGGACACGACTGGATCGCATAAACTTGCTCTCGTAGCTAACAACTTGAATGTAGCTTAAAATTGACAATGTCCCTACAGGGCCGGCCCCAGCCAAACTTGCGCCCTGTGCAAGATTTGTAGAAAGCGCCCCTTTTTTATATTTTCCACATACACTGGTACACATGCATAACTCTTTTCTTCATTACCCAGGAGGAAGACTTTCAATACGTTTCTTATTAGGGTATCCCCGGTAGGCTTAATCCTCAGTAACAAACAAATATGTTTACATACATATTAGTATGTACCAAATGAAATAAAAGTACATACATATTTCCAACAAAAAAAAATAGTTAATAAATTAAAAACAAAATAACATAAAAATATATATACATACATATATTATATATACATATACAAAATAAAAAATATACAAACTTCATTTAAAAAAAAAAATAAATTAATTAATTAAATTAAAAACAAAATAATATAAAAATATACATACATATATGCGTTCAAAAAAAATAGGAACTTCAGTTAATTTTATTTAGAAAAAAAAGTAAAATTTTTTTAAAGTTAATTTTTGTTTGTAAAAAAGTTAATTTTTTTGTAAAAAAGTTATTTTTTTTGTAAAAAAGTAATTTTTTTTTTTTGTAAAAATTTAGTTTTGTTTGTAAAAGTTGTTTTTTTTGTAAAAAAGTTACATTTTTTTTTGTAAAAAAGTAAATTTTTGTTTGTAAAAAGTATTTTTTTCTTTGTAAAAAAGTTATTTTTTTTTTTTGTAAAAAAGTTTATTTTTTCCGTAACAAAAAGTTTTTTTTTATAAAATCGCATTGCAGCGTTATACCGTCAGTGAGTCAGGGATGAGCGAAAATATTTATTTTAGTACTTACGTTTTCCCCATCTGCGTTTTAAAAATTTTGCGAAATTTTTGCTCTGTTCTTTGTTTTCGGCCTCAACAAGCCTTGGCCTTTTTCTAAATTCTGCCCCGAAGGCTTTTATTATCATTAACACTTTCACAAAATATGTCACTTCTATTCAAAACTGATAGCTGTTTATTTAATCTTGACCAACTTAACCTTTTCCATTCTATTAAAATTTCCCATCTCCTGTGTAAGAAAACCTGCACTCTGACACATATGATTCCATATAAATAAGTGTTTTTTTTTTTTTAATATTTTCCCATGTTAGTTTCGATACTCAGTGTGTAAAGAAAACACTGCACATCCATTGACTTCTGTAGTAGTTAGGTAGCACAGCAACCTCTAAATATAAATCGGGTGGCACAACGGCTCATGAAGAACCAGGGCCTAGTGACTAACAACTCGCAACCATTCCTGTGTGCGCCTTTCGACAGGAATGGAAGGGACCTACAATTTTATGCCGAATCCGAACGGCTAGACGAGAAGCACTTATTCGTGACAAGTGATACTCTTGGAGGATTTGTCAATTCCTCGCAAGAGGCAATAGCCCTGAAAAAAAAAACTTTTTAGTTTTTAGGTGGACGAGGCTGGGAAGCGATCCCAGACCTCCAGCGTGACAGTCGAACGCACTAACCATTACGCTACGGGCTACTACTGTTCTATTTTTCGGAGACCTTTTTTTGTAGTTTCTTTTCGCAGATGAGAAGTCACATACAGAGGTACGGTGCATAATACAAAACCTGCACGTTCTAGCTCACATGATTCAGATTCAGTATGAATAAGTATTTTTCATTGTCATATTCTCTATGTAAATTTTGGGACTCAGTGTGCATGAAATAAATCTTGCACATATGAGGTGGCATGCAACTTTTTTGTGTTGAAATTTTTTCTTTTTTTTCTTTTGTACGAAAAGGGTGAACTATTTGGAAATTAGGTAGGTAGGATTAAACTTGCATGGGTCTAGTGGGATTTTTAATTAGACGATAACTTGAGTTAAATTTTCCTTTAATGCAACAATGAAAAAGATGTTAGTTAGTGTGCAAGAAATAACTTAGCACGGTTGTGATGGATGATATTTTGGGATTATTTGAAGAATGTTTGTCGTTAAAATGCAAATGGCAGTACATATTTGTTAGAGCAAGATCAGATTACATTTTCGTGCTCCTGGTAATGCGCCCCCAGAATTTTGCGCCCTGTGCATTTGCACATCTTGCACATATGGTTGGTCCGAGCCTGTGAGCATATATAGTGGTCCCATAACATTATGATATCATTAAAAAAAGTTTTAAAAACAATTTAAAATATAAATTATTACTATAAATTAATATATTTTATTTTAATAGCTAAAACGGAAAGAGCTCAAAAAAAAGTATGCTATCTGATTTGCTTGATACATATGAATTTACGAAAAAAAAAATTCAAAAATCGTTAGAGCGGTTTTCTTTTTAAATAATTTTTTATATATAAAAATTCTTGAAAATTAAAAAAAAATAAATTTGGTATGCCAACTTTTTGTATTTAATAAAATACAATTTTTCGCAAAATTTGAAAAAAAATCATCAACTCATTTTCAAGATATTGAATTTTCAAAAAAAAATTCAATATTTTTTTATTTATATGCAAAATTATTAAAATTGCAAAAGACCTCCTACACAAAAAATTTAGTTCAAATCATTGTAACCGTTAACAAGAATTTTAAAACCAAAAAATCGGTTCTATGGCAGGTACCGTTTAAAACCGTTATAAATTATTTTTTCTTCCAACATATTAATTGTCGTAACTATAGTAGCTCGTAATTTTTTTTCAAAATCGTTAGAGCCGTTTTTGAAATAAATCAATTTTTGTATATTGGTTGTATGGCAGGAACCGTTATTTGTTAAGCTAAAAAAAATTTCCATTGCCCCTCTAGGGAATCCTATAAGAACCTTAAGTCCAAATTTGAAGAAAATTGCTTCAGCCGTTTAGGCTGCAGGTCGAGGTACAGACAGATGGACAGACGGACGGACAGACAGACGGAATTGCGAGACCCACTTTTTTCGCGTTCTCTATCATCTTAATATTAGGGAAAATTATTATCCTGTTTTGATTTTTCGAATGAATCCTAAACTTGCCCTATACTACGAATATCGCAAGTAAAAAAGCGTGTAGGTGGACAGTAGTATCAAGTTTGAAGAAAATACATCCCATTAAGGCTGTAGGTGCACAGACCGACAGACAGACCATATTGCGTGATCCATATTTTTCGCGTTCTCTATCAACGTAATGATAGGTTAAATTAATATCTCGAGTTCAATTCTTTCAACGAATTGTTTGATTTCTTGAACAAATATGAAATTATTCAAACAAAATTATAAAAATAGTTTCACGGTTTTTTAAAAATTAATTTTTTATAATAATTACCTATCTATAAATAAACCAATACATATAAAATTTTATATCATTTTTAGGGACAAATAATGGATTTTTACATTAAAATTACATACATTTTAGGGCAAGCCTATGCCGTCTGTCTAATTAGGAATTCAATGTATAACAATTGCAACGTTATTACTAGCAAATAAATTTAAAAAAAATATACAGTCGCGGCCACCTAATTAAGAACGATATTTTTATAAATTTATAAAATGCATAACTTTTGTTTGGAAATCTGTTGAGGTTGAGTAGTGGTTTTAATAATAGCCCATGAACTACAGTACACTTTGAGTAATGTTTAAAAAAGATAAGCACGAGAATATTAGTAGGAAAAAAATTAACATTAATTTAACTCTTATTTCGTCTGGCAATATAATTAAGAACATTAAAAATCTTTGAAATTTCAATATGTTAATGTGAATATATTGTAGGAAAACCTTAATTCTTTATAATTTCAGACAAAATTCCTTGCATATTTTCGCGTAAGGAATGGAATCTTGATAGTGGTGTACTCTATCAGATTTGCTCAATATTCAGAACATTCTGATCAAAATGTTTTTTTTTTTTTACTTTAACCATCCCTTGATGTCTCCCCTCAAGTTCTCGAAAGAATTTAGGCCCGAGCTTCGGACGGTCTAATCTAAAAAATGACTTCTTGACTACGCAAGCACCTTCTTAGAAATCCGTTGAGGACTTCTTGGATCATTATCGTCCTTAAAAACAAATTTTATGGGCATGATTTCAAATGAATAAGACTCCATAACATGTTCCCCAATGTCTTTATAAACTTTCTGGTCAATTCGAGCATTTTTTTCTAACTTATCGACCATACTATGACAAGTCAATGCACACCAAATTAAATTAAGTTTTATCCTGTAGTTTGTACCGTCTTAAGACTGTATTTTTGATTCAATTTCTTTTTCTGAGGATGTCTTATTTTGTAGGTCAAAAGGAAATTTGATGTAAGAAGCCCTTAGAACAAGAAATTGAATCAAAAATACACTCTTAAGTCGGTACAGAGTACGGGATAAAACTAAATTTAATTTGGGGTGCATTGACTTGTCATAGTATGGTCGATAAGTTAGAAAAAAATGCACGAAATTGACCCGAAAGTTTATAAAAACATTGAGGAACATGTTATGGAGTCTTATTCATTTGAAATCATGCCCATAAAATTTGTTTTTAAGGACGATAATGATCCAAGAAGTCCTCAACGGATTTCTAAGAAGGTGCTTGCGTAGTCAAGAAGTCATTTTTTAGATTAGACCGTCCGAAGCTCGGGCCTAAATTCTTTCGAGAACTTGAGGGGAGACATCAAGGGATGGTTAAAGTAAAAAAAAAAAAAACATTTTGATCAGAATGTTCTGAATATTGAGGAAATCTGATAGAGTACACCACTATCAAGATTCCATTCCTTACGCGAAAATATGCAAGGAATTTTGTCTGAAATTATAAAGAATTTAGGTTTTCCTACAATATATTCACATTAACATATTGAAATTTCAAAGATTTTTAATGTAATGACAACATTTTGTTTCTGTTCTTAATTATATTGCCGGACGAAATAAGAGTTAAATTAATGTTTTTTTTTTTCCTACTTACATTCTCGTGCTTATCTTTTTTAAATATTACTCAAAGTGTACCGTAGTTCATGGGCTATTATTAAAACCACTACTCAACCTCAACAGATTTCCCAAACAAAAGATATGAATTTTATAAATTTATAAAAATATCGTTCTTAATTAGGTGGCCACGACTGTATGTATATATGAATATTATGAAAGCATTACTATATACATATATGCACATCGGCAAAGTCTAGCTACACTATTCTAGTTGTTAGCTATAAGAAAAATTTCGTGCGATCCAGTCATGCATATTTTTTTGTTACGTATACGCTCTAGTGCCCTTTTAATTTTTTAAACTGTGCTGAATGCGCAGAGAAAAATCTTAACGAATGGCTTATCAAATTTTAAAAACATATTTTTTCCCATTCCTCTTTGGGAATATTAAAAAATAAAATGTTAAAAATTCCATTATTAATTTTAGTTCTAGCTGCCAAAAAGTATCCTACTATCATTTCAATACTAATGCTACTGAGATTTTTCAATCAAACAAGAAACAACTTTGTATTTGCAGCTTTCTAATAGAGTAACAGGCTACATTCTGTCAGCTAGAACCAAATAAATATGGAAGTATTTGTCATTTATTTTTTTAATTTATCCAAATTTGTATAGACGGCAGGGTACTTTCTGTCCAAGATACATATTAGATATGTGTACTGTGTTTTCTGTCAGCTAGAACAAAAATTAATGAGGAAATATTTTTCATTTATTTTTTAATTTTCTCCAAATTGTTATCGAATAATGTTGTACATTATGTGAGCTGTGAAGATTGTGATCGTTTGTAAGAAAGCATTCCTCAAGGAAATCCCTCAATGCGCCCAACATTTCAGCAACTGATAACCACAAGGTAATCCTGTTTTAACCCTTCCAAAGCTATATATTGGTATGGGTTCCAACATTACACAAATGACTTGATTTTTTATGTCGTTTGCTCTAAGACTACAAGGCACATTCTTAGAAATAAAAGACCAAAGAAGAACTTTTGCAATTTAACAAAAATTTCATTAATTTAAAATTTGATAAGAAAAATGGAAAAAAAATATTGGAAAAATTCAGTACCCAAGACATTGCGAGGTTCCAATGCATTTTGAAAGAAGGACGCTTTCACGCAACACGAAGTAAAGGAAGCTGGTTTATTGACCACAATTTCCAGAAATCGAATCACTTGCCCGGTGAACAAGTGTGGGGGTAGTATCACATCGCTAATGCTATGTATTTTTATGGGTTTCAGCATTACGCAAATGACTTGACTCTTTGTACTTGGCTCTCAGTCTATTGTCTTCCTTAAATTTTGAAAAACTGCTCAAGTTGTGGTACCTACATTATCGGTTGCTGAAATGGTGGGCGCATTAATTGATTTCCTTGAGGAATGCTTTCTTACAAACGATCACAATCTTAACAACTCACATAATGTACAACATCATTCGATAACAATTTGGAGAAAATTAAAAAATAAATGAAAAATATTTCCTCATTAATTTTTGATTTAGCTGACAGAAAACACAGTACACATATCTAATATGTATCTTGGACAGAAAGTACCCTGCCTTCTATACAAATTGGGATAAATTAAAAAAATAAATAACAAATACTTCCATATTTATTTGGTTCTAGCTGACAGAATGTAGCCTGTTACTCTTTTAGAAAGCTGCAAATACAAAGTTGTGTCTTGTTTGATTCAAAAATCATAGTATTGAAATGATGGTAGGATACTTTTTGGCAGCTAGAACTAAAATTAATGCTAAAATTTTTAACATTGTGTTTTTTGATATTCCCAAAGAGGAATAAGAAAAAATATGTTTTTAAAATTTGATAAGCCATTCGTTAAAATTTTTGTCTGCGCATTCAGCACATTTTAAAAAATTAAAAGGGCACTAGAGCGTATACGTAACAAAAAAATATGCGTGACTGGATCGCACGAACTTTTTTTTGTAGCTAGCAACTAGAAGAGTGTAGCTAGACTTTGCCAATGTGCATATATATAGTAATGGTTTCATAATATTCATATATACATATATTTTTAACGATAAGATACTAAAAAAATGTTGAAATAACACTTTTAAAAATTGTTTGATTTACTACAAACATATTTGGAACAAAAAGTTAAAAATAAAAAAAGAAATTTTTTTTTTGATTTTGTTTTCTTAAAAAAAAAATTATTTATATAAATTTTAAATGCAAGATTTTTAAACTAACTTCGAAATACCAAACTGCAAAACAATGATACAATTTTTTTGCCCAATAATGAGATAAGTGGTTATACAGTGCTCTTCACTTGATTAGACGACTCATATTTTTTTACGTGAATTTCATTTTTTTGCAAGTGTGTGTAATTAGAAAGGTTATTAAGTTTAAAACAAAAACAAAAAACCATGAACAAATGGCAGGTGGGTGGAAGTTAGTGGGTATTTGTTTCCTCTTTTTTGCCTATGCTGTAAGAAAAAGTGTTGTTTTTTTTTTTGGTTCACATGATTGGACGCACACGTTAAATTAGTTAGTTGGGTCGCAATCTCTTACGTAGATTTGAGTTAGTTAAAACGTTTGAGCAGTATTTGCTATTGATTTTAATCCAAATTTTTATCGAATGATGTTGTACATTATGTGAGCTGTGAAGATTGTGATCGTTTGGAAGAAATCCTTCCTCAAGAAAATCCCTCAATGCACCCACTATTTCAGCAACCTATAACCACAAGGTAATCCTGTTTTAACCCTTCCAGAGCTATGTATTGGTATGGGTTCCAACATTACCCAAATGAGTTGATTTTTTAAGTCGTTTGCTCTTAGACTACAAGGCACATTCTAAGAAATAAAAGACCAAAGAAGAACTTTTGCAATTTAACAAAAAATTTATTAATTTAAAATTTGATAAGAAAAATGAAAAAAAAGTACTGGAAAAATTCAGTACCCAAGACATTGCGAGGTTCCAATGCATTTTGAAAGAAGGACGCTTTCATCAGAAGCCAGAGAGTTTTGAACTACAAGATTTATTAGAAAAGCAACACGAAGTAAAGGAAGCTGGTTCATCACCACAATGTCCAGAAATCGAATCACTTGCCCGGTAAACAAGTGTGGGGGAGTCGTTGCCTTTCGGTCTATTGTCTTCCTTGAATTTTGAAAAACTTCTCAAGTTGTGGTACCTTCATTATCAGTTGCTGAAATGGTGGGCGCATTGAGGGATTTCCTTGAGGAAGGCTTTCTTGCAAACGATCAAAATCTTCACAGCTCACATAATGTACAACATCATTCGATAACAATTTGGAGAAAATTAAAAAATAAATGAAAAATATTTCCTCATTAATTTTTGTTCTAGCTGACAGAAAACACAGTACACATATCTAATATGTATCTTGGACAGAAAGTACCCTGCCTTCTATACAAATTTGGATAAATTAAAAAAATAAATGACAAATACTTCCACATTTATTTGGTTCTAGCTGACAGAATGTAGCCTGTTACTCTATTAGAAAGCTGCAAATACAAAGTTGTTTCTTGTTTGATTGAAAAATCTCAGTAGCGTTAGTATTGAAATGATAGTAGGATACTTTTTGGCAGCTTGAACTAAAATTAATGCTGAAATTTTTAACATTTTGTTTTTTAATATTCCCAAATAGGAATGGGCAAAAATATGTTTTTAAAATTTGATAAGCCGTTTGTTAAAATTTTTGTCTGTGCATTCAGCACAGTTTAAAAAATTAAAAGGGCACTAAAGCGTATACGTAACAAAAAAATATGCGTGACTGGATCGCACGAACTTTTTCTTGTAGCTAGCAACTAGAAGAGTGAAGCTAGACTTTGCCGATGTGCATATATGTATAAAGTAATGGTTTCATAATATTCATATATGCATACAGTCGTGGCCACCTAATTAAGAACGATATTTTTATAAATTTATAAAATGCATAACTTTTGTTTGGGAAATCTGTTGAGGTTGAGTAGTGGTTTTAATAATAGCCCATGAACTACGGTACACTTTGAGTAATGTTTAAAAAAGATAAGCACGAGAATATTAGTGAAAAAAATAAACATTAATTTAACTCTTATTTTGCTGGCAATATAATTAAGAACAGAAACAAAATGTTGTCATAACATTAAAAATCTTTAAAATTTCAATATGTTAATGTGAATATATTGTAGGAAAACCTCAATTCTTTATAATTTCAGACAAAATTCGAAATCATGCCCATACAATTTGTTTTTAAGGACGATAATGATCCAAGAAGTCCTCAACTGATTTCTTAGAAGGTGTTTGCGTAGTCAAGAAGTCATTTTTTAGATTAGACCGTCCAAAGCTCGGGCCTAAATTCTTTCGAGAACTTGAGGGGAGACATCAAAGGATGGTTAAAGTAAAAAAAAAAAACATTTTGATCAGAATGTTCTTAATATTGAGGAAATCTCGTGCTTATCTTTTTTAAACATTACTCAAAGTGTTCCGTAGTACATGGGTTATTATTAAAACCAATACTCAACCTTAACAGATTTCCCAAAGAAAAGTTATGCATTTTATAAATTTATAAAAATATCGTTCTATAAGGTGGCCACGACTGTATATTTAATATTGTGAGAAAGTGCAATATTGCTAAATTTAAATAGTTGAGCGGTTCATTACAATTTCATTCAAAAAGTTACAAAATGTATTCTTCCGTTGAAAAAACTCCTCCCAAAACCTATTTTGTTGTTAAAATTGAAAATAGACCCAATTTCAAAAATGTAATCAAGCAGTTTTTGAAAAATCGAATTGTCAAACAAAAAATTAATATTTCTTTGAAAATTTGATTAACAAACATACATAACTTTTCAGGGGGTTCTAAGAAAATTGTTTTTATTTAAAGGAGATCCCAGTAGTTAAGAGAATGGGCAAAATTATTGTATGAAAAAATCTAAGGAGCCTATTCCGAGTAAAATTAGATTGAACTTAACGATTTTCAACATCTATAAAGAAGGTACCGTTATTTTTTATTTGGGGAACATGATGCTTTCAAGTATTTATTTTTGAAAATTTTGAAAAAAAAATAACATCGTACCCAGTTTCAGAAAAATTGACGAAGTCTTTTCCGAATAATTGTTTTTTCAACACAAAAATAATTTTTTTTTTAACAAAAAAAAAATTAAAATTTTGTTGAAAATTACTTTTAAAATGTATTGGAGGCTTCTCCATAAGAATAAATTAACTATTTATTTGTATATACGATACATCAAAAACCAATATTGAAGAAATAAATCATTAACCCATTCTTAAAATATCTAGGCTAAAAAGCAAACACCACAAAAATTTAAATATTTGGTTATTTTTGAATGGGTATATTGCCGGCAATCTGTATCATCCATAACTTTAAAGGCTTGAGCCTCTTTTTCTTTCTTTTCACTTAAATATGTCTTGAATCTATCTTTGCAAAAAAAAATAAAAGTTATGAGCAGTTTAGTAAAAACATTTTTATTATTATGTTTTCCTGATAAAATGTTTTTATAATTTTTTTATAACCATCCATTTAAATAGAAAATTTTATTTCCAACAAAAAGTTATTTAAGTAAAATTCTCAAATTCGGCTTAGTTTTCGAGTTATAAAAGAAATGTTAAAAAATGACCAGTGTCACCATTCTGTCAGAAATGCGTGGATGAATTTATTATTAAAGTTCTCAAGAAATGTAGCTATTACATTTTAACCTTCCTTACCTACATAGGTATATACATAAAAGAAAACTCCTTTTAAAAGTAAAATTACACAGCTTTCTCATAATATCTAACTATTTGTTTTTTCCATATTTACGTTTAACCCAAATCTTGCCTGCTGTTATATTAATTACCACCATGCTTTGCATTAAAAGCCCATAAAATAAACTAAAATCTAACTTTTTCACATTAACGTACGAGTAATTAAAATCTTTGTGTTTTATTTTTCTTACCTCATATAAGCTAAGCATGTTAGTTTACTTTTAATCCCAATCAAAATTCAATCACAACACGACATAGAAAATCCTTTTTCTCATGAAAACAAAAAAAAAATAAAAACAGAAAAATAATAAAACACAAACAAAAATGTTTTCCTATATTATACAACATTGCAAGGATTATCGCATCGCACATAGTTAATATTAAGTAACCGCCCTATATGTGTACATATGAATATAAAGAGAACAACGCCACCATCAGAGCTATTTCGCCAGGAAGTCAAATAGCTACAAGAAAACCAGCTAAAAAGCTACTTAGTCAACACGCAAGCAAAACGTATAGTTGTTCTCAGAAGGCAGAAACAACAGAAAACGGGGGTTTGAGGTTTTGGACAGAAAAAAAAACATATAACCTTCCATATATTCGTATACTAAAACTAAAATGAAAAAAAAATAATTTCAGCTTTAAACGGAATCCCTGTAAAAAGGCCATAAAAATCCCCTAAAGAGAACCTCGACTTGTTAATGGCTGTTAACACGTCATTTGGCAATACACCTGTAGTATACAGCTTGTGCAGATTACCCAGCAACTACCTACTATTAGGTACCCGAACCCGAAGCACCATCGGTGCTCAGCATTGCAGCTCATTTAGACGCTTCCAAGGAAGTGTCTCAAAATGATGCCGGTATATTGTGGGTGCGCACTCTTTATAATGTGTTGCCGGGAATTTGCGGTACACATGCAAATCTCTTATGTGTAAGTACATTCATGAGAATTTTTCCGATGAAAGATTGTGAGTGCCCTGGAAAGTGACCAAAATCAGAACGAAAAAATAAAGAAGAGTTGTTAACCCAAGCATTTGGCGACAAACTATATGCCAAGCCAAAGCCATCATGTCGTTCCTTTCCGTTTCCACCTAAATGGGCAACTTAACCGACCGAGATATCCAGTTGCAGTCTATTAAACTGATTTAGGTTGTGCAATGTGGAAGGCAAACCATAGGAGAGCAGTTCCTGGCCTCGGATCATCTCTATACAGAGGGTCCTCTTGCCCAAAGGAGATTCCCAAGTTCCCATACAATAACAACAAAAAAATGTGTGTGCTGTGCCGTGTTATTGGTCACGATATGAGGTTGGCCAAAAATGGCAAACTACTTGGTCTTGTTAGAGGTTGTTAGGGCTTCTGAATGGCGACGATGATGATGGTGATGGTCAAATGGTGATGATCTGCATCCAAACACACAGGTTCATTGTGTGCCATTCTTGTCTCGTCATTTGGACTCAGTGATATGTGAAATTGTGGGAATTTTGTAAAGGCACCAGGCACACCATGAATCTGCTGGATGCGTCGTATCTCTATAGAAATGTAGAATAGAGGTCTTCTTGTTTTTGGTCTTTTGTTGTATTTAGCAAAAAGTGTTAAGGCAATTCTACCATATACAGTTACACAATACCCAAACACACCTATACACACATTATCTAAACATAGAATTTAGAAGAAGATGTGGGCTAAGAGAGTGTTCTTCAAATTGAAAGTGCGGAAGTTCGTGTGAAGTAGAAAATTACTTTGTGTTTGTCCTGGATAACTCTATAATATGAATTATGCGATTTAAGGACCATCGACCATTAGGTACCTCTATATATAGGATCTAGTTCATTATGAGTTCATAAAACTTGTTTGACCTACAAACATAATGAAATGAAACATAATTCAATTTTATATATAATAATGGTAAAGATATGGGGAAAAGTTGTAAGAAAACTTTCTAAAGGATTTCTCTTATAAACTTTTGAAATTAATTTTCATAGCAGTTTCATATTATGTTACTTACGTTTTGCAATATGCAAACTAAATTAATCGACCCAGTTTTCAGTGAATATTTTAGGTATAATTGAGGCTCTGTGAGTGCAAAATTGGCATATATCCCAAATTTTGTAGGTAATTGGTTCCAAATTTTAAAATAGTAATGTTATGTCTGTTTTAAACGGCTAAATATTCAAGAATCTTAAACTAGAATGTTCTAGTTTTCAGCTATGGATAGCTCCTGAAATTAAGCGTTTTAAGAACCGCAAGGCCTTGAGAGCCTTATTTGTGGATTTGTAGGCATCCAAAGTCATCCAAACTTTCAAAACTCAAAAAAATCTAAAATAATGGATTTACTTTGAACTAAGATATCATCACAACCTCACAGAATGTTCTAGTTTTCAGCTATGGAAAGCTCTCAAAATACTGATTAAGTGTTTTAAAAACCGCAAGGACTTCCGAGCCTTATTAGTGGAACTGTAGGCATCCAAAATCATACAAGTCTTCAAAACTCAAAAAATTTGCTTTGAATGCAAATATACCGAAAACTAGACCTTAAAGAAAGGTTTTAATTCGAAAAATGCGTACACTGAAAATCGGTTATACAAAAATGACACTTAATTTGTCTTCTTATATTCTTTGCAAGCATGTAATTTATTGTTTTAATACCTATACTCTCCTGATTTTTGGTATTTTTGTTTTGCCAATATTTAGTCTGTTTTAAAACAATTGGCTTAAATAAAAAGAAATAAAAGTAAGATACAAAGAACTTTTTAATCTATTTCTACTACAAACAGTACATAGCTCTTTCTTAAGACAAATATGTATATATGGTTTTCAAGGCACCAATGGTAAGTTAGAAGTGTGGGTCGCACCCAGCCTTTTTTTGTACAACAGGGAGTATAACTGTACACCAAGGCGTATACGCACTTTTCTTATTTTATCGATTTATCTAACTTTTAGTTGGTTTATGCCAAACAATTGGACAATAAGTGGCGCTTTGGTAAGCATCTATACTAATACAAATCACCTCCCGTCACTTTTGACCAATTTGGTTATATTTTTCTAATATACGCCGTATCAAAAAAATCTCCGTACAGCTTCAACTTTTTGAGAGAACATGACTATAAATAAAATAAATACTTTTAATTAGACAAAAAAAATTAAAAACTCACATTTTATTTCGAAAAAATAAAACCAAAATTCATTGAATCCAACCGCCCTTTAAAATTCCTGAACAAAAAAGTCTCCGTATGTCAATAGAATTTACCTACAAGGTGAACCTGAAGGTCTAACAAGAAGCTAAAGCGCGTAGGTTGAGGTCGAAATACTCAAAAACTCGCATTAGAAAGGGGGAAGTCTATTACCCCCCCAATTATCAAAAAACATTGAAAAACAGAAAAAAAATGATTACAAAACACTGGTAACACGTACAACAACGCGTTATACTTTTTTGCAAACCCAGAAATCCCTTCTTTTATACTATTTTTAAATAAAGTTGTTGTAGTGAACAGTTTTCGAAAAATTAGTTTTCAAACTTAAAATTTTGAAAAAAAAAAATTAACACAAAAATGTCAAACTAATTTTTTTCAAAAGTATTCTTTGTTAGGTACTATTTTTGTTTCCAAAAAAAAAAAAATTGGGAAAATAAGCATAATAGAGGCAAAGTCGATACCACAAAGTGAAAGAAAATTAAATTTCCTTCCAATAAAAGTTATGCTCATAGTTTTTTTTGGAAGAAATAGAGATGCGGGTGCAGAAATATCGAAAAAAAAAACTAAAAGAAATGTATTTCCTTGGAAATTTAATGTTTATAAATTTGTTTACTTTTATAATACTATGAACATAAATTTTTTTTAAAGGAAACTTAATTTTCTTTCACTTTGTGGTATTGACTTTGCCTCTATTATGCTTATTTTCCCAAATATTGAAGAAAACTACAAATAGGGAGCTTTACCCCCGCTCTCTTGCTAAAGCTTGCGGCCCTGGGCTGGGGACTTTGAGTTTGTTATAGCTTAGGGTCCCGTCTACCACTATCACAGTACCTTGGGTGGATTTCTTCGCAGGTTCAAAGAAATTATTCATTCATTAACCTCAAGTTCAAAGAAACACTATTATCACATACTACACAGTATAATAATAACAAAAATTATAAAAACAAAAAATTGTCGTAACTTTCAATTTTCTCAAAAACTAGAAGAGATAGAACCATTTAATTTTCAGTTTTCAATTAATAATTAATAGGGGTAGTGAAAAAAAAGGAAAATTCTGCATTTTATTTTATAATTTAAATGAAAAAATCGAAAACGAAATTGTCAACTTTTTTTTTTTTAATTTTGAGTTTGAAAGTAATTTAAAAAAAAAAAAACTATGAACATCAATAACTTGATTTGAAAATAAAATAAAAGAGCGGAGTTGTGGCTTTCAGAAAAGGTAAATTTTTTTGTTGTAAGTGTTGCCGTTTTTTTTTTAATATTATTTTAAAAAATTCCCCTCCTCTTTAAATGGGGGGGAGAAATAACCCCCTCTATGGCAAATAAACTTTGTATTGTGTTCTTTAAAAAAAACGTTATCATTCCTTGGCGCCATATGAAAACAACTCTTGCTATTTTTTTTGCCTAATTTAGTATATACATCAACTTTTTCGTATAGTTTCGGATATATAAAAAAAAGGAAATTATAACTCTTTTCTTAGCTACACAACATGATGAAACAACAGCGAATAAAGGTGTGTTAACGTTTTTTGTTTTGTCCAGGTAAATTGGTCAGAAACCATTCAATATCTAAGACAGTAACAGGTTTTTCAGATTTGTTAACTTTTTTACCACGCGCATCTCCTTTATTATTGGCCATAGAAAAAATGTAAATATATATTTTTATAGGCAATTCAATTGTCTCTAATTAAGTAGTATTGATTTTTCCGCTAACATGCTAGGTTGTGGAAATATTCACGAAAATCTAAAGGGGTAGCAAAATTCCTTCGTTGACTGTACTATAAGAATCAACAAATTGTATCCAAAAATTAAACGGTGATCACAAAAAAAAAAATTATTAAATTTGAAGAGAATAACGTCGCAAACGGACGTAATGTTGAAAAACCCTTTTTAGGACTTCTGGATCATCGTAATGTTTGTTGATGGTTTTGTCTAAGCCTCGGCAGTTTTGTTTTTTTGACACAAAACCAATGTGTATATCAGGCCGTGAGTGCAATAGTGGCCTAACTGCAATTTTATCGAAATTGAGTTTATTACGAAAATTGAGTCTGTACCTACTAACCCACATTTCTGCATTAAAATTTGTTAAATTTTCGGCTTCATGACATAGTTACAGGCCTTTTGAACTTAGGCCAAACAAAAAAAAATTAAATGCTTGAGTGCAAGAGTGGCCTATCTACCACTTAGGCCACTTTTGCGCCCGCAATTTTGGTGTAATTTTTCTAAGGTAGCACAAAATAGCAAACAAAATTAAAGCCCTTCGTATTAACAACCAACAGACATTTAATTTCAATAGAACAAAAAAAAAAACACACACAAAATACTCCCAAAGTTGTGAAATGAATTTTACATTTCTTTCTTTGTAAACAAATTTTTTTTGTAAAAATTAAATTTGACAAAAATCCACTTTATGGACTCGATTTAAACATCGTCAACGGTAGTAGGAGTAGCTGAAAAGTGTCTTCACATTTTAATAAACAAACATTTCCGCTTTTCTTTAAATAATAGCATAGAATAACACGCAAAACAATAACAAAACAAATTATTATTGAGAATTTTTGTTCACTCTCCCAAAAAACACGGCTAATAACATTTATTAGGTCTGTTCATTTAATTGGAGTTTCTGTGATTTTTTGTCCAAAGTCCTATCAAGTTCATATAAAAGAAATGAAATTGATAGAACTTGGGAACGAAATGCACAGAAAATCGCAGAAATTCAGGGTAAAGGAACAGACATTATGATAGTTTAAAGTAGCAGAAGCAGTAGCTGAAAGAAATGGTAACATTTTTCAAGGGAATTCTCATAATAATTATTATTGGGGCGTTTCATAGTGGTTTCGCTAAACTTATGTTTTACTTAAGTACAGTTTTAATAAGATCAATTATAACAATTTATTCCAATTCGATTTCTATACTTATCAAAATAAATTATTAAACGTCAAACATAGTGCATTGAAAAAAACTAAAATAAATGTTTAGGTTATATTTTAAGTTTAAATTAATCATAATAGTTTAAGACGACTATGAATACGGCCCATTAACTTTTAAAAAAGAGTTTGAGAAGATTGTGTACCTCTGATACAAGTTAAAGGCAGTTTTTCGAAATGTCATCAATTGACTCTACAGCTTTCTTAATGCCTTATGTCGTAGCATTAGAAATAAGAATAAAAAATATTTTTTGAATATTTGATACGTTCACTGAGCGCAAAGATACTGCTTCAAGCATAACCAAAGCACTTCACCACACTAAAAAGCAATACAAAAAGAGAAGATGCTAAGAGAATGTATTATCTTAATAAGTGCACAACATTTTTTGTTATTTCATTCTGGCTTTTTTTAAATGGGAAGAGTAGGGAAAAAATTAAATGTTTGAAATCGTTTTACGAATTTTGACTGTTTGTAAGGGAATTTTGTTTGGGTTTCTATGAATACTGAGGTACGTTTGAAATGCCAAACAAAATCTAGATTACGTGTGGTATGAAATAATGATTTCAATACGACATCCATGTCTATAGTTTTTTGTAAATTAAAATTGAAAAGACTGCTAAAGTTTAAAATTAACAAAAATAAAATTTGAACTAAAAAATAATAAAAACCTTTCTTCGATGATATCTGATATCTTAGCACAGTATACCATATTGCTTGGAGGGGGGGCTCAAGCCCTCTAAGCCCCCCCCCCCTGCGTACGCCACTGCCATAATGAAGTGAGTGAGTGCATTACGGGTACATAAAATCTAATCCGGACTATAAATTTGATAAGATTATAAAACCATAAGTTTCTTGTCAGGGGACATTCATATTTACAAAGCGACTAAGATTTTGTGTTTGTTGAGAAAAAATATTTCCCAAATTATCCCCGATAATTGGATAGAAGTTATAAGCTCAGAGGAAAACAAAAACCCTCAATGTCATACAAATGACAATAGACCACTTTTTCTCCACTTTGAAACTGAAAAAAAAAAACATTTCAAATAGAAAAATCTCTATAGAAGGACTAAGGTTAACTGGGTCAAGATTCTTGAGCTTCAATATTTAAAGACCGACCTATATAATATATAATATTTTTTAATTATTCTCTTGAATAAATTTTTCCATTTCAAAGTATTTTTTTTTTTTTGAAAACAGTAAGTGTAAGCCTTGCAAGCCTTAACCTTAAAACTTTATACCCCGATGGACGACATATAAGCATGGAGAAGAATAAGGATTTGCTGGACCTTCTGCAGTTTTTACCGTCAATACATCACAATTTTACTTGACAACCGGGACGGAACACCCGAGGACAATAAAGTCAGCCGACTTTTACTTATAGATTTAATTTTTGTATGCCCTTTATGTGCCAATAAATGAATAATATCATCGTATCTAACTGGTTATTATAAGTCAAATTGTAAATATTATTTTGTTCAATAAATATATATCTATCTATCTACATTACAATTTTATTGCACTGATCTTAGAAATAATAATTCTATTGCAAAGGCTTTTAGGAATCCTAACACTTCTGAAAGTGAAAACAACATTTCCAACTTACTTGTACTAAATTTCAACTTACAATAAATTTCAACTTAATTAACAAAAAAGGAGAATGGGCAAATATGTATGGGACCTGGTCTATAGTGCCCAGAAACGAGACCTATGAAAATGATTAGGTACTATGGAGTGTACCAACGTACGAATATTTTTGTTTGTTCTAAACAATGGGAGTTTGCTAAAATAAGAGACCAACAAAATAAGAATTTCACTTTGAAAATTCAAATAAACATAGACAATTGTTTTATATTTTGTAATATACTACCTAAACCCCATGGCTTACAGTTCTGTTTCACTGTACAAAAATGATGCTCTTGAATTAAGCTTTCTAACGTTGTTTATCTTTTTTGTGAGCACCAGACGCACAATTATCCCCATTCATTTAATTAGCTAAATCAAATAAAGAAAGGAGAATTTTCATACTGTTAGGCGAATCATTCGCCAACTATCATGTTATTCGCTATTATTGGCCAAAGTTCCTTTAAATTGGGACCTAATCAGTCCATCAAAATACTGTCATTTCATTGCACTATTTCAATAAGTTTTTGCTCGAATTGCAATCTTTGCTGCCATATTTTGCCTAAACCCCATGGTTTACAGCTTTGTGCTTTAACAAAAAAATGATGTACTACTGCTAAGCTTTTCAATGATATATATCCCAATCGTGGGCAATAGGTAGACCAAAATGCCAATTCTCCTTGAATTAATCAATAGAATAAAAATACAAGATACATAAAAAACTTGTTTTATTTAGAAATCTTTGGCCTATCTTATCAATTTATTAATTTGTTTACATTATTCCTCTGTGCAATAGTGGCATATCTGACTTTTAAATCAGATATAACAGTATGTTGAAGGAATATGAATCCAAAATCAAAACCCTGTTATTTTTTGAGCATATTGCAAAAATAAAATATAAGTTATTTTTCTTTGTTTTTAAACTACAACAGCCATATTAATAAAAAAACGCTTATTCCACCTTTATTCCATGAGTTTTCAAAACCATGAAATAAGAGTTAGTCCATGGAATAAAATTTCATATTAATAAAATCAAAACGAAAATCTACTACAATAAGTAGATAACGTTACCGAACACACCTAATAATTCTGTCAAAGTTTTTATCATTTGTTTGACACGTCAGATTTTTATTCCTTCGCTAAACCACCTTGTTCGGTGGTTTAACTTAGTAAACGTCACTTAGACGAAATTTTGTTTTTTTAAATAACATTTTGTCCTTAGTCCATGGAATAAGGTTAACCCTTCCCTATTCCACATTTATAAATTTGGCTGCAAGTGTTTTAAAATAATCTGTTTCTTATTTTCGCTCTACTGAAAATAATGACCACTAATGGCCACTAATGGCCACTATTGCACTAACGGCTTCATATGTACTTGTCCTATTGAGCTAGTAAAAATACGACATTACCAAATATATCTCCTAAGCGCTTTTTATAGGTACTGATTTCTAAATTTTACTTATTTCAAAAATTCACATAAACTCTTTACAATCCCCCTTGACACTAAAATAGAGTTCTTTTGATGTATCTACAATCTACATAATGTGTAGTAAAGGTATATAAAACCTTGGACTCGTAAGCACGTTAAACCTATATATTACAATCAAACTTACAATAGTCTTTTCCATTCATATACTCATATGACATTTTTCCTTATTCTCATTCATCCTACAAAAAAAAACCCTTTAACAAGAATCACACAAAAAAAACCATATGTATGTTAGAATATTTAAAAAAAACTTAAGCTCAAAAGCTTGCCGCTTCGTCATGATTTATGGCCCACTCACTGAGACAAATCTGTGTTGTAACAATTACCACACATATATAAGTAGACCCCTTTTTATATTTTTTTTTTATTTTGTGTATATTCTCTCGAAAGAAAAAGAACGACTTTTTGTCATTATTTGGTTTGAAAAATAAAAAAAAAAAAAAAGATACTAATTTTCGGCACGTAATAATCTAACAGATATACTTTACTTTTACCAAACTATAGCAGAGCTCCCCAGTCGCCGGTATACCTAAAGTCTCCCCATGTAGTACCCCCCTACCACCAATAACAATAGAACAATGAAAATCCAAAATGTTCCTGGAATTGTATCGCTCTGTCCACAGATATACCTACATAGAGAGCAAGAGCAACAGAGATCCGCATGTAGAATCTGGTGTAAATGCGGTGACATTATTATAGAAGGTAAAACCTTAGATACTCCAAATAATGGTACATTACCAGCAACAGCAACTATCCAGCAACAGCGGGTTAATCCAGTTTCCTTCGTTGAAGAACTATCTTTAGCAATTTATTTATTTTTTGTTGTTATTATTGTTGTTGTTGTTGTAGTTGTTTTCATTTTATTCTGTTGTTAGTTTTTCTGTCTCTGATTGTCATCTCCTTTACCTCTGGAACCTCTTGCCTATATATAAATTGAGTTTACTCGTAGTTTAAACGTGTACAACCTTTTTAAACCTCGGCAAAGAGTTCTTTGTACTTTTGTCAAACTCCGGGAGGATGAAACTGCACAGCCAACAAATGGCTTCACGTTTATTATTTACGACCAAAGATCTTCCTATTCACTTCTCCTTCCTGCCTCCACTCCTCGTTTTTTGTTCTAAAGTCGTATAGTCGTATTATAGTCTTCCATTGCAACCTTGCGCGATGTGTATTTAGTTTTATTACGCTCAGTTGCGCTTATGCCATGTATCTGGAGCAATAAACAAAACATCCAAATGTCTATGCGATAAGAATCTTCTATGGTCTTGCATAGTCTAGCTCAGCACTATGAAGCTTTGGAAAAACCTTCATCTGCAACCTAACCACGTTAGATTCATAGTCTTATATAGAGGTAGCCGTAACTGCCGCCACCGCCATCGCCATCGCTAACAACCAACTGCCATCATAGTGGATGTATCTTATGCATGTCACATACAGCTTGAGAAAAGCAAAGCAAACCAAGACGCTTCTACCAGTTGATGATGATATGAATCTTTTTTAGTAAGAAAAGTCTTTGTAGACTTATAGAGAGAGTACATATCTATATCTTCTGTATCTTTTGGTAAGCGGCGAACATCTGGATTGATCTGTAGCACGAATCCATTGCTTCTTTTCGAAGCTGGACCTGATCATCATCATAATCATGGGTCATCGGTGGCAAGTTCAGAAGCAACTGGCGGTATAAGACGGGCGGGAGGGAGTATATACAAACATACATAAGTAAAAATGTGACTTCGATTGAGACCGAAGATTAAGTTATATGATTTGAAAATAAAAATGTAAAAATCTTCTAACAAAAACAAAACCAAACAAAATGAAAATAAATAAAAAGACATGCCGCAGGATTCATCAATTGGGCCGCAACTCTTTGTATAGCAAAATACAATTTGTTTTAAAGTGTCATTCCAATGATGACACAAAACATTAAGAGGTCACTCTCGAGAGTGCAATTATGTGATGGAGAATTCTATCACGTTTTCAATATCTTCTATTAATTGTGTTGTTGTTTTGTTGTGTCCCAAATGAACGGGCGCGTGTGACATTGACAGAGCACTTGGGACAACCACGACACTTCATAGGTACATCAGTCTTACTAGATACTATGCGCATAATAGTGGATACTTTTTCAAATATGCTACGAAAACAATTGTAAATGGATTGGAATTTTTAATGGACGGCTTTGAAATCTCCAGACTCGAAAGAGACATAACTTCAATGGAGATTGAGTTTGCACCCATTTTTCTATTTCGTTTCGACCAGAAGAATATACAAACGAAAAGCGACAAATAACATTACATCTTTTGGAGGGGTCCTCACCACAGTAAGAGAAGAAAGAGTGGGTTATCGCAACTTATGCATTCATTTCCTATTCACAGGTGGATGCGAGTCACTGAAGATAATAGTTGGGGACCAATTTTTTTGTAAAGTTTCCAAGGAGAGAAAACCTCAATTTCTGATTTCTGTATAGAGGAAAAAACACGAACTCTTGAGATTTATCAATCTGTCAACTAGAGAATAAAATTCATGTCATTTTGGACGAAAGCGACAAGTAAGCGAGATTCCGAATCATATAGCAGCAGTGTAGTTCTTTCTTCCTAGCGATGTGATGGTGGTTGCCGCGATGAATTCATACATACACAATGACAATGATGACGATGACGACAAGTGAAGTGGTGTAGAGAGAAATCTTTTTCATTTAAACGTTTGTCGTTAGATTTCAATTTTTTTGTTCATCTTTTTTAAATACATAATAATTTTTTTTTTTGTTGTTTTTCAAATTTAACAGATATAGATGTGTGTACCAACAAAAGAGCAATGGTATTAGGTTTTTGGAATCTCTATTTTGTTCAAGAGGTTTTTTTTTCTTCGTCATCTAATAGTGGAATACGTTTATTTCACAGACAATGTGACTTCATGTGGGAGAATGTGTAGCTAGGTATAGAGTTTATTATTATTTATTTCGGGGAGATGCTTGTTGAAATATAATTTTTTTGGGGGACTTGTCTGGGAGTATGTACTTTTATGGAGGTGATTTGTAATGATTTTATGTGAAATTACTATTAATGGGGATGGATTCATTTTTGTTGGTTGAAAATTTCATTGAAACGAGAAGAAATAAGTTAGTTGACAGTTGTATTCAATCATTTTTCCAAATGATAGATATTATGGAATCAATCAAAAATTCCCCCCAACCAAGAAATTCAATTAAACTTAGATTTGGGATAAATCCGGTGGTAGATTCTTTGATGAGTGCATTAAAAGTAATTATGTGTGTTTAGTTTTTTTTTCTTTTAAATCTGCTGGGGTATTGGTATGGATTTAATTTCAGAATAATAAAATGCAAAACTAGCTCCTGTGGTTGATTTCTTCCTTGTGACTAATTGTTGTAGTGTAAAACCGTTATTAGAGTCTATACAATTCTTGCTCTATTATGGCTTCCCAACTAACAATTCAGCATCTTTTAGCATAATAATATTGATGTGCCGCAGGTTTCACTTTATATAAAGCTTCGGTACGGCCTTCGGCGGAATTATATTTATTATACATGTAACGAGCTGGATAACTACTTCTTTAAAGCTGAATAGAAATAAGAAAAAGAAGACTTACTGAGTTTGCGAGCTGTCACTCGAATAGGCTTCTTAAATTGGTATTACAGAAGATGATTGAAGATGCCACTTTAAAAAGGCTGCATAAAATGTTTATATAAGTAGCTGCCTTTAAAAGTTTTCTGTAACTATTTTCAATAAGCTTTATTGAATACTTCGATACGGCTTGTTAAGTCATATAGTATCTACTTTAGCATCTGATACGTTTTCGAACGACCAAAACCGTGTATGTAACCAAACCAAACGAAAACCAAGAAAATAAACAGGTGAGATATCATCTGTTAGTATCAAGTATCTCTCCCAAACCAACTCGAAAGCGGCGCAGAACATTCTCCGACAGCAGTTTTTTTTTGTTGTTTAGCATTATTTATTTGTCATTTATTTTGTATGATTGTGAATGATTCGCCCTGCATATGGAATGTTCCGCGTTGGTTTGGGAGAGCCTTAATCCAAACAGATCCGAAAATTTTTGGGATAGCCTTAGATTTCTTTTTGATATCAGCTGTTTGGTTCGTTGGCTGGTTTTTTCTTTAGGCATTACAACAACACGAACAAATCTAGATACCATTGGCGACGTACCCGAACGCGGCCAATATGTCAATTTATAATAAAGAAGCTCGAACTTGTATAAGTCATTTTAAAGAAGCTTTTTAAAAAAAACTATTCACATTTATAATTATATATGTATATTGAATAAATTGAACACGTGGAGAGAAAGATAATTCATTTCACTTGACTTGTCTTTTTGAGCATTCGGAAAGCTACTTTTCGTTGGTTTAAGACATAAAAAGCTTCAATGCACGATAAACAGAAACGAGGTTTATGCTCATCAGATAAACATAGCTTTCGGCATTTTCGTATATCTGGGTAATTATGTGACGTCACGTTCAGATTTTATGTTTGTGTTCTATTTAATTTGAAGACCATAATTAATTTAAGTATTTAAATTATAATAATTAATATAATTTTTAATTCTTAATGAGCAGTTTAAAAATAGAAAAAATTATAATAACAATAACAATCAAATAAAGTTAATTATTTTTCTTTTCTCCGAATATAAGTAGATGATTGTAACGTCACACCCCAAATGAGCATACCTGCTTGTTTCTGTTAATCGTGCTTAAGTGGCCGTGTTTTTTCGGATTGAAATTATCAAAAATTTGCATTATTACTTAGTTTATTTTAAGACTATTGATATTAATTTAAGACTATTGAAATGAAAATGGAGCAAGGGGACTGCTAAACAAATCGTTTAGGTACATTTGTTTCGCACGCGAAATGTATAAGAGAGTTAAAGAAATTTTGTTCATGTGTGAAAGTGTTATAGTTCATAACTTTTTAGCACTACTGTGTACTGTATTATAGTTTAGTTTATAAAATAAAAGTCTAAATTCACGTCTATTATATAGCAATGCAATTCTTAAGTACCTATATTACTTTTTCTTTTTCATATGTAATATTAATTACTCTCAACATATACTTCTTTGAATAAAGTACAGCATTTATAACGTTGTTAAATCTTGTACTGTTTTTAATTCTTGAAAACTCTAACAGGTTATGGGCCCAGACCACATTTTTTTTAAAGAACAAAAGTCTACTAAAGTTAAAGTTTTAATTTAATAAATTTTTTTTTAGTTTTGTGCGTTTGTCGTATATCACTTATTTTCTTAAATAAAAAAAATAAATCATGGCATCTTTATATCAAATTGAGAAACTTGATAAAGATAACTACTGTGCATGGGAGGTTCTGATGAAGAGCGTGCTCGTGCATTGTGATCTCTGGGAGTACGTAAGTGGTGAGGCCAAACTCAAGGAGGATGCTGCTGTGGAGGAAAAAACTAAGTGGGAAAAATTGGATAGTAAGGCGCTTTCGACAATCCTACTCAGTGTGAAACCATCAGAGCTCATTCACGTTAAGCAGAGCAAAAGTTCAAAGCAGGCGTGGGACATTCTTGCATCGATTCATAAGCCATCTGGACCAGCCAGACAAGTAAGTTTATTCAAGCAATTATTATCAAATAAAATGCATGAAGGGCAATCGATGTCTGCTCATATCAATAATTTCTGCCTTACTGTTGAGAAGCTTCATGAGATAGATGTTAAGATGCCAGATGAGTTGCTTGCGATAATGTTGCTTTGTGGTCTTCCTGATGATTACGAGAATTTTATAGTAGCTATTGAGAGTCGTGATAGATTGCCCACGTTGGCTTCTCTGAAGGTTAAGTTGACAGAGGAGGAACAAAGGAGAAATGATAGGGACAAAGAGCACGTGAGTAGCAGTAGTCAGCATGTGTTAGCTATAAATGCAAAATCAAAGCTAAGTCCAGTTCAACACTCAAATAAAGGCGACTTTGATAAAAAACGAAACAAACGTGGCAAATGTTTTAAATGCGGTGTTCGAGGTCATTTCGCTTCTCAATGCACTGCTTCAACGAGCAATCGGAACGAGACAGCTTTTGGCATAGTTTCTAATACTGCCTATGGAAATGGAGTTTTAGGTAGAAACGAATGGTGCATAGACAGCGGTGCCACATCTCATATGTGCTGTGATAAAAATCTGTTTTCTTCGTTAGAAGATGCTGCCAGGGCACCAGTAGAACTTGCAACAGATGTGTGTGTTACATCCAGTGGTGTAGGAACGGTTCGAATTAGTACAGATGATTATGACGTAACACTCAGAGATGTTTTCTTTGTTCCCGAGTTGAGGGGAAACTTTTTATCAGTGAGCAAGATTACGGCTAGCGGGCATGCAGTTGAATTCAGTAGAGATTTTGGAATTGTAAGAGGCCAAAATAAAAAAGTAGTTTTAAAAGCCAAAAAGCGTCAAGATTTGTACGTTGTATGTGGTGTGAGGCATGAACTAGCATTGAGGTTAGGGACTCAGGAAATGAATCCAAGTTCTTGTAAATGGCACGAAAGATTCGGGCACCTGAATGGAAGTAGCTTGAAACAACTTTGTAAGAAGAATATGGTCCTAGGTCTTAAGCTTGGCAGTGAAAATTGTATAGAATGTGTAGTTTGTGCAAAGGCCAAGATAAATGAACAGCCATTTCCTAAGCAATCACTCAGCAGGAGTAAGGGATTACTTGATTTAGTCCACACAGACATCTGTGGACCGATGAGGACTGCTTCAGCTGGAGGTGGTAGTTATTTTGTGAGCTTCATTGATGACAAGTCACGCAAAATATACATCTATATCATAAAAAGGAGAAACGAGGTTCTTGGAATTTTTAAGCAGTTCAAGAAAGATGTAGAGCGAGAGACAGGGCGAGCAATTAAAATGATCCGTAGCGATAATGGGGTAGAGTATGTTTCCAATCAGTTCACAGATTTCTTAAGAGATAACGGGATAAAGAGGCAGTTGACTGTAGCTCACACACCGCAGCAAAACGGTGTGGCGGAAAGGGCAAATCGGACACTTGTGGAGATGGCAAGATGTTTGCTCATAGGTTCATCTCTTCCTGAGTCTTTGTGGGCTGAAGCAATATGCACTGCTGCTTATTTGCGAAACCGATGCCCAACAAAGGTCTTAGGTTAGTCATTTTCGTGTGTTCGGATCTAAGGCAGTAGCTTTAATGAAGCAACCTGGCAAGTCTAAGTTTGAGGCAAAAGGTAAGGAGTATACTTTTGTTGGCTATTCTGATGAGTCAAAAGCCTATCGGTTACTAGACAGGGCTACAGGTAAAATTATAAAGAGTCGTGATGTTCATTTTTTTGAAAACGATAAAGACTTGTGTGATAACGTTTATGATTTTTTAGACACAGATTTAGAGTCATTGTCACAAAATGTCACAGAATCAAACGAACAAGTTCCAATGAAGGCAGAGAAAGAAGAACCAGAGGTATCCAGACAGCCAACGACATCGTGTTCCAGTGTCGCACCCCAGATGAAAAACTTACCTGGTCGTCCCAAAATCTTAAGGACTGGAAAAGTAGGCCGTCCAGCAAAGCAATATAACCAGCAGGCCATCAACGCTGTTCAAGAAGGTATGTCGATTCCCAGTTCTTTTACAGAAGCAATAAACCATCGCAAACATAACCAATCGAGAGAAGCTATGAAGGCTGAGTTTGATGCACTCTCAGTTATGGGAACGTGGGATTTGGTTGACCCCCCTGATGACTGCCAGATAATTGGATGCAGATGGGTGTACAGCATTAAACAAAATGAAGATGGTTCTATTGATCGTTATAAATGCCGCCTAGTTGCAAAAGGCTGCTCGCAAAAATATATGATCAATTACTACGAGACGTTTGCCCCTGTCGTTCGCTATTCGACGATTCGTCTTATACTCGCTATGGCTGCACAGTTCGATCTTCATGTACACCATGTTGATGTAACAACAGCTTATTTACATGGCGAATTGAATGAAACCGTATTCATGCGTCAACCAGAAGGATTTGCTGATCCGTACCCTCATCGAGTTTGCAGACTTAAAAAATCTCTTTATGGGCTCAAGCAAGCAGGAAGAGAATGGAACAAGAAACTAAATGACACAATGCAAAAACTAAGTTTTCGGCGTTGTAGTGGCGATACGTGTGTCTACACAAAATGTAATGGTAATATGGTATGTATTGTTGGTATTTACGTTGATGATATGATCATCGCTGCGTCAAACTATGAAGACTTGAAATCTGTTAAATCTCTAATCGGCTATGAATTTGACATTGTGGACAAAGGTGAGCTGAGTTATTACTTGGGGATTCAAATCAAAAGGAACGGTGATCAGATCGAAATTCATCAACAAAAATATATCAAGGAACTTACCATGAAGTTCAACTTATTAGAAAGTAAACCACGATACACCCCTTTGGACCCCGGGATGAAATTAGTTAAAGGTAATAATAGTGGAGGAGAACGCGTAGATTCAACGAAGTATCAATCGTTGATAGGAGCACTTCTCTACATTGCGTTATCAACCCGTCCGGACATAATGTACTCCGTATGTAAACTCTCGCAGTTCAACGTAGAACCGTATACCGAACACTTCGTAGCAGCAAAACATCTCTTGAGATACCTGAAGACGACCATTAATGCCAAGCTTACATATGGAAGTAAACCATCTAAACTTACTGGATACGTAGATGCAGATTGGGCTGGTAATATTGATGACCGTCGATCGTATACCGGCTTTGTTTTTCTTATGGGAGGTGGAGCAGTGTCATGGGAATCGAAGAAACAAACTTCTGTGGCGTTGAGCAGCACAGAAGCCGAATACATGGCTCTTTCGCAGGCGTCTAAAGAGGCATCATATCTTCGGAATCTGTTGAACGAGTTCCAATATGAAAAGGTATCCTTTAAATCTATATTAATCCATTCTGATAATTAAGGTGCACAACAGCTTGTGAAAAACCCAGTCTTTCACCCTCGAAGCAAGCACATAGACATTCGATATCATTTTGTGCGTCAACTGTATGAAGATGGTTTGATTGAGCTGAAGTACACGCCAACATCTGAGATGATCGCTGATGTCCTTACAAAGAATCTGACCAGACCAAAACACGAGAAGCTTTCCACTTTAATGGGAATTAAATATTGAAATTTAAAATTTTGTATCATGTTCCTATTATGTAAACTTTTAATTAACTTTTGATGATTGCATTGAGGGGGACTGTTATAGTTCATAACTTTTTAGCACTACTGTGTACTGTATTATAGTTTAGTTTATAAAATAAAAGTCTAAATTCACTTCTATTATATAGCAATGCAATTCTTAAGTACCTATATTACTTTTTCTTTTTCATATGTAATATTAATTACTCTCAACATATACTTCTTTGAATAAAGTACAGCATTTATAACGTTGTTAAATCTTGTACTGTTTTTAATTCTTGAAAACTCTAACAGAAAGTTTTTATAGAAGCTCGGATTTATTTAAAGTCAATTTAAATTTTTAAAAAAGGGAAAGGTTGATTATGTTTTTGCATCTTCCAAATTATATCTTAGATAGCTGAGTGGTAAGAGTGATAGAGTGATGGACTGTTCAGCGATATTGCAATGACTGGAAGTTGAAAATCAACTTTCAGAAATCCGAAACCATTCTGTTCAGGACTCCATTGCATGGTGCCCCTAGGGAAACAAGAAAGAACTGGCGCCAGCTGGTGATCGTAGGGCCACATGGACATCCACTGGCGAATAAAAGTGTAGTAAAGTACCTTGGCATCTGGATGGATCAGTATTTGTATTTCGACAGACATGTAAATGCTGCTCTGACCAGAGCCAAGGGAGCTTTTGCCCTGACAAAACCGTTGTTTTATAGCAGCCGTCTTGACAGCAGGGTTAAGGTGATTTGCTACATGGCCCTTATCCGGCCAATGATTGCCTATGGATGCCCGGTGTGGTTCAACGTTGCCCCATCTCAAATGGAAAAGATTCGGGTGTTTGAGAGGCAGTGTCTTCGACGCTGCCTTGGATTACACAGAACACCAGAGTCGGAGTACAAACATTATTATTCCAACGAGGTTCTATACAATGGAGCCAACATTAACAGAATCGATAATTTTATAATCAAGCTGATTCGGGGTCACATTGCAAGAGCGATGTCCTCAGCCAATAGCTTAATTTTTGGGGCTTACTACCCCAACACCGATTACTACGAGAGTGTGCGTTTAAGTGGATTTATCCCACCCGATGCTTTCCTCTACTTAGACAGTCGAGGGCTGATACAGGATAGAGCGGCGGTTCCGCTAATCTACCACGTCGGCCGCAGAACTGTAGATAGGCGACTCCTTTATAGTCGAGACGTCCTCGCACAGGGCGGAGCAGAGCGCCTTAGGTTCAGTAGGACTGTGTCCGATCGGGACCGAAGAGATAGGGGAAAACAATAGAACCAGTTTTGGTGGTTTAATGAAGAATTAGATACAATATAGTTGACTTAGTTTTCTCGTCTTGGCCGACTTACATAGTTTTAAGTGTATTAATTAAGCAGGGACAGTCAGGGTGGCAAAAAAAAAAAAAAATTAAAACAAAAAAATTATAAAATCAAAAAAAAACCTAAACAAAAAAATTTAAAAATGCTTGCTGTGGCTGTTCTAGTTTTAAGGTAGTTGTAAGTAGTTTTATAGTAGTTCTAAGTAGTTTTATTTAGTTTTTAATTAGTTTTAATTAGTTTTTTTTAAAAAAGTCTTTCTTGGTAAAAAATAAAACCAATTAAAGATATTGGCGCAAAATTTTAGACGATTTAGTACGATGTTAAATCATTTTTAGTATGATACTAAGTTCAAAATTGTGTTTTGCTAATCTTAAACGAGTTTAGCATCGTACTATCACCTAACATTTTACTAAAGTTAAAATCACCAACTGGCTATTTTATCTTTTTAGTATCGTACTAAATCCATATGAGAAAACCCGAATAATCCAGGTTCGAGTCCTGGTAGTACCCAACTTTTTTTTCTTTTTTTTCTTTGTAAATAATGAAATTAAAATGATAAAAATATAAATATGGTATACTTATTTGAAGCTCATGATAGGTTTCCATCAACATATAATTAATTTACAACGCATAAAAACAATAATTGTGTTCATCAAATTCAAACCTTACAAATGCAGTGTACTAGTTAGCAAAAGGTTTAAAATTTTGGAATAGATAGTAAATTGCTAAATACTTAGCAAATTGTTAACTAGTAAAGTGTTAATCCCTTAACACTAGGTTGTTTAAAATTTTGCGCTATTATTTTTAAGATAGTTCGTAGGCCGAAAGGCATTAGCATTAAGTTATTGTTTAATTTAGAGCGCCCGCTTAGGGCCAGTAAGTTATTTTTAAGATATTGATAAGCAGGCTAGTTTTTCATGAATTTTTGTCTAGCTTTAAGATAGTTATAAGAAAATGAATAAATAAAAATGAATTTAAAAAAAAAAAAAAAGTGATGTACGGTCACGTAGGAGTTCCCGAGTTCGATCCCTAGTGATGTAAAAATATAATTTATGTTTTATAATTTTTTCCAATACTATAATTAATAAATAATTGAATTTGATACTTGATTTTAGATTAAATGCAGTAAAAATCACATTAAAAAATAAAAATAAAAATAAAAATGTGTCTTTCTTTTTTTTATTTATTTTTGTTCACCTTCTATAAGACTTGTATTTCACATTTATACAACCATGTCCGAAGATATCTGTCAAGTTGAGGTGTCATTCAAATTTCCAATATCGCTCGTTAAAACTTCGTATCGGCCTCTTAGGCTTTT
The DNA here is from genome assembly GCA_949320155.1 of Melangyna quadrimaculata. Taxonomy (NCBI): domain Eukaryota; kingdom Metazoa; phylum Arthropoda; class Insecta; order Diptera; family Syrphidae; genus Melangyna; species Melangyna quadrimaculata. The sequence goes on from OX439483.1 coordinate 50,771,559, forward strand.
ATACAATCGGCTACTTTTAAAAGATTTGCGAATAAGTTTATAAGAATCACGTATACAAGCTATATTAGCTTGTATAACATTCTCCTTTTTATGCTTAAGTAAACTTTACAAATGTCTTATTGAACTTCTAAGGCCTATTCTATTAAGCCGAACCGAAGCTGAAATGTTAGTTGGGTTATGATGGGGATAACCAAATCAAAATTAATAAAAACATACTTTCTCACTGATTTTTATTTCAGTAAAAAATTATTTTCTTGTAAATTTTTGAAAGACAATATTATTTCTAATCTTTAGAAAAAAGTCCCTATACTTTAGAAAAAAGTCTCTATAATGTACAAAATTAATCAAATTTCTCCAGCTATTTATTCGACATTATGATAAACCCAAAAATGTAAAAATATTCTACTATTAACATAGTAGAAATATGATATTTGGAGAAATTTTTTTTTCAAACTGCCCCTCCCATCTTAACGGGAGTATAGATCCCCCCTCTGATGTGATTGTTTTATTCTTTTGGCCCAAACTATACGTTCCAGTGCTTTGATGCATTTATGTCTACCATTCTTTATTTTTGCCATTATACTGTTTAATAATACTACTTGTTATATTAATTTTGTATCGTTAAATTTTTAAATGCTGTATTTTTGAAATCATTGGGCTTACAGAGATGGTTCAGAGCTCAAGTTGAAGCAAATTAAGTTAATTTGAAATTTTGAAATTTAAAATTGTGAAATTGTTTTTATGATTAAAATCACCAATAACTGAAAAAATCGCGGGTTTTCTGATTTTCGACCATGAAGCGGTTGCCACTTGATGTTGAAAACTAAGGTTATTTATCTTAAAAAAACATCCTGAACAATTAAAAAAAAAAATAAAAACTACCGGACTTGACGCAAACGGTTTCTTCCATAAGAACGACAAAGTTACTGGACTACCCCCACTGGACTATAGGATACTAAATCGCTCTAATAAGCTAAATTTGTACAACTTCATAATAGGATAAGTTGTCAGATACAAAAGTTATTTTTACAATTGGAAATGAGGTTTCTGAGAAATCGGTTAGAATCGAAATATATGGTATTGGGTTTAATTATTATGAAAATCCAATAAAAAAAAAGCATTTGGAATTTTTCTCCTAATTTTTCTGATTTTCTGGGTAATTTTTCCAGTTTTTTCCAGTACTTACATAAGAAAAAAAAATGTCCAAAACAAAAAAAAATCTGATGATTATACCATAACTAACCAGCATTTAATTTTTATTTGTGAAGATTTTTACCGAAGCGCCATCTGTTGGTCAATTGTTTGGCAAATACCAACTTAAAATGGTTAAAAAAAAACGTTCCCACTAAATTTTGTTAAAAAATCGATAAAATAAGAAAAAGTGCGTATACGCCCTGGAGCACCTTTGTTAAACTGTCATTTTTAAAGAGAATACAAATAGGCATGTTTCTTTATGTCATAATTGTGGGGTTGTTTGTTCCTCTTAGTTGAGTCCGTTCATTGTATTTCATTTTACACGCTAAACCAACGACAATTAGTTCAAAAAATGTATACTGAACAAAATTCAAAAGCATGACATTTTTACTTGCGATAGAAGTAATAAAAGTCAAGTTTTGGATTCGTAAACAAAATTGAAATCGAGATAATAATTTTCCCTAACAAGAAGGCGGAAAAAAGTGAGTCCAGCAATTCTATCTATCTATCTGTCTGTATATTTCGACCTGAAGCCTAAGCCAATCAAGCGATTTTCTTCAAAATTTAATACTAAAGATTTTAGGGGACAACTTACTATTAAATTAAGTATTAATATTTAATTAAATTAAGTATTAATATTTTAAAATCAAAACAAAAATAACCAATAACGGTTATAATAATAATAATTTTAAATAATACATGCCCCTGTAAGACCTCACGTCTCTTAAATGCAATGCACGGCACTATTTAGAAGGAATAGAAGGAAAGGAAATATATCTTTTTGTTGGCACAGTGTATCGCGAATTAGATTTTAATTATCTCATGAAATGCCACGGTTATAAAGGGTTTAATTCTTTTCACTAATTTCAATCAAATTTTTTATGCAGGAGATCTACAATAATCTAAACAAAACAAATTTAAAAAAAAAAAATTATTTTTGGATATTTGTAAAATATTATTTCCCTATAAGGTGGCCATAGACGACCGAACCTACGAGCCGAACGGCCAGGAACTGAAACAAAACTGCCGGCGAGTGGGAAAACTCAGATGGCTTCGTTTTGTTCAGATGACTTCGTTTTGTTTTGTTTATGCTACAACAATTTTGTTCAGCAAGCCGAGCAGTTCTATTTGCTTCCAACTTTCCAATCGCTCCACCGTCACTAAAAAATAAAATCCCACTTTCTCACTCTATCTCAATAAATTGTAGAATACAATCTCACCAAAAACATCTAACTGTCCAGTTGTCTTTTTTGTCAAGTTTTGTCATGTTCAATACAAAATTCAGATTTTTAGAATTTTCTTGGTTTCTGATTGGGCAACTGTCATAAGAAGTTCAGTTCGACTTGTGCTTTCTGCACTGAAAGGACCACTGTAGTTTTTTGTTTGGACTTAACTTATCTGCCAAAATTGGTTCGGATCGGCCATGTATGGCACCCAAATTTGGACCGTGGCCAAATGTTTCCGAGCTTTTCGGCTCGGTCGTTTATGGCCATCTTTAAATTTAATATCCTTAAAACAAGTTGTTGATTTTTTTTTAATTAACTTTAAAATTTATTTTAGAAAAATACTAAAAGTTGGCGTTACCAATTTTTTTTTTTTTAATTTTCAAGAAAAAATTATGTTTATAATAAAAAAGTTTTTAAGACTTTTTTGTAAATCAAAGAAATCATTATGACATACTTACCTTATCTATGTGTCATATCTTTTTTAACTCAAAATTACTAGTGACCTCAACTACAGAAATTAATATGTTTCGGCCAGGTATAACAGTGGGCTCTTCAGTCAGTCTGCTAGCCTACTAAGACAAACATTTTAGTGTTATACCTGTTTCGTGTCCGTTTTTTATTTCAATTGTGTGGCTTTGGGCTCGAAATCTGCTAAAATGCACTTTTGATGGCTTCAACTTCGGTTTTACCATGATTTTTCTAAGTTGAATTTGAGGATTGTTGGAGTATGCACCTCCGGCGCGCAAGGGTCTTTAGGTGTTTTAGCCTTATTTTCTGGTGGTTAGTTGTTTTCAAAATTTGTTTTCCTTATTGCTAAAGTAGTTGCATACTTCGTCCAATCTCTATGCTCCTTATAGTCCCGAATTTGAGCCGTTTCATCTACGTTAAGGTAACTTGTTTTTACTACAATTGGTAATTTCATGACTAAATGTCTTTAACTGTTTATTATTTGTTACTATTTTGAACTATTTTCTGAGGTAGAAGTACTTGATTATTTTTCAAGTGCAATTTAAACGGAAGACACAAAAAAAAACTTCTATTTTGTGACTAAAATTGTATTTCGAAATATAAAAAAAAAACAATGTAAAAAAGAATCAATACATTCGTCCATCAGGTACACAATTAGATCAGCTGTTCCACTTGATTTCTATAAAGGTTTTTTTTCAAATTTCTATTAAAACTACAACTTCAAATAAATAAAATTGTCTAGATTCTTAAAAGTCTTTTGCCGACGCGACAGATTGTAAACACATACGAAGGCAGCATGCGTTCCGGATAAATGAAACCGCAATCATCTAGAAAATGCATTTGCTTTTCTTAGAGTTTGTTTTGAATAAAACAGACGTATAGTTTTAAATATCCTGCCATCATAAAGCCATCAAATTTCAAATTTTATGCACCTTGCAACATCATCTGTGAGACAAGAATCAGACGAGGCATCAAATTGTTTTCCTATTTGGCCTTTCCGGTTTGTAAACATCACCAACATCAATATTTTCGAAGACAAACGGAAACAACTAAAACACAAGTTAAACAAGCAAACACCAAATTTAAAAGGGACATTGAGAGGTCCTTTCCATATTACACGCATACTCGATTCCGGTGTCAGATATCTGTGTAGCAAAGCGGGTGGTAGATGGTGGTTCTTTGAGGCGGTATTATCAAACGCAAGGCAATAAAATAAATAAAACCTACTTGGGCCTGGCCTGCTTTAAAAAGTCCTTCAACCCGGAACTGTAGGTAATTAGAATTCTAGACATAGACTACATTAAACATAGTCCTTATTTTAACTCACGCATTTCTTCTGATAATGCCAGGACAACAGAGTAATATGCATGTTTCAGTGAGCGACATCAAAAATGCACTTCCGACAATTGTTGGACACTTAAGAAATTCAATCCCCTTTATAGCTGCCCTAAGGGCTGCGATGCATGTGCAGTGCATCATAGTTGTTTTTGTTTTTTTTTTGTTTCTTAAAAAAAAAACGAATGTTCTCAAGTGTTTAAAGGTGTTCGTAATTTGCCGGCAAATACTGCTGAACGTTATATTTTTTTTTTCTGTAAGACTCTGTTCTGCTGGGCCACTTTTCTATGGAAATCAAGCGCATCGACTAAATTAATTGCTCACTGATTTACGAGATGGAGTAATCTAGATGTAGGTATATAGAGGAAAAAATCGAGGGCGATGGAGCGTGGTAAGTCTTAAGTGGACGTGTGTTAAGTTTATTTTTTTTTCCAATATGATTGAGTCATTCTAAAAATGTAGTAGGGCCACCGAGAAACAAACAAATTGGATGCATGATGTAACTCTATTTATAAATGCATTTGAGAAAATCTGTTAATATGGAAATGATTTTGAATAAAAAGCATTTATTTTTGGGTCAATTTTGTAAATGCAAAACGGAAATGGAAGCAATTTGATAATTGTTTTAGAATAAGGAAAGGAATTCCAATCAGGAAGATGCTTGTAAATTGTAGATGAATTATTTTTGGGTCAAACTGGTCATTTTTAATATTGTTGGTATAACTCGAAAACAAAGCCGAATTTGTAATTTAACTTTAAAAACTTTTTCTAGGAAATTAGAATTTCTGTCAAAATTAGTTGTTTAAAAAATTATACCTATGTATAACAAAATTTTAGTAGGGAAAGGAGAATGGGCAAATTTGTATGGAAATTAGGTGCGAGCGGCCAATAATGGTTTTATTATTTTCGGATGTGGTTTGGTACTACAAGTACGGTGTAGAAGTTTTTTCGTTGTGGTAAACTTCAAACTGGTATAAAATGCATTTTTGTGTTTAATACTTTAATAGAGTTTTAGCTAGTATTGTGGCTAATGTGAATGGAAAAATAGAAAATGAAAGTGAAATAACAGCTAAAGACATGAGTTTAGGAGATATGTGTAAGACAAAGCACATACATCATTAAATATTAGTACAATTACCATACTTTGTGTACCTAATAATCTAGGTATATTAAAAACATGTTTTTTTAAGTATAGTGTCTACTCATACTCTATAATCGGACTTAATTCCGCTGCTGGTAATCAAATATCATCGGTTTGGTTTCTTGAGCAGCCTAAATACCAAACTACGCACATAAAATGCGCGCATCATCCGAATTTGCGCCTTCCACTCAGACAGTAACAGTAATAGTGTGCAATAGCTGCTCTCACATTCCTTTTGTCGGTCAATCCAATTGACGAATAATAATTCCTAGAAAATAGAGCTTAACATGTCTAGGCTGCATTCTGATGCGCAGCAACCAAATGTCTTGCTCTTGGATATACTGCGTAAGACCTCTTACTCGTTGTTCTAACATGTGACTTAAAGCTCTATTTAAATAGTCTTGCAGAACTTTCTTAGGTTCTAAAGCCATTGAGAACCGTTCTGACCTGCGTCATCAACCAAAAAAGCATGTTTTAGCCTTACATTCGTGTAAAGAGGGCAATCTTAGATATGTCATTTGATACTCCATTCTTAGAAATCCCTAGTAAACTAGTTATATTTAGACCAAAATGCAATAGGAAAAGTGCATTTTCTCACCGAAACAGCCTAAATAAGCTTGTCCTACCTCCGCCACTGGTTTCTTTAACGATTTGACTAAAAGTATTGGTTGGTTTCCGCTCTTTAAAAACCTGCGATGAAATAAGTAATCTCTTACTGTTGCCTGCTGAACTTGTATAATGGGAGTAGTAAAATAACCGCGGGCTATCTTGACCGGGTATTGTGTCACTCGACATTTTGAAATAAGGATAACGCATAAGATAGTTTTTGAAAATGCCATCTCCCCAAAATATGCATCTGAAAAATGCATTTTCAAATGTCTTCATATCTCTTTTCTTTAATGCACTGCATTGAAATGCCCATACTGAAAGTTACTCCCTTGTAGCAGACCTTTCATTTGACACTAATTTCATTCGTGGCCGCTCGCACCCAAAAATGCCCATTCTCCTTTAACAAATTCTAATCTAAAATAAATCGAAAAAATCACTGATTTTAATTTTTTTTTACTAAATTGCTTATAAATTTTTTCATAGCAAAGGATTGCGCAAAACCTATCAAAATGAAACAAATTATACTCTGTTCAATAAAAGCACGTTTTTATAAAATATCACTTTTCTTTTTACTAAACTCAATATCATTTCATTATTTATCTAGCACAACAACACTTTGTTCACTGTAAATAAGAAACAATTTCACTTTAAAAAAATCTCTTGTAATGAATATGAACACGTAACGTGCTCTTAATATTTTGAGACTAGGCAAATAAATTTTTTCTGATAAAAAACCAAAAGAAAACAAAATTTACAACACTCTAACGGCCTATTCAGAATTACAAACAAAAAAATAATAATAAAATCAAAGCGACAACACTTCTCATTCTCACCTTAATAAATTTTGTTCTCAAAAGCTTGAAAACAGAAAACTCTTTTATAAAAACCACTAAAAAAGCTCTTTTGTATTTCATTCAATGGGTAATGGTAACTCTGTTGGAATACAAATTTTTTTAGGTCACACAGCCAGAGAGTGTTTTCTTCAAAATTTAAAAATGTGAAAGATTGAGCTAAGAAAAAGCGGTAGATTCAGATTTTTCGGGGTAGATTTTTAAATTTTAATTTTCGCACCTTTTATTTTGTTGGTATTATAAACAAAGGTATTTAAAAAAAATAATCTTAATTAGCGCCAACTGCACTACATACAATTATACGAATACGTTGTGAAGTGTAGTTCCATCGAGTGTGGTCAAGCCTTAAAGATTAAATAGAATTTGTATTAGCCAAGATTTATACTTTAAAGAAAAAGTCGTTTTAAAATTATTCGAAAAAAACAAAAAAAAATATTTTAATCAAACATTTTGTAACAAAAATGAAAAATCTATTTTTTTATAACGGGTTGTGCATTAGTACCAATATAGTTAGTTTATTTTTAGCTTTTGAATTTAAAGCTTTATTGAATCTTTGTCGCTTGAAAAATTTGTTACTTTGATTTTTGCACTGTAAGGAATTCTTTGATTTGTATATGGCTGATAATAAATGGTAGAATTTTTGATTACCATGGTAGAAGTGGTAGAATTGAAAATTGTAAAAAAAGAGTTAAATCTACCACAGTTGTGGTAAATTGACAATGACAACACTGCCACCCAGAACCCAGAGTAAAAACGATTATATGATTCTTATATGTGGAGTATACGATATTTTGCGGGTCATTACAACAACAAATCATGTACGGTGCTCAGTGGGTTAGAAATTTTTTTTATTGCCAGTTTTCTCAATTCAGTGTCGTGAAACACAGGTGCCACTGTTTTGAAAAAATCTCGCCCATAAGCCATAAGCCCTGGTACTGACAATTTTTGTTGAACAGAGTATAGATGCTCAAGCCTTTAATATGACGGATCGAATTGGCGAAAAAATATATTTTTAAAAATAATCTTTTTTTTTGCAGTTTTTAAACGTAAGCATCTTCTTGACTTTCAATTATTGGTACTTTATGGCAAGTTTCCCATTTTAGAAATTACTTTGATTCGAGATTTTGATTAAATATGTATGTCATTACGATAATAGAGAATTCGAAAACGGTGGACCCCACAGTTTTATCTGCTCGTCATTTGTATCACCTAGGCCTACAGACTGAGGGGATTAATCGATTTTTATAAAACTTGGTACTTTCTGTATCTTAGGTATGTTTTATAGAGGGTGCCCCGTATGAAATGGATAACTCTGAAACGCCTCCTAGTATATACTTTATGGCCGTCCTGAAAACTTATAAAAAAAAGTTCTATCCTAACCACAAGAGAGATACATGCATTTTTTTGTTCAGTGCATTATTTGTTGCCTTACTTTACATATTTGAAATTTGAATACCCCGACTACAAGTGAATGAATTCCATCATTTTTTTTTTTTTTCGTAGCAATATTTTTCATTACTTGTGCCAAAACATAAGTGGAAGAAAACTATATTAACTATTGGACTTCTTAGAGAACAAAATTATTTAACTTTGATTTTCAATGCAAAATGTGAAAACAAAAATAATTTTTGAAAAAGTTAAATCATCTCCAGTATAAAAAAAAAATGCATGAATACCTAAGTGGCCAACTATTTTAGAAATGTGCGCGTTAAATTTGGATTTCAAAGTGGTATAGCTTGTTATTGTGTCTAGAGTCAATAGAAAGTTATTGGTAAAAATCTGCAATATTAGATTCAATTTAACAAACATACAAGTTTTCAAAATTAGCACAGTAAACGTGAAAATAATGCCATGCATTGAACATGGTAGATTTTTGATTGATTGTCTGTTTTAATGATGTTGTCTTTATGATAAATCCAAGCTTTTAACTTCTGGGGCCGAATGCAACATTACTAAAAATGTCAACAAAGTGCAAGAAACGGTTGAATTTTTTTTAACTACTTATTTTTAAAAATGTTCAAAATGTTGTGTATACAAAAAATTAATTTAAAAACAAACCGTTCTAACGATTTTTGAATTTTTTTTTTCATAAATTAATATTTATATACTGATTCTTGAGCTCAATCGGTTTTAGCTATTAAAATAACTAATTTATAATAATTCATATTAATAGGGTTGGGTACGATATCCCGCTTTTTATAATCCCGTTTTTTAAAATCCCGATTCTTTAATCCCGCTTTTTATAATCCCGTTTCTTTTAATCCCGTTTATTATAATCCCGTTTTTTTATTATCCCGCTTTTGCAATCAAAACTAGTTGTTTTATTTTAAAAAAATCGCGAAATACAATATAACAAAATAAAATATCTAACTATTAAATAAACAAAAAATGAAATTCCAAACAATTGAGAATATAATATATTTATCTTTAACATCATGTTAGTTCAATTGAATATTGTGGGCGATACGACGCAAAAATCCTGTTTTACTCATATTGTTCCTGTTTCTTATAATTTTTTTTTTAAGCTCGTGATTCTAGCACATTAGTTTTTTTTTGTATATGTTTTAGCTTGGCCGTTTTTAATTGTTTCTTTTGCTAATCGGCAATCATTTTGTACAACCCAGCGCTCTTTCGTCCAACTAAAACCTTAAGCCTGCGATGCCATGCCTCGACATTATTTTGGGTTCGTATGGAAACTGTTTTTCGGCACAATCGTTTACAGACCAAAACAGCAGCCATGTACCTATTTTCTTTTAGTCGAGTTATTCTTGGATCGTGGATTTGAAAAGTATAAAATGTGGAAAATAACCAACATGAAATCAAAAAGTTTTAATAATGTTTTAAAAAAAAAACGGTCTTAGCGGGATAAGGCCGGATTTTAAAAAGCGGGATTATAATAGAACGGCATTTTGAATAAACGGGATTTTAAAAAAACAGTATTTAAAAAAAAACCGGATTTTAGAAGGTGGTATTTTAAAACTTTTTTGACGGGATTTATGAAAAACGGGATTTTAAATAGCGGGATTCCGATACGTCCCCATTAATCATTTATATCTTACATTTGTTTTTACCTTTTTTTTTAATGATATCATAATATTATGGAACCAATAAATATGTACATTGTCTATTTCAAGCTACGTTAAAGCTGTTTGCTACGAAAGCAAGTTTTGTGCGATCCAGTCGTGCTCTTTGTTTTTTTTTTTTTTTGTAAACTACGTAGCCAGAGATTTTCCACTATTTTAATACAATTTTAAATAACTTCACCTTAAAAATACGTTTATGGTAGATGTGTATGCCAAACACCACATATATATTTTCTGAAAAACTTATAAGAAGCATAATTAATAACTGATTGCGTTTACGAATCTATGACATTTCATTGAAAATGAAATTCGAATGTTTTGCATACTTAACTATTAATGTATATTTATGCATTTTTTACCAACATATTTTTCAAATTTTACATCCAATTTAGGTATTTAATAGTACCATTTTCTTCCAGTATTGAATTTTGTTGTGAGACAAAATTTTATATGAACTCGGGACTAAACTGTTTTAAAAAGTATTCAAATCTAGATCGACTGGACATAGGAAAAAATACATTACCAGCGTCACATGTCGAAAGACACCACATTAAAAGCTTCCAAAGGCGATTTCTGCTTTCCTTTTCAGCACTTTTAACGATGTTATTTTTCCTTGAAGTCTTTTCCGCCTTCAGCAAAATTTTATCAATTTTGAAAATTAAATTCTAAAAATCCATGCATTATTGTTTTTCTAGCGGAAAATTATCGTATTCATTTTTCTCCAGAATTTCAAAAATGTCTTTCAATTTCAAGTATTCGTATCTATTTGAATGGTCTCAAATAGGTACTAAATTGGAATATTGAATTCCAAGGAAGCTAGTATAAGTAGGTACCTTATACATGTCGAAGTCATTTATATCTCCCTATAACATTGTTTAAAATGGCTACTGAAAGTGTAAATATTTTCCATCTAAAAACACACTTCCTTTGATTTATGATTGCAATCAAGTATCTTTTTATTTTTGAATAGAAAATGTATCTCAATACAGAAATACCTATATTTTTATGACTTGCATTTGTCATTGTCTCTATAAATGTACCAAGTTGCAAAACATCAATAAAAATAAAACTCCCACCTATATAGAAAAAGGTAGGTATATGTAGACCTATAGATACCTATATGTATATAGAGGTAGACAAATATTTCAAAAAACAATTTAGAGAGCTTAGAGGCGTACCACACAAACGACTCACAATATCCCTTTTTATATATACGTATAGTATTTATGCACCATATCGAGGATCAAGGTTCAATTGCTCTCGCGCGACCATAAAAACAAACATGCAGCCCTCTCTAAAATACAACACATTACTATCTAAACACATTTCATTCGCGTGACAGTAGCAGCAGCAGCAGCACCAGTATAGAAGAAAAGATAAACTGTCACACCAGAGTGGCAATAAAAACGTTTTCCAAATATTCAAAAACGACCCATCCATAATTTTTTTGTTTATTTGTTTTTTTTTTCAAATGACCTTTGCCATATCCCATTTTTTTTTCCATCATGTCATCGTTCATCGTACTTCGTCGCCGTCGTCGTTGTTGTCGAAATGAAATAAAAATTAGAAGACAATCTTGTGGGAGCATTTAGAAACAAAAAGATACATACTTTTATTACTTTTTATTATATTTTTCAAAAATGAGTTTCCCACAAGTACGCGAACGCGCGATATTGTAGGAAGGTAGGTATAGGTATCTGAAAAATTCAAGCGAAAATTCCTGCTCGTAAAAATATGTCAGAAACGGGCTAAAGATATAGGTTTTGTGTCTCTTTTGTTTTTATTACTCTCCTGTTGGAATTTTTATACAACATGCCAGTGTCGTGTGAATAATTTGGTGGCTGCTTAAGGATAATTCTGCGAATAAAGGTAAGCAAGGGTTTTATGAGTCCTAAAAGTCACATCCACATCCCCGTTGCCAGATCCATGTCGTTTTGTCGACAGTGTCGTCGTCGGTAGTCTTCGGGGCATTAATTTTCTTTATTTCTTCAGTTTTAGCTGAAGCTACTGTATGTACTCTGTACTCGCATCGATGTATCTCTTCATTCATCTTGACCTTTTTTTCCTGTGTTATAATTTTTTCACGATTGATAAAAATGAAAAAGGAAAAATAGAGCCATAAAAACGGTGGAAAGCCATCATGTCCTGTTCGAAACTCAACTCGCCGCCGTATCTTCTTCATTTTGTCCTTTTTTTGTTTGAAATTTTGTTAGATTCTAAAGAACTAGAAGTGGACGCAGATAGCCATACATTTTTATTGATACCGTTTGTATCTTTTTGTACCTTGTATCTTTTAGGTCTTTTTTGACCCACCGCTATCAACATTTTCTAGGATAAGATAAATAGATTGTTTATAATATTTGCCCACGAAATTCTTTTCAATTTTGATTTAATGAATTCTCGTCTATCGTCGCCGTCGGCGGTTGGTTTTCAAAAACCACTTGTGGCGGGCGGTACATCGCATAGGTATGTACCTCTACTGCCTTGAAGATGAAGTTTATTTGTTTACATCTCTATCTGGTCCGTCGAGACTGTGAGCAAATATTTAAGAAAACACAACAAAAAATCCTATTTTATTTTTTTTTTAACACCGACACCGCCGGCCGCAGAGGACCGCACCGTGTTGAAAATGTTCAATTTCTTAATTGAGATGCAATGAACTGTGGCGCCTTTTGTATAGAAGTTGGAAGTGAAATTTGAGACATCATCGTTAAAATGCAGACGCATAAAATCCAATATTAAACAAAAACAACAACAACTAAAAAATTAATACTGAAACTGTCAAAATCTGTGTAGACAACTGACTAAACCTGAATTGCAATAACTTAATTAAGCAGAAAGTGTGTGAAAAAGGCAACAAAATTACAAAAAGCATTTTAAATATTTTTTTTTTTAAAAAGGCAGGTTAGTTTATTGTATCTCAGGCTCACTAAATTGCCGCACGATCGAATTCCATTCGATACAAAAGAAAACAACAAGAAGATCGTTTGATCGCAAAAGTTGAAAAACCACAAGAGCCACCACAAATTGCTCCAGAGATACACACTGAAGCAAAAAATAAAAAATAAATAAGATACAAAATAAGATTGGCGAGGAAGAAGAATTCATTTGATGAAATTCATGTAAAATCGATACATCTAGCGACATCTATTGGTGGTCAAGTGGGGATCTTTTCTGAAGAAAAAATAATACAAAAAGATCATATCCATCGAGTGTGTGTGTGTGAGAGAGAGAGAGTTTTTTCCTCCAAGTGTTTGTGGTAGTAAATCTCTCTTTGAGTTTTTCAATGGCGCCCAACGTGAGACAAAAAATCCTCGAATCACTGAAGATCGAAAGAGACTTCCAAAGAGAGTTTCTCATTGTTGAGAGTGTGTTGGTGGGAGAGGATTTTCATCATAGTATGGGTCATCATTTCCCCTCAAAGCAATCAGTGTTAGTGTTTTTGATTTGTGTCGTTTATCTCTCACATGGTATTCCATCGACTTGTTGTCTACCTGCTGTTTTCTGTGCAACGGGTTTATGAATTATGAAAAAATAAACGCACAAACTTGTATAATATGGAAAGCAAAAATAAAAGTAACAACAACAACACAAAATTATAAATGGAAAAGATATATAATTTTTACTTATAGTTGTAGAACAAGAATGAAAAATAAAAAATAAAAGATACATTTTAGTCAGAGTGCGGGCTTTTATAGATAGAAATTTGTTATGCTTCACAGTTGTTGTAGTTGTTATTAAGTGAAGAGAGCTGCTGCTGCATGGGAATAGGCTTATAGTTTGTTAGAGACAAGACATTGAAGAAAATGCTGATGATGATGGGCAAACGAAGAACATCTCTGGACTCTGGGAAATTGAATAGAATTGACGATGATGATGATGACGATGACGACGACGACATAGAAGTCAGAACGACATAATAGACGACAAAGTTCTTCTTCACTTTTATAGTAGGTATACTCGTACCTAACGAACATATGAAGACAACACGATGATGATGATGATATGTGGTGTTCAATGATCTTTTACACACAACACACTGAGACTGAGAGAGAAGCTATACGCCATCCAGCGAGATAGTATAGATGATAGATACAAGTCTGGGAATTAAATGGATTCTAAGAGTTTTATTCTAGTTTTTTTTTTTTTAATTTTATTATTTTTGTTCTTTTTTAGTTTGTTTTTGTTGGAAGTCGTCTTATTTTATGTTTTTCATCTTATTTCTTCTATTTTTGGTCCAATTGGGAGTGGTATAGTGCGGTTATTTTGATTGTTATTAAAATCGTATATTTTTTTTTTGTTGTTGTTGAGAAGACCTTATGACATTGCTTTGATCTTTTTTGAAGATTAAATGGTTCGCTTGGTTGGAGTGTTTTGCTTTTTTGTAGAAGCTAATTTAGGTATTTGTTGAATGGTTTATGCGTAGTACTACCTATGGGATTGTTAGTGTTTTGCTTTGAATTGAGAGATTTGGTATCTATATATATTTGAAATGTAGACTAAGAATAACAAAAACAGGAAATAATAATATATTTACTACAACATTACAAGTTCTAGTTTTTTTTTCTGGAAATCAAGGTTAAAAAATAATTCATATTTTGAGACATTTAGTAGGTACCTAAGTCAACGCGAATTTAAAATCTATACTTGTACGAAAGTTTTAAGAACTTGCAAATTTTTAAGAAGTCCTAAGAAGTCGTACCTATTCTACTATTTTCAGAACGTTCTTAGAACTTGCCGATTTTTAAGAAATCCGGTAAGAGTTGAGTTCATATGAAAAAGTCCTCACTAGCTGATTTTTGGAGATAGCATAACTAGAAGTAATTTGGCTTAATAATTTTTCTTCAGCCTTATGGTATAGGAGAGAACAAAAAAAAAAGGTATTAAAACGAATTTGAATAACTATACCAAATACCTAGGAATTGGTCTATGATATGAATTTAAAGAGACTTTTTGATGAAAGAAAACCCGCAGTGTAGGCTGCATTAGTTTTCGCATCACCTCCATCAAATTTAACGAACATATGGTTTTAAGTAATAAAAATATTAAAATGAAAATCATAGTTTTCATGTTTTTTTCTTTCAAAGAAAACTCCCTAACTCCTTTTTTCCCATTTAATTCATTCCAGATCAACCATTTGCAACAAATTTCATTGCACAATGGTTACGCGAAATTCGTTCTACAATGGAATCCCAAGATCATGAGATTCTGATAATTTTTGGATTTTTTTATATTGATTTCCAACTTTAAATGCAAATATCTCAAAACCCTACAAATCTCAAAGAATGGACTTAGTGAGTGTTAATAGAACGGCGACGATATATCGTTGGTTGGGGTACCTTTAAATTTAAAGTATGAATCTTGAATGTCATTACCTCAAAAAGTTCATAGGCTATAAGCTAAATATACATCTATTAACACCACGAGAACCGATTATTGTCTAATCATGATCATTAGAATTTTTATAACTTATTTTGCTTATTTCAGAAAGTTAAATTTTCAATTGGAAAACTATTTCCTTGATTGAAAATTGATAAGATTTGAACCTAGACCATATCAAGCACTTCCAAGTTCAAGATACAGTTTATTGCCTCATAGTTAAATTCTATATTTTTATAAGAAAGAATTATCAGAAAGTTGGAACAAAATATGACGAAATAATTTTGTGTGATCTTTAACCATAAGAGTCTTTTGTTGATGGTTATAAAAGCATCAATATGTACTACTTTTGAGTTGGAAATTGGGAGAGTGATTAGCAAACATTTTAAGAATGAGTTTTCTAATTATAGAAATCACTAGAAGTATAAAAGCTGCAAAAAGCTGGAATCAACTCCTGCAAACTAATTTTTCTTCTATAACAAAAAAGGAGGCTATAGAGATTTTTGGGAGCTCGTACAAGCAGCACTGTAAGAGCTCAGATCAAGCTCTTATATCTACTTACCGAGAGAAAATTTGGGTCGCGTGTGAGAATAAGTTCAAGCATAGCAATAGGATTTCTGGAGATATCTTGCAGTGCAAAAACTGGAAGCTATATGCGGGCTCTTACCGCCATGAATTGTTTGGCAAAGACGCCTAAGGTATTGTTGTCCAACAAACCTGGTGGCATTGAAGCTATCTATTACCAGATCATGTTGGCATCAATAGTTGTTCAAGGTTGAATGTCGAAAATATATCAGTTTCCTGCATATAACTCTGAAACGGTAAATTCTTTCGAAAAATATTTCATAAAAACTTCGAGACCTTGCAATTCACATGGAAAAATGTTGTAACAACTTTTTTCCTTCGACTTACCGTTAAGAAGATATCGACATTTCAAAAAAAAAAAAAACGAAAAATGTCGTACACGCTCGTTTCCCACGTATATCTTACTTCTAAACGGTTCATATTTTCGAAAACATCTAAATGCAAAGTTTCTGCGTTATGGGTCCCCTTATAGGAACAATTTATTAGTTTCATCTGAAAAACAACTGTTTAAAAAAAAGCAATTATTTTAAAAGATTCAAAAAAAAAAAAACAACTTCATAGTTTTCGGAGTAAGAAAATAAATAATGCTGAAATACAAGATCCAAAAAAAAAAAAAAACAAAATTTTCAGGAAAAAAACCCCAAATAGAAAATAAACTTTTAAAATACAATGGCAATACACCTCAAATATTGTGTTTTAACTGTTTTTTTAATTTAAAATTCTTCTATTAAAATGTAAAATCAGATTACTTTAGGAAAAAGTTTCTTTTTTTTTAAATATTTTTAAACTTTTTTTTTATATTTAGCGCGCGCTAAAGGGGTTATAAATACCCTTTAAACACAGCAAGAGCGATTAGGTAGGTTGGAGGGGATTTAAAAGGAGAAACCGATGTACATTGGTTTTGAATGCCTGTAGATCATAATGGGAGGGGAAGATAGAGCTGGGTAGAGCATTCCACATTCGTGTAGTGCGACTAAAGAAAGAATCTTTGTACTTAACAGTACGTCCGAAGTTGGGCTCAAGGGTAAACTGATGGGCATTCCTAGAAGCGCGAGTATTACGGTTGAATTGTTTAAGGGGAGGAATGCAACTGGCTATTTCGCTAGAGCAATGTTTGTTAAAATAACGGTAAAATAACGAAAGGCATGAAACATTTCGGCGGTGCTCCAGAGATGTAAACGTTTCCGTTATAGTTCTTTCAACTATCATTTTAAGAGATCTCTTTTGAATTCTATCCAATAGACTTAAGTGGGTTATTGGAGCACCTGCCCAAATATGGGAGTTGTACTCAAGTTTTGGACGAATAAAGGCTTTGTAGATCACAGCCAGATCGTAGGGGGAGAAAAATTCCTTGCATCGACGGAGAAAACCTAAACACCTAGCAGCATTTTTGGCGATGTCAAATATGTGGTCGTTCCACAAAAGGTGGTCTGTGACACACATAACGAGGACTGAAAGTTGTTCCGCTTTAACGACAGGAGACAGCATTGAGTTTTAGAAGCATTAAATTCTACACGGTTTTTTATACCCCAGTGGACAATACTGTCAAGATCAGAATTTAATGAGCTTATCATACGCTGCCGTTCAAGTTCCACATCCGAACGACATGGATGTGAATCAAGAAACGAATATGAAAAGCTGAGGGTACTGTCGTCAGCAAAACAGTTTAATGGATTAGAAGTTTCAGATAAGAGATCGTTTATGAATATTAGGAAGAGGGTCAGAGACAAAACGGAGCCCTGGGGCACACCAGCATTTATTTTGTGGATTTCAGACTTGAAACCGTCCAATACAACTTGCATTGAGCGGTCCAAAAGGTAATATTAAAAGAAAAATTGAAGAACAAATATTTTTAATTAATTTTTTCAATACCTTATGTAATTAAGTATTGCATTAGCTTTTTTTTTAATCAATGCTCTTATGCTCTTATTTAGTTTTGTTCGAATGGAAAGAGAAAAACAGGTGATTCTATGTCTTCTAATTTTAAAGAAATTGGTATACTACAAGAAATATTTAATTATAAGAATTTTTTGCATTAAAATTTTTTTTTTTTATAATTTTCAAATTTCTCAAAAACAAGAAAAAGCATTTGTTTTTCTTTCCAATCCGACAAAAACTAATAAGAGCATCGAACAAAAAAAGCATTTCATTGCTTAATTACATACATTTCCTTCAACTTTTAATATAACTTTTTGAGATTTGAATTTAGATTTTCTTTTTCGGGAATCTGACCACCAACCACTTAGCTTAAGAAGATATACCAGCTTAAAAGATTTTGCCCTTTTAATGAAAATTGTTACAGTAGAAAAAAAAACCTAATAAAGTGTCAAAATTTGTTCATAGATGTTATAGTAAATAATCATGCACTTGCATCTTCCCTTCAAAAAGAATAGCTTTTCACCGTAGGCGCCCTCAGAGGAGGGCGGGGCAAGAGGGGGTACTTGCTGCCCCCTGAATCTAACCGAACGATCATACTAGTTCTATTTTTATTAATAACAAGGAAATTTTCACAAAGACTGTTTAAATGAACTTTTTTTTGTCAGAGTCTATGGTTTGCCACCCCCCCTGACTCTGCGCCAAGCCGTGCTTTCATTTTACTCTTTGTTTTGTTCGGAAATGTGATTATTTTCTTGGCAGCTTTGTTTCCAGGTCCTTGTTTGCCTTGGGATTTTATCATTATCAGGTGTGGAATCAATTGTGTTGATTGTCGGTTTGAATATAGCTGTCCTTATCACATCTATAATAGGCAAATATAGAGAGAGCAATCATCAAAACGACAATCAACACATATACAAAAGCATTCGAGTTCTGAGAGAGCATATTGTTGTTGTAATTGAGGCACTGCAAAAGCTTTCGGAAGAGGGTAATAGAATAACAAAGCAAAAGCAACGTGCCCTCCAACTTTATTACTCTTGCACAAATTCGTTTTTAGTTTGTTTGTGATGTGGCATTACTCATCGATGCTAGAACCTGTTGCTTATATTTTACAGGGCGTTGACCAAAATCTGACAACAGTAAGAGATCGGTCAATGTTTTGAATAAATTGTTTCAACCAAATCGAGAGGATGCTGACAATTGCTTTACATCTCTATGGGAAGTAATGGAATAATGCTTGAGTGAATCAGGCATAGTTTTAAGTTGTCCAAGAATAATTCAAAAACAAATTCATCGATCAAATGATCCCGCTTCTTCCCCCCCCCCCCCAAAGTTATTTTAGAAAAGCTATTTATATTCCGTAAATTGATTCCCTGATAATGTCGCTTACAGAACGCTTTTCAAAAGAAAATGAAACTGCATTTTCACTATTTCAGTTGTGCCAGCTGGAAAAATATGCAAATTATGGATTCTCCAGAATTCGATATAATTATACAGAAAATAATGTAGAAATATGGATGCTTTCTGAATAATTTCCTGACGGAGTCCAAGATGTGGTACAGTCTTTACAAAATGCAGACTAATGGAAATTATTGTTCAAACATTTCTGATTTATTGAACAGTGTAGAGCAGTTTTATCCATCGATTTTTTCAGCTGTTTGTATAGGGCTCTCAATTCCAGCAAACCACTTGCACCGCTGAGCGATCGTTCAACACCTTACACAAAGTCAAAACTTGGTTTAGATCCACAATGACCGACAGACGACTTGATTCGTTGTACATAATGTACATTCATCGAAATATTGTCAAAGAACAAACAAACAATTACAACGAAATAATTGACCGTTTTGGAAAAGAGCCCAGGCGGTTGCAGGTGCTTTTCACTAAGTAACAAATGTTGAAGAAAAATCATATATTTGCTTCCTTTAATAATTATTTAACGTCAACACGAATAAAATGTCACATTTTCTAGCTAGTTCTAAAATAAAATCACTGACAACCGACCTATGCCTAGACAAAATAAATTAACTTTTAATACAAAAAAAACATCAAATTCGAAATTGCATATCATTTTTTATCTAACGTGCACTCAGAAAATAAATACCCGTGGTCAGGTTTTTTATAATAAGAAGATGAAGAAATTTAAATACTAAAATATTGAAATTACTTCTGTTTTTAGTGGAGTGAATGAATAAAATTCAATTAAAAAGTACAAGTGACCTCAACTCCAGAAATAATTGTGTTTCGCCCAAGGTATAACAGTGGGCTCTTCAGTCAGTCTGTTATACCCTACTAAGACACAAATTTTGGTCGATGTTTACCGACTCTTATAAAAATCACAGCAAAAAGATACTGTGAATTTTATTATTCTAGGGGAATTTGTTTAAATTCGTGCACCCAGAAAATAAATACCCGTGGTCAGGTTTTTTATAAAAACAAATTACAACAATATTCCATTATTTTCAAATCTTTTTGGGTAACATTTTCATTTTTGTCATCAATCCATAAAAAGGGTTTAAACTTTCTATGGGATACTTGTAGCTTTTCATTTTTGGCTTCTTTATATTCAGCGTTAAAAATTACCTACCCTTAAACCATGTGTCATATGATTGTCCCATTAGGTATTTAAAATATTTCAGCTTGATAGACTCGCACCTCACCCCCAATTCCCCACTTTAAATGCGTTTATACAAAAAGCCAATACTAGGATTTTGGGGGACTTTGAATATGTTTTTGAGGAAAAAAATTCTGCGTCGATACCAACAATAAAAATTTCATCAATTTCGCCAATTTTTAAGGACTAAAGGCCGTTAAAAGCTATTTTGAATCAAAAATTTCAGGAATTAATTTGTGTCCGCTTACACATATTCATTTTTTTATCTTTCCTCAGCTAATAGTCTGCTTAATCTAATAGAGCATTTAAGAATTAAATATTGTTCATGTTCTCATTATTACATTATTATTTGAAATAACTGTATCGGGTTCCATAATTTGAGACATAGGTTTTAGGTTGGCAGCTACACCTTTTTATACTTATACTCCTTCTAAAAGTAAAATTATTAAATACTTTGGTGATTTGGCCTTGGTAAAACAAGTTTTGGCTTCTTTAGATTCAGCGTTAAAAAGTACCTACCCTTAAACCATGTGTCATCGATTGTCCCATTAGGTATTTAAAATATTTCAGCTTGATAGACTCGCACCTAACCCCCTATTCCCCACTTTAAATGCGTTTATACAAAAAGCCAATACTAGGATTTTATGTTGTTGAGGACAAAAATTCTGCGTCGATACAAACAATAAAAATTTCATGAATTACGCCAATTTTTAAGGACTAAAGGCCGTTAAAAGCTATTTTGAATCAAAAATTTCAGGAATTAATTTGTGTCCGCTTACACATATTCATTTTTTTATCTTTACTTAGCTAATAGTCTGCTTAATCTAATAGAGCATTTAAAAATTAAATATTGTTCATGTTCTCATTATTACATTATTATTTGAAATAACTGTATCGGGTTCCATAATTTGAGACATAGGTTTTAGGTTGGCAGCTACACCTTTTTATACTTATACTCCTTCTAAAAGTAAAATTATTAAATACTTTGGTGATTTGGCCTTGGTAAAACAAGTTTTGGCTTCTTTAGATTCAGCGTTAAAAAGTACCTACCCTTAAACCATGTGTCATCGATTGTCCCATTAGGTATTTAAAATATTTCAGCTTGATAGACTCGCACCTAACCCCCTATTCCCCACTTTAAATGCGTTTATACAAAAAGCCAATACTAGGATTTTATGTTGTTGAGGACAAAAATTCTGCGTCGATACAAACAATAAAAATTTCATGAATTACGCCAATTTTTAAGGCCTAAAGGCCGTTAAAAGCTATTTTGAATCAAAAATTTCAGGAATTAATTTGTGTCCGCTTACACATATTCATTTCTTTATCTTTACTTAGCTAATAGTCTGCTTAATCTAATAGAGCATTTAAAAATTAAATATTGTTCATGTTCTCATTATTACATTATTATTTGAAATAACTGTATCGGGTTCCATAATTTGAGACATAGGTTTTAGGTTGGCAGCTACACCTTTTTATACTTATACTCCTTCTAAAAGTAAAATTATTAAATACTTTGGTGATTTGGCCTTGGTAAAACAAGTTTTGGCTTCTTTAGATTCAGCGTTAAAAAGTACCTACCCTTAAACCATGTGTCATCGATTGTCCCATTAGGTATTTAAAATATTTCAGCTTGATAGACTCGCACCTAACCCCCTATTCCCCACTTTAAATGCGTTTATACAAAAAGCCAATACTAGGATTTTATGTTGTTGAGGACAAAAATTCTGCGTCGATACAAACAATAAAAATTTCATGAATTACGCCAATTTTTAAGGACTAAAGGCCGTTAAAAGCTATTTTGAATCAAAAATTTCAGGAATTAATTTGTGTCCGCTTACACATATTCATTTTTTTATCTTTACTTAGCTAATAGTCTGCTTAATCTAATAGAGCATTTAAAAATTAAATATTGTTCATGTTCTCATTATTACATTATTATTTGAAATAACTGTATCGGGTTCCATAATTTGAGACATAGGTTTTAGGTTGGCAGCTACACCTTTTTATACTTATACTCCTTCTAAAAGTAAAATTATTAAATACTTTGGTGATTTGGCCTTGGTAAAACAAAACTTTAGGTAACTATAGACTTACACAAAGTCAAACCCAAAGTTCACCTTTAATGCCATTAACCGAT
Source organism: Melangyna quadrimaculata (assembly GCA_949320155.1). Lineage (NCBI taxonomy): Eukaryota > Metazoa > Arthropoda > Insecta > Diptera > Syrphidae > Melangyna > Melangyna quadrimaculata. Next base: position 50,794,059 of record OX439483.1, read on the forward strand.
TAGATATCATAAAAAATGCATGTCAAAATGCATTAAACGCATTAAATTCCATTCAAGTTCTTGATGGGTTTGCAAAATTTTTCGAATTCAATTCCATAATTATATTTTTTTTTATTTTCTGTATAAAAGAACGAGTGAAGTATGTAGGTATGTATGTTTATGCATATCTAAACACTTTTATCTGTGTATAATCTAAAATGCAATGCACAAGTTCATTGCATGCTTATTTGCATAAATCAACCATTAAATATTGATAAGTTAAGTATATTATTTCTGCTGACAGTTGTTGTTGGTGTATGAATAATTATTATATTTGTCATTAACTGCATTTGGAATGCCGTAATACATAACCATCGACATCACAATAAACATAATATCGTTATGAATACCATAATAAAAGAGGTAGGTATACTTTTAGATATCAAAACATGCCTATCTAACTACACATACTTACATACCTACATATATATAAGTCGAAGTAAGTATCGAATTTATAATTATTATAAATGCCTAAGGCACAATAGATATACCTACAAATAAAGTATCTTATGGCGCTACAAAAAGTCAATGTCTGACCATAATTAATATTATTATTTGGGTTAAAAGTGTCATATATCGCTGTGGATATAATATTTCTATGATAATGATTTTATATAGAAATTCGATATAATGGTCAATGGTCAATGAAAATTTCCATTACCTTAAACTACCTTTAGCCGAGGTTAAGTTCAGAGACTTTAAGAAATTAAAAAAACTTTAAAGCTACGGAAAAAAATACGTTATTTTTGCAAGGCCCTTCTTAAAATGATAAAATATAAGACACTGACTGATAATTACCATGTTGAAGGTCAATATCATATCTAGAAACGATAGAAGAAAGTGTTACGATATAGGTTTCAGTTGAAGTTGTTTCCGGTTTTTTATTCTTTCAGCAGCCTAACGTTTATGGATATAAGTCTAATATCCCCATGGATATCAACGATGTCTAGTTTTGATAGTTGTCAGGATCAAATTTCACAAAAGCCGCACTATAATCTAATCGATTTTTTTGCGGGCTTAGGTAGAGTTCATTCTTTATTAAACTTGGAAAAATATTAAATAGTTTTACTTTTTTTTTCAAAAAATTTAAAACTATCTATAATTTGTATTTGCATAACGTCGATCCGGAAAAAATCGGCCATAAGTATTAACAAACTGAGTTAAAATGACATTTTGTTAGGAAAAAAACATCTTTAATATTTGCATCCTATAGACTACCACTAATGCTAATTGAATATGTTGGAAAATGAAAGGTAGAAAGAGACAATTGTATTCAAGTTCAAGGGTTTTTACCATAGAATATTGAGGAATGTAAGCTTTCTTAAACACACAAAATGCACCCATGTATTTCTGAGAGAATGGTCGTATTTCTCTCATTTCAATATTTTTGGAATAATTCGAATATTAAGCCCCACGCATTTCACGTATAAGCCTTTTTTGTAAATTAGATTTTCTATCAAAAAGGATGGTTTCACAAATTTGTATAGGTAAGCAAATTTAAGCAAAAAGAGTAAACCAAGCCGGATCTAAAAAAATCGAAAAATCCATTTTAATTTTTGTCTACATGAAACTTTTTTCTTTACATAGGTATGCAATGGTTTCGTGTTTAAAAAAAGTTAAAGATTTTAAGCAAAACTAACACAAGAATGATGGAGAAGACCAAAAAAGAGATTTTCGGCATAACGTCCGTCAGTCTTTTTGTCTGTACATCCAGATATTCACCCCTATCACAAAGTCCCTCGTAGCAAACTTCCGAATGTTTTGTTACGCTACGAATAAATTAACATCATAAGCCCCGAACGAAATCAATACAGCATTGCCTCACAGAAATCGTATTTTTGGAGTTTCAAAGTGAGCTGCTTTCCGTCAAAATGTGAGAAGAAACATCGATTTCAATTAATATTTTTAATCTGTTGATATTTTATTTGTTTTGTTAATCAAAAATGTATTCAATAGTCATTGCAATTTTTAAAATAAATCATGAAAATTATTGCTGTATCTTTATTTGCTCTTTAAAAAGGCCGGCGGAATCTTTTAATTGACGTGAAGTGGTTGGGCGTCGCCGTGGAACACCTAAATCTCTCCTGAATTCGCATTTGAATCTAACGGCTCAGACGAATTTTTGGCTCCAAAAGAACATGTGTGTGCTTTTTATCTCCCCGATCGACGTTTCCAGGTCAGTCAATCTAATGACACCTTCTTAGGCTGGTAAAAGAATGCATTTTATTTGCACCGCCTCCTGTAGCTTTTCTTTGTCGGTCAATTTCATCTTGATAAACGCCTTCTAAAACAACCACATCTAAGAATTTATTTAAAGTCAGTGTAACATAATTTAAAACAAAACAATTTAAATTTCCTTTTCTGCAGATAGTTGCCTCCTAAGAATGCGAACCTATTTGTCTGCAAGCTATTCTTTTTTCTTTGCGTTTCCACAGTCTACTTTGAAAATAACAGTTCGTAGAAAAAACATTCAAACTTCCTATTCATTCGGGGCTAAAGATGCTTCTTTTCGCGAACTTCGTTTTCTCGAAAACGACTTCAACAATTTAGATTAAAGTCCGTAGATGTAATTTCTAGAAGAGTTTTAATAACATAATCTACCAGGTTCTTCTCAGAAAATGGAAATAAAGTTTTTTGTTATCTTTTTAGCTTATAGCATTTTATTGTCATATTTTCGAATATCTCTTCATATATGCGTCGCTGATTTTAATATTATTTTGCATTCCGATTATTCAAAATTATTTAAAAAAAATATCCCGTTTAAATTTTTTATAAATATTTTTTAAATTAAAATTTTTGTTATTTTAGACAATCTGTCCAATTATTTTTGTTTTAAGTCACCTTAAGTTGATTTCACAAAGTTAATTAACGTCCCGGCTGGAAAAATGCCAAGTTTGTATCTAGTTTGGGCAAGGCCCTAGTATGTTTTCAGTAAGGAAAATTTAGATAAAGGTAAACTTATCAGATACTTGGCAAGCCCTTGCTGGATTTCAGTACCAAAAATTAAGACGAGGCAAATTTTCAAACACTCGTGAGGCCCTGCCTAGTGAAAAAAACTTATTGGACATGTACTTATCAGTACCCCATCGGGAATGTCTCTTGTACACCAAAAACACAAATTTTATAAGCACCATGCAATTTCAGCACCACACGAGGTTCAATGTGGAAAAATCTGTTCTAAGTTGTTCTATTCTGTATGTATTTGTTATGCAATATGGAATGAAACTTTGCCACTTTCGACATTGAATTTTTCATTGGACTGGACAATCAGAAGATCGCGGGATCAAGTACCACATTTTTTTCCTGACGAGGCAAAGGGGTTCATAATCGCCAAGGCCCCTGTTATAGCATTTGCAAAATCTTGCTAGTGCATTGCCAGAATCTATGTAAAACTCTCTAGTGCCTTGTCGAAAACTAGATTGTTTTCCTCTGCGGGATGACCTGATAATTTTTTCTTAATTTAAATAAAAACAAACAATAAATCAAACAACGAAAAAGAAACTGGAATAGGTAAAAAATTTCGAATCCCAAAATCCCCAATGCCAAAATCTCGAATGACAACAAATTCTCAAATACATTTGGTATATGCATACCGAATTTCAATGTTTTTTTTTTATACAACATTTTTTCACAGTAGCCATGCATGGCTCGTACTAACTATTTTTGCATTAAAATATTATTAAAAAAAAAAAAGTCGCATCAAAAATTTTAAAACCAAAAAAAATGCTAAGTTATCCGGTATTCGAAATTATGGCATTTAAGATTTTAGGTATTCGAGATTGCCATTCCAGATTTTTGCATCCCATATTTCCTCCCCAACCCTTCTAAAAAAACCATTTTCTCATCATCAGCACTTATACGCGCTATACAAAGCCTCAGTAGCGTTGCAGTTCGGATGATGAAACAAATGAGTTTTCATGAGAGTTTTGTTTCTTAATATATATATATTAATGCTGAATTGTATCTCTTAAAACATTTTTTTTAAAGTTATTGAAAACAAAAAATAAAACGAAATGAAATTAAATAAAAGCAAAATGATAAATTATTTAAAAAAAAATAATTAATTGAAAAGCGTTAAGTTTAGGTATTTAAACGGTTCCTACAAAGACCTTCAAATACACACAGTTTCTTACTATTATTTTGAAATCTATCTTGTTGGAAAAGAAATTTGAACCAGAATTGTATCCTATAAAACATTACAACTAAAACCCATTAAAACTAAAACTCAAAAACCTGATCATATAGACACAAATTTTGGCTTCAGCTTATCTGAATCAAAAAGAAATGTTTAAAGTTGATAACTGAACAAATAAAATGAGAGCGGTTTAATTTATTAACGTGTTTTTTAATTCTGAAAAATCAAACGATCGATTTGTAAAACACAAAAACAAGCCGAATTAATTAAATTCATTTTTCTGTCTATGCTAATATTTATGATAAACCTACATTTTAGCCAGTTTTTCAGTGCGGGGTTAGAGTTAATCCCGAGTTAACTCACCAAATTTGGTAACTTTGGATTAACTCAAAAAATGTTTATGTTTTTTAAGGCATTCTACATTCATCATCAATTAAAAAAACAGCTTCCTGACGTAACTGTAGACAGATCTATTTCCAGAGTTAAATAAATCGAGCTTAACCCAACACTGAAAAACTGGACCGAATCACCGAAATCAGAGTATGAGGGTTTATAGGTGCATATTTTGTGATATCGAACTCAAAAGTCTGCCAGATTTTTAGGTACCTACCTGGGTAAAAAAATGGTTTTCCTAGAATTTTACTTAAAAAAAAAAAATAGTTTTATCTAGTCCATAATTTAATATCGCATGAGCCTCAAAGGTGGCTGGTTAACCAAAAGGCACGCTTTCAACAATAATCCATCCCATTTCCCGTTAATTTGTGTATAAAAACCAAGATATTTTTTAAATCCACTTAAAACCATCTTTGATAATAATAACATCAACGAACACACCAACAACTAAAACTATCTCAATCAGAAAATCAACATAATTTCAACTATTTTCCCCCGCATAATAGTTCTACTTCATATTCTCAAACTCAATCTGCGCTAAAGTCCCTTCTATATGTTCAAACTGCATTAAAAGTATCGCAAAAATTCTTCGATGGTAAGGTATGATGGCGATGGAGAGGCGAGTATATACCCCCTTCCCCTCCTCCTCGTCTCTGACTATCTCAACTAAACAACTTGTACTATAATTTGCAATATAATTCTGCACAAGAATAACACAGGCAAAACAAACCTCAAAAAAAAAGTAAGTAAAATACATCACACACAATGGGCAAATGGGGCTAAGAAGAAAAATAATCAAAAAAAAAAAAGAAGAAATGGACAAGAGAGTAAAGGAAAAAAATTGTCAAGTGTGTAGAAAACGAAGGAAATAATAAGAATAATACAAAATAAAAAAAAATAAAAATACACAAAAGTCACAACAAACTGTATCAATGTATAAGAGAAAAATATTCATTGTATTTGTATGTCAGATAATATTTTTTTTATACTACAAGTGTATTGTATCTGTCGCTTGTATCTTTTAGTATAAATTCTATTTTATAAGACCAAACTACCATAAACTCGGGTTCCCCTTTCCCCCATGGCTCCCCTAATACTTACTAAAGCTATGAGTATGCAACGTGCATCTGTTGCATCGTAAGGTGGATTCAGACTTGGGGGTGGGTGATGGGAGGTAGAAATAAAAAATCCTACTCTCTATGCTCTCCTCTATTTAACTGTAACATACAAATACATGCGGTTTATAAAATAGGTGAATGTATGTGCAGTGCACAACACCATGTGTGTGACAAACAAGCCTGAATGCACATTTTCCATGCAGAAAAACCGATATGACACTAATACCATCATAATAACAAAATGTGAAGCACCAAAGTGTATAGGAGAAAGAGAGCCATAGTCGAGTCGTGTGTTAATGAACAAAAGGGTCATTTGCTTTTGAGGGGTAAAGTCCTTCCTTACAACACACACCATCACCCCTCACTCTACCTAACTCTATTTGATATGAGGCGAATGCAAATGCAGAATGCACTCCCGCAATAACTACCTACCTACCTAAGTCCCAATAACTCGCACACACAGCTTTGTATAATTTTCAATGTTTGCCTGTTGGACAATTTGACAATCGAATTTATGAGTTCGACGAAGAAGTAGAAGTACGAAGGAAGAGGACTCTCACAAGCCCTCTTATGATGATGCATTTCTATGGGTGTGTGGGTTTGTGTTTTATTCGGACTCGACAAACGTCTATACAAGAACTTCCCCTTCTCCATCTCATCCATTGCCATCATCGAGTACCTACTCGTATAGTGAAGCATAAACTGGAATCTACTCTACTGGACTGGACACACAGATTGAATATACTTACGATATTTTATTCTCCCTTCGTGCATGTGTATAGTGTATAGATAGATATTGTATCTGTGAAATACATTCTACTTGAACAAAATTTTTAAAAATCCCCCGAAGACCAAGTCGATGGATTCGAGAGCACCAAACCGAATAATCAGTTTGAGTTTGATCGTTGAGCGGTTACCATGCATTTATAGAATTAACAACTGTATAATTATAATTTTTATATTTTTAATACCGCCGCGCAACTTGTAACTTAAAAAAAAAAAATAGTCTCAAAAAAAAAAAATCACAAAGTTTTTGAATCGAAAAATAAGAAGTGTTGAAAACGACGACGGGGTTATTTGCCCGAGAGCGAGAAAGTGCGTTCGAAAAAATGTCATTTTTTGACAAAGTTCAGAATTTTTGAAAAATCGCAAAACAAAAAATTACACCCAACAAAATCGCGATAAAAGTGTCCAACCCCTCAAAAAATAAGATTTTGGACTTCTTACATTTTCGGTCCAAATTAGTTTAAGTTTTTTTTAATTTTTTTTTTTTTAATTTTCTAAAAGTCCCAAAAATTCAAAGAAAAAAAAAAAAATTGAAAATGTCACCAATCATATTCCTGTGTTTAACATTAGTGGCAAGTGCGTCTGCGCAATGCTCGTGGGAATTCGTACGCACAACAATGGATATCAAGTGCAATCTGCGAGTCATCGATGCCACCCCCCATGGATTAGATCTACAAGTGGCCGAAACAGCCAACAATTTGGATATACAGTGCGCCGAAGATTTATTATACGCGAGTGAATTGCCAATCAATGCTTTTGTTCGATTGCAAAAGCTCTCCGAACTCCGATTGGATTCGTGTAAATTGCAACGTTTGCAACAAAATGCCTTCGAAGGTTTGGTGTCGTTAAAGAAATTAACTGTTCGCACGCGGAATTCCATCTGGGGACCGGGTAAAAGTTTAGACATTTTGACAAATACATTTGCCGGTTTGCGTGATCTCCAGACATTGGAGTTGAGTGAGAACAATATTAGACAGCTGCCGGAGGGTGTGTGGTGTCCGTTGCACAGTCTGAAGGTATTAAATTTGACCGCGAATCGAATCCGGTCGGCAGATAGTTTGGGATTTTCCGAGAAATTATGTTCGATCGGTGGAATGCAGGGTTCGGGATCGGAATTGCAAGTGATCGATGCAAGTTCGAATGAGATTCGTTCGTTGCCGGAAAATTGGGGTGCATCGCGATTGCGCCGTTTGCAGCAATTAAAATTGCAGCATAATAATATCACAAGTATTGCTGCGGATGCATTCAGTGGTTTGACCAGTCTGCGAACATTGAATTTGAGCTATAACCACCTCGAGACTATTCCTATCGATGCATTCGCCAATAATAAGGAACTGCGGGAGATTCACCTGCAGTCCAATGAGCTCTATGATCTTCCCAAGGGGATTTTCCATCGCTTGGAACAATTGCTGGTTCTGGATTTGTCTGGTAATCAGCTGACCAGTCATCATGTGGATAATACAACATTTGCCGGTTTAATCCGTCTGATCGTTCTGAATCTGGCCAACAATGCTTTGACCAGAATTGGCTCGAAGACGTTCAAGGAGCTTTATTTCCTACAAATCCTCGATATGCGTAACAACTCTATTGGTCATATCGAAGATGGTGCATTCTTGCCTTTGTACAATCTTCACACTTTGAACTTGGCCGAGAATCGTCTGCACACTTTGGATAGTCAAATCTTCAATGGCCTGTATGTCCTCACCAAGCTGACACTCAACAACAACCTCATAAGCATCATCGAAACTCAAGCTTTCCGCAACTGTTCCGACTTAAAGGAGCTCGATTTGAGTTCCAATCAGCTTGCCGAAGTTCCAGAAGCTATCCAAGATCTGACAGTGCTGAAAACTCTCGATTTGGGTGAGAATCAGATTTCCGACTTCAAAAATGGCACATTCCGGAATTTGAACCAGCTGACCGGTCTCCGATTAATTGACAATCGAATCGGGAACATCACCAAGGACATGTTCGCTGAGCTTCCAAGGCTAAGTGTGCTGAATCTAGCCAAGAATCGCATTCAGGCTATCGAGAGAGGTGCTTTGGATAAAAATACCGAAATCGAAGCAATTCGTCTCGATAGAAATTTCCTAACCGACATCAATGGGATCTTCGCAACCTTGGCCTCACTCCTGTGGCTGAATCTCTCCGAGAATCATCTGGTTTGGTTTGATTATGCATTCATTCCGAGCAATCTCAAGTGGCTGGACATCCATAGCAACTACATCGAAGCTTTAGGAAACTACTACAAACTGCAAGAGGAGATTCGTGTGACCACTCTTGATGCCAGTCACAATCGCATCACAGAAATTGGTCCAATGTCAGTTCCCAACTCGATCGAGCTTCTCTTCATCAACAACAACATCATCAGCTCCATTCAGCCAAATACATTCGTCGATAAGACAAAACTTGCCAGAGTCGATCTCTATGCAAATGTCCTTTCCAAGATCCCATTGAATTCGCTCCGCGTTGCTCCAGTGTCGAGTGAAAAGCAGGTGCCAGAATTCTATCTCGGCGGAAACCCCTTCGAATGTGACTGTTCCATGGAATGGCTGCAAAGGATCAACAATCTGACAACTCGCCAACATCCGAAGATCATCGATCTCACCAACATCGAGTGTTTGATGCCCCACAGCCGAAACTCACCAATCCGTCCGTTGACATCGCTGAGTAGCCAGGATTTTGTGTGTAAATACGAGTCGCACTGCCCGACCACCTGTCATTGTTGTGACTTCGAAGCCTGCCAATGTGAAATGAAATGCCCACAGAACTGCTCGTGCTTCCATGACGCCACATGGTCCACTAACATCGTCGACTGTGGCAAGCAAAATCGCAATAATTTGCCCAATAAGCTCCCTCTGGATGTGACAGACTTGTATCTCGATGGGAATAATCTGCCTGTCCTGCATTCCCATGTCTTCGAAGCGAGAAGGAATCTGAGAGCTCTTTATCTGAATTCAAGTAACGTGATGACGATAGAGAATAAGACTTTCAGTGATCTCGGTATGCTGCGTGTGCTGCACCTCGAAAATAACAAAATACAATCATTGGTGGGACATGAATTTGGCCAACTTTCCCTGCTCAGAGAGCTTTATCTTCAGAACAATCTCCTGACCCAAATTGGCAATGCTACTTTTGCTCCTCTGGTCTCATTGAAGGTCCTGCGCCTGGACAACAATCGCCTGGTTTCAATCAACATTCCACAATTTGTCAATTTGCAGTACCGCAATGGTCTAGAAGCTCTGACCATTGGACGCAATTCATGGTCATGTCGTTGTCGTTTCCTGCAAGATCTCTCACAATTCGCCTCCGATAATGCCATGATCATCAAGGATGCCGCCGAGATCTATTGCGTGGATGGAGCAGTTAAACGTGAACTCGACCTCACTGCCCAAGCTGAATGCAGTGAACTTCTGGAAAATAGCACTAATCTGGCGTCGCAAGACATCAACGGTGGATATGTTCCACTTCTGGCTGCAGTTTTAGTGCTCATATTTCTTATTGTCGTCTTGATTGTGGTTTTCGTCTTCAGAGAATCGGTAAGAATGTGGCTGTTTGCTCATTATGGTGTTCGTGTGTGTGAACCTCGCTTCGAAGATGCTGGCAAGCTTTACGATGCCATCATCCTGCACTCCGCGAAGGATTACGAATTTGTGTGCAGAAATATCGCTGCCGAGCTGGAACACGGTCGCCCACCATTCAGACTGTGCATCCAGCAAAGAGATCTTCCACCAGAGGCATCACATCTGCAGATTGTTGAGGCATCTCGAGCATCCCGCAAGATCATCCTCGTCCTTACACGAAATTTCATTCAGACTGAATGGAATCGCATCGAATTCCGCAATGCCTTCCATGAAGCCCTGCGTGGTCTGGCGAGCAAGCTGGTGATCATCGAAGAGACAGCTGTTAGTGGCGAAGCCGAAGAAGTTCCCGAACTTGCTCCATATCTGAAATCAGTGCCATCGAATCGTCTGCTTACTTGTGATCGTTACTTCTGGGAGAAGCTCCGCTATGCCATTCCAATTGAGCTGTCACCACGAGGTAACAACTACACATTGGACCATCACGAGCGCTTCAAGCAACCCGTCAGTCCTGGAGTGATCTTCCGTCAGGCTCCACCTCCTCCCGCATACTACCAGGAGGACATGGAAGCCAACTATTCTTCGGCAACTACCGCTACTCCCAGTCCCAGGCCCAGCCGACATATCGCTCGTCCATGTGAGAGCATCGCTATGCGGCCACCATCCGAACATATCTACTCCAGCATCGAATCGGAGTACAGTGCCTACGATCAGCAAGAAAATCTGTCCATGATCCCAAGTGGACAACAGCAGCTTCTTGGTCATCCACATTTCCGATCTGGTAGTGGACAACATAATCTAAGAAACCCCCATCATCCATCATCGTCAGCACAGTGGCGCCCCATTCAACAGGCCCCAGTGCATCTTCGAACTAATAGCAATCTAAGCAATGCCTCGACTTCAACACAATCCACGTCTGCAGCCATTCAGGCGGCAACTCAAGCACAAGCACCAGTGACAGCGGCGGTGTCGTCAGTTCCAGCAGCTTCCTCAGCAACGATAGCAACTGCACCACCTGCTCCAAGTACGAGTAATTCCAATTCGAACAATCAGGCGTTCCTAGTTTAACCCAACAACTTACTATAAATTATGATTCTTCTTAACAAAAATAAAACAAAATCAATGTGATATTAATTAATGTATTAAAGTTTGTAAAAAAAAAGAAAATTATAATTATTCTTAATATTAATAGTTATAGCATTATTAATAATTAATCATAAAAATAGTGTGTCATTTTTCTTGTAAATATTTCCATGCGAGACATAAACTGAATATTTAAAAAAGCGGACTGATAGACTTCTAAACAATACAAAAAGAAAAAACTTAAAAATTGTTTTTAAAGTAAAAAAAAAAAATTGTAAAAAAAATATTTTTTTAAAGTTTACACAAAATATTAAAAAATAAAATAAAACTTTTAAACCTACGCATGTTGTACATAAAAATTGTATTTAAAAAAATAAAAAAACAAAAAATAATTAAAAATTGTGAAATTTAATTTTTCAAATTTATAGCTAGAAACTTTATTATTAAATAAATTCTTTTTATTTTGTTTTTATTTTAATTTAATTTTGTAAATTTTCTTAATAAAAAATAAAAATAATAAAAAAATATTGTTAAGTATTTAAATTAAAATTAATAATTCTAATAGTTGTTTAATAGTTATTTAAAAAAAATTCAATGTATTCTATTATAATTATTAAAAATGAAAAAAAGAACAATTCTAAAAAACACAAAACTCGGAAAAAGCTCCTAAAAATATATCAAAATTAAAAAAAATATAAAAATAAAATGAATTTTCTTATGAAAAAATTTAAAAATAAAATTTTAAGTTGAATTTTTATTTTCTGGTTGGAAATTGTCTGCGTCATCGGTGGAGATTTCTTTCCTTCTGTGGAATTCGTCGTTTTTGTTGTTGTTGCAGATACCTGAAAAGATAATAAATTATAATTAATTAAAAGCCGCCATATTGCGAGGCTTAATCCAGATTATGTTGCTGATGGAGCTCTCTGGCTCTCAAAAAAAAGCAAGAAGCGATCGCTATGCTGCTTGCACTATGGCAACAAAGTTGCTTCTGGTTGACGAGCCTTTTTGTCGATATCAGTTATACAATAAATTAATACTTTGGTCACGAAAATATGTGAACACGCTTTTGTAATATATTGAGAACGCATTCGTATAGCACATTATAGTAGGTAGATACCTACCTAATGAACGTCGAGTTTGTCGTTGAGAGTCACGACTGTATAATGTTGCCACGTTATAGGCAAAATGTATATTAGGTGTAATAGTAACGTTTTTTTTTTTCAAACAATTTTTCAGGTGAGGCATATTAACATACTTATCATGCTGAGCGACATTGGTTAGGGATATAGGGAACAAACAATAATTTTTAAATCAATCGATCGCATATTTAATGTAAATTATGTTAATATAGTGGTTTATAAGAAAGATGATGAAGATTGTGAATGAACACCGAACAGGCTTTTACGATAACAGCTAGTTACTCATGTTGGATATGGATTTGGATATGTTGTCGACATCGAAACGTGGATCGTGCACAAATTATATGGTGCTCCTTAAATGTGGTTTATTATAGGTTTGAGAATAATTTTTGAATACCCAAATGGTATTCAAAAAAAAAGTCAAACCATTCGTTATGCATATACAGTGTAGATTGGTATAGGTGCTCTGTTTTCTTTTTTGTTGGACAATTAAAAAATAGTATATTTATTAATTAAGAAGGATCTCGGAAATAACTCAAAAAGAAATTATCCTTCAAGTGATTTAGGAAACAAAGGGGTCTGACATTGCTGTGGAACAATTTTAAAAGGAAATTGAACTATGTAGAATACCAGAAATTCAAATCCCCTTATGAGAACTTATTGTTGGCCGTATGCCTTTATCGAAATTGTGGATAAAATATCGAAATTTATCCCATATTGCCATATTGTTTCTTTTACTTTCTGTCAAAAATATCGTCTTTTAATCAGTTACTAAAGACAAATCATCATTGTAAGTTTCAGCGTCGAGCAACGAGTGATAATTGGGTTATGGAGCAGTTGGAAATTGGTACCAATTTTGGTCGAAAAATCATCTTTAGAGATGGGGCCCATTTTTGGATGAATGGGTACGTGAATAAGCAAAATTGACGGATTTGGGACGACACCATTCCACGCGAGATTCACAAGGTGCCAATGCATCCAAATAAAGTTACTGTTTGGTGTGGATTTTGGGCTGGAGGCGTCATCGGTCCGTACTTCTTCGAAAAAGATTCTAGCCAGGCCATCACCGTCAACGGCGATCGCTATAGGTCGATGATCACTAACTACTTGTGGCCTGAATTGGATGATATGCACAGCAAAGACATCATGGTTTTAACAGGATGGCGCTACGTGCCAAACAGCTCAATACACAATCGATATTCTGCACGAGCGGTTTCATGGCATGGTTATCTCGCGCCGAGGCGACGTTAACTGGCCAACAAGATCGTGTGATTTGACCCCTTTGGACTTTTTCTTTTGGGGCTTTCTTAAGTTCCAGGTCGGGGCGAATAAGCCGCAAACCACCGCCGCCATCAGAGACAACATAATCGATTTCATCGGTCAAATTCAGCCTGATTTATGCGCCAAAGTCATCGAAAACTGGACCTTTCGAATCCGCGCCACCCAGTGAAGCCGCGGCGGCCATTTGAACGATGTTATATTTCACACATAATGTCATTAATAGGGATCTCAAACAAAGATAAAACCTTACTGATATCTCATATACAACTTGTATTCAATTTTAAAATCGACCTGCCCTTAATAGAAAACCCTTTAGTTAAAGATAGTATGAAACTATATGAAACATCGTTGAAAGCGGGACTTTTGTCAAGATTATGTGAAAAAAAATAGGCAAAAAGTTATAAGAAAATATAAGAAAAAAAACACCGAAAATGCATGAAATTTTTCAAAAATTATCGATAAAATTTCATTTGAAAAAAAAACTGAATTTGAATGAGAATATCGAATATTTTTTTTGTGTAAAATCAAAGGCGGGTTATAAGATGAAGCTGCAGATCGCTTCCTCCGAGTTTTTATTTTTAGGAGGTGCAAAATGTTTTGCAAAAAATGTTCAGGGGGCGATTTGCGTTATTTTTTAAAATTTGATCCCGTTATATTTTTTTAAATTAGTTTCAACACTAACGGTTTTAAGAAAAAAATAAAAATGTGTACCTACTGTGTATAGAGCATACCTTACCTTAGAGGCCGTGTTGACTATTTTTTTTTTATAAGGCGTTTTTAAGAATGAAACTTAAAAAAAGAAAAAAATATAACTTTAGACCCTTATAACTTTGGATCAACGAATAGTTCGTAAAAACAAAATTACCTACACGGAAAAATTTAATTTCACAAATTCTGGAGGCGATAATTTTTATTTATTTTTTTTAATTCATGTTATCTTAAGCCATTTGATTCATAAAAATAAAAATATGTTCATAAGGTAAATATTGGAGCTTACATAATATTCAATTATACAGGGTGATTCACCTAAGCTTGAGCTTGTAGCTTTGGTTGAGACAAGAGTAAAATCGTATGGGAGGGGGGAAAAACCAAAAATCCCCATTCAAATGCTAAACGATTTTTTAAATATTTAAACGTCCTCAATGAAATCGGCCATTAGTCTTGTATTATAATTTTTTAAACTTTTATCTAGCAGTCAAGTATAGAATTTAGATTACAAAAAGAAAACACTTTTTTGTACAGAATATCTATACCTATTGAAGAAAATTTTATATAATTTATGAATTTCATTTGTGATTAAATTAAGTTTTAAATTTAAGAAAGAATTTTTAGGGGGTCAAAAAGAGTCTGTAAGTAGGTATACTTTAAATTATAGCTTTTGAATTTGCTTTGGTGTCAACTTAAATTTCAGGAAAATTAGTGTTTTATTTATAATAACTCGCTTAGTTTCAATTTAAAAATAAAAATTCTTATGAAGAATTTTAAGAAATTTTAGTTTCTACAGTTTTTGTATGAAAAATTTTTGCATACGAATGAATTATTTTGACTTAAATAAAAAAAAACAAAATTGTCTCTATATTAACGAATTATCTTTTTTATTAAATATTGATCTCATACAAAAACTACACTGAACTCATTTCGCTAAAAGTTTTAAAGTTATAACTTATGAGTGTTTCCATTTTACGGGTGCACTGATTACTTGCTTTTTCAAAAAATGGACATCAAGTAAGCGAAGCAATATGCACCGATCAAAAAGTCATTCATTAGTTGTGACAAATTCGAACTTGATGATTCGATGTTTTTTTTGTTGTTTCTCTCCTAACTTGATATAAATGTCGTGCTAACTCTATACAAAATAGGTAAAAACTTATATATAATAATTCGTTTCTGAATAATTTGCCGTTAGTTATTTGATACATTGAGGATCTGGAAAGAACACTTCTCTAGACTGCTTAACGGCGAAGACAGCCAAGATTCCTGTAGTAGGCAGAATGCTCCATTCAACTTGGACTCCATCCAAACTTAAGTCGTACAAGGCTGCTGGTGCGGATGGCTTACAAGCCGAACTATTTAAATCAGCGGGAGATGAATTGGTTAGGAGCATACACCAGCTCATCTGCAAAATTTGGTCGGATGAAAGTATGCCCGATGAATGGAACCTTGGTATAGTGTGCCCCTGTTCACACTCCGACAGATTTTAGAAAAATCCCGGGAATTCCATATCGATACACACCACCTCTTTATCGATTTTAAAGTCGCGTATGATAACGTGAAAAGGGACGAATTATACAGAGCCATGTCATGTCTCGGCATCGCTGCCAAACTCGTCCGCTTTTGCAGGATGACGATGGAGAAATCTCAAATCTCCGTCAAAATTGGTAAGAGCACCACCGATGCCTTTGATGTTGAGAAAGGATTAAGGCAAGGCGACGAGTTATGGTGCAACCTATTCAACATCGTTCTTGAAGCAATTGTACGCAACGCACATGCCAACACCAGCGGTACAATCTATCAAAAATCCGTTCAATTGTTTGCGTATGCAGATGACATAGACATTTTCGGCAGAACGAAGCGAGCTGAGTCAGACGCATTTGCGAGCATTGAATCGGAGGTGGCTAAAATGGGATCGGCGGTTAATGAGGACAAGACGAAGTATATGCTGTCATCGACAGAGGAATCTCAACATCGTCAACTCGGGCAAAATATCACGATGGACAGATATAACTTCGAAATTGTCAAGGACTTTGTCTACCTGGGCTCCACTATTACCTCGCAAAATTACATCAGTGCGAAGAATTACTCTTGCCAACCGCTGTTTCTTCGGTCTAAGAAGTCATTTAAGTAGTAAGGCCCTCTCTTAGAGAATCAAGGAGACTTTATACAAGACCCTAATCATCCCGGTCCTGCTCTATGGGTCATGTACATGTACACATGTACATGTACACTGAGAAAATCGTATAAAAATCTGCTAGGGTGCTTTGAGAGGAAGATTCTTCGTGTGATTTTCGGTCCGGTGTATATAGGAGCAGATTCAACGACGATCTATTCGGGCTATACAGCGACGTTGACCTGGTCAAAAAGCTGAAAATACAGCGGCTGAGATGGCTCCAACTCCGATGGGGTACGCAGCAGAGGAAGAACCTGTTACAGGAGGCGCAAACAAGTGGATGACGACATCAAAGCACTCTGTGTGCGCAACTGGAAGCGGCTAGCTAGGGACAGAGCTGGATGGAGGGGCTTGTTAGTTGAGGCCGAAGCCCATCCTGGGCTGTTACCTTATGACCACTTAAAAGAAAAAGAGAGATCATTAGTAATTGATTAATAGATCAATTTTATCATGTTTTTTTTAAGTTGTCCAAAGGCGTTGCTTTCTAACATCGTATGAGTCTAGAAAAAAAAAAAACAAGACGTGCAAACTAATAATATTAAGTAATAAGTTCAATTTTAGTCTCTTTTTTTATGAAAAAAAAAAGCTAGAGCGTAGTTTGTGGCAACAAAAGAAATATTTGTATAGGAAGGATCTTTTTCAGCCGAAAAAATATCATTTTGACTATGCTATCTAAGTTGTTTTGTGGTAACATAACAAAGCTGAAAAAAGTGTGTGCAAAATGTAAAAATTGTTATGTGCATAAAAGGGTGGTCATTACAAAATAAGCTCAGCTTTATTAACAATATTTTTATTTCAAAGAAATAATTTGGTTTTTCAAGTAAGGAACTTCGAATAAAAAGTTGGATGAACTCTGTGTTGGAAAATAAATATTTAAGAAATTATTGATGGAGATCACTTATTAAAATGTTACATTATAAATGTGTTCCTACGATAGTAAAAAAATAATAATTCAATTTCAAAAATTCATTTTGGGAAAACAAATTCAAAAAAATTTTATCACAACATTTTTCAAAATTTTACTTCCTCAAGTAACTACTCATTTTATTTCCCGTACCTACATATTTTTTTTTTTTTGTCAATTACTAGTTCATCAAATCAAAAACTAAACGAATACAAGTACCTCCCTAATTAAATTTTTGAGAAAATTGCAAATTAATAAACATCTTTTTTTTTGTAAAGAACACCCTCTTGCGTTAACGAAGGAAAATAGTCAATCCCTCCAATACACTTTCTTACTTGTCTGGTCTTATCCTACAAGCCCTAGCTTTTTTCCGACTTTATTCTAATCACCATGTTATGTTGTTCAAAACAGGTTTCTATTAATTAAATAAGCGATTTTTTTAAGTTATTTTTTTGTAGGCTTTTTTGGTCAATTTTTTCTTTAATGCAAATAAATTAGCGATATATTTTGTTTGATTTTTAATTTGCTTGCAAATATTTTCTACCCAAAATAAAACGTACCTACAATACTCTTCGTCTATTTTCTTTTTTTCATTGGGTTTTCCAGCTTAACTTTTCCTTTAACAAGAGCTTAACCTTCACCTGATAATATTATAGATAGGTATATGCGGAATTTCGTACAGACAATGAGAAATAATTAGGTATAAATCGGAAGTCATTCTTAAGAATAAAAAAATGTTTCTGAATATTTGCCCCGTTGAACTGATAGATTATTTCGACTTCACTCCGGGGTATTTTCTTCAAGTTCATACCATTTCGTATAGGGTTTCATCTTTCATGCCGATAAGAAGCCATCGGCGGCACTGAGCTGAGCAAGGTCATTGATTATCTACGTAAGTATATACCTAATAGAGTGCATTTTATTATAACAAACAATTTATGTTTCGTTGTGCGATATGTGATTTTATAAAAGTTCATGACAGAGCAAATTTAACTGAATGTATGTTCATATCTCTGTACAAATTTATGCGACAAATTATACTTCTCGCAAAATTAAAAAATCAAATCACATTCACCAAAGAATTTTTGAGCTTAAAAAAAAATATATAAGAACAAAATAAACCATATACCTATATAGCATAAAGCTCCCTGCAAGTTTTGATGTTGACAACAAATCAATTTGATTTACTCACCCGAATCATGTGCCATGGTAAACATCATAAAACCCTGCACGCAATAAATAACGTGAATTTCACATTACGATTATTATTATTATTTTCATACCCAGCAGTCCAGCACAAACAGGATTTACACACCACGCCCGCGGCCATCAGATATGAAATTTTCCTATTTCATATGCAAACCAGCAAAACCCCATTCAGTTCACATCAGAATTATTCGAGTTTCGAGTCGACCGAAGTCGCAACTGATTTTTACCTTCTTTGTTCCTGTATACGAGTAGGTACAAACATACACTTTGAATATCAACAATACAAAAAATAAACAAAAAAAAAAAAATATCATAAAAATGGAATATAAAAAAAAACTACAAAAATTGCATAAAATCAGGAAGATAACGCAACATGCATGCATGTTCATTCAATCAAAAAACAACAAAATCAGACCTCAAGCAAAAATCATCACAAATGAAATTTGCATATCAGAAGTTTTTTTTGTTTTTCAAATTAAAAAAAATGCATTCACTTGAGGGGTAGGTTTTGAAGAATTTTCAAAACTATTTCATTCATCGTATACCTACTTCTCACGCTCATCGCGCAGCATACTCATACAAAATCGGCGCCAAATTTAAATACATACATCTTCTTCTTCGTCATATTTATGCATTTTCAGTCCGATATGTATAAATTGCAAATTATTTCTGGATTCATTGGAATTGTGGGTTGTCATAGATTGACATAGTCGCCGTGGTGTGCAGTGCGCTTTATGAATTTTAATATACAAAAACTAACTCTTTGCAATTTTAGAATGGGTACCTAGCTAACTTACAAAGTTAAGACACATGCGACACCTAGGCGCGAACAGCTGTGACGATTGATTTCAAAAGGGATGACATGTGAAAGGGTATCTATCTATGGCTATGTGTGGTGGGAAGGTGGGTTGCCTCTTTTGGGATACAACACGTGTGCCTCTTTATTCAATATTCAAATATACTTATACTTAATGCAGAAAGTACTTAAAATTCCTAATCAATTGTTTCCTTATGAGGTGCATCAGGGTTGCAGGCCCGTCCCGAGCTTGCTTTTGGCCCTGGCCGACTACCATTGAGCCCCCCTATGCACGCTTCGTGTGCAGAAGGCGTATTTTACATGAGTTTGTTCGCACTTTTTTGACATGTATTAATACTCAGTGAAATAGTGTAGAGAGCCTGCGTAGGGAAAATATGGCAGGATATAAAAGGGGACACATGTCGAGCACATTGCAGCACAACATTTTTTTTTTTAATCAAAAGTGACATTGTAAACTTCACGCGCCTCAAACTTTTTGCATGTTGGCAGAAACTTGATTGATTGTTTCATAAGACTTTTTACAACCTTTAACGAACTTTTTTAGAACATTATGACTAAAACTCAGTTCTGTTTCTCATTTTTTATTTCAATAAATAATATTATTTTTTTTAGACATCCTAAGCAATAAGCGAAAAGGAAATACTTGTTGGTCAAAATAAACTGCGTTTTTGGGTCGTAACTTGAAACTCGATAGGACGCTTATTTTATTTAATAATATTTTTGTCTGCTATTTAAATAATTTAATTTAATTGGATGCACCTATTTCTATATATTTTATTTGCTTAAAAAAAAAGATTTTTAACAGAGGTGTTTTATCAATGCATGTTTCCTTAAAGCTTGCATTAAATTATTTTTGCTACGGTCAAAATTATATAATTACTTTTAAATTTTACTCTCTAAATAAAAACAAAGCTTCAGTTAAGATTTAACTAAAACTTCCATAAAGCTTCTAATAAATAACTTTGAGAACCCTTTTCAAGCTTAATAACAGTAACTTCTTTGATACATTCATTGGAATTCCTGCAAATCTTGTCATGTTCTATTTATGTAAGCTTATAAGAATAAGTAATAGCTGTTAAGTAAAATGAAATTTCTATTAACAATTCCAAGCTGCCAATCTATATGTACGTTTTACGAAATGATAAATAAATAAAAATGTTTAACTATTTTGTGTATAGGAATCAAAAACAGTTCATTAGAGTTGAAAAATCTAGAGAAATTGAGAAAATAAATTCGACAATTTGCTTTCAGGTTTGTAGCTTACAATATATATTTTTCTTAATTCATTATATGATTCTGTTATCAAACACGCTTTATCTTCATAAACTTTATATCCTCACTTTATTATTCACGCAGAAAAACAATCTAGTTCTCAACAAGGTACTACAGAGTGTAACATAGATTCGGGCAAGGGGCTAGCAAGTGTTAGCAAAGGCTATAACAAGGGCCTTGGCGATTATGAACCCTTTTGCCTCGTCAGGGAAAAAAAGTGTCGTATGATACTGAAATTGCATGGTGCATATAAAATTGTTCTTGTTTTGGTATTTAAGATACATTTCTGATGAGGTTCTGAAACGTGTTTATTAAGTTTTCACGAGGGAGGGCCACACGATTTTTTGAAAAGTTTCCCTTGTCTAAATTTTTCGTACTGAAATCCAGCAAGGATACTTGCCAAGTATCTGACAAGTTTTTGTCGTCTAGATTTTCCATACTGAAAACTTACTTACTTACAACAAACTAGACAGAAGATTGGCATTTTTCCAGCCGGGGTGCCCACTTGCTGTGAGCGTGAGCTCACCTACTGTGAGCGTGAAATAAGTGTGCTTAAGGTATGTAAGGCTATAGCAATAATTATTAAAAATATGACAAAAACCTACATATGAAATCTCTTTTCAGGCATAGAGTTTGTATAGCTCTCTGGGCCTTTTCCAAAAAATTGCTGTGCTTTTACCAGCAATATCTGTGTTTTTTTTTTTGTTTGGCAATCAGGAATCTTGTATACTTTTTCAATTGTTAATAAATAAATGTACCCTCTTTTTTTCAGTTATTTTTTCTCTACAATTTCCTTCGAGACCTCTTCTAGTTTCATTCTCCCTATCCATACAAGCGCCCTAGGATGTGGCCTTGTTCCGTCGTAATGGACTGAACGACCCTGCTCAAACATATCGAAAGTACATTTTCTTCCTTATTTACAATTCAACTCACTATATTTTCCTAAATAAAATCCATTTCTAACAATATTGCATGGGGACTCATATAATAATACAATAATTATTGTTCAACGGTAATATAGATGTAAAAAGTGTACAAGGAAAAGGAATGCCATTTGATACCTATTTTTTGGTTTAACCAAGTCCAAAGGTTACCACCATTTGCATTCTAATTGATTGGAAAATTCATAGGATAAAAAAGATACTAACAAAAAATTATAATAATCACATTGTTTTATTATTGTGCGCAACTAAAATATTTATCAATAATTTTTTTCATTTTCAGTTTAAGATACACAACATTTATACCTCTACGAACAATAATTATACCATAGACAGGCAGTGCAACGAACGTTCGTAGATAAAATAATTTTCTCTCTTTTTTTATTTTGTTGAAAACCTAATGCCCGATACGTGACATCCCGGTTATGGTTAAAGTTGTGATTGTGACTACACGTTCTGGCAGCTTAAAAGAGAGAAGTTATGTTAAATGGGTTAATCCACACCTCGAGGCGGAATGAAGCTTTGTATACAAAAATCCACCTGTTGCATTGTTTTTTTGTTGCTCAATTTTAATAATAATTATTCTATCTATGCGAGCGCCCACTGCCATTCTGCATTTGTGTGTTCAACGGGGGCTTATTAGTGAAATTGAGAGGTTGTTGCGGTAATTTGATAATATGCAACGTATTAATGTGTTCGATTAATTGGAAAATTGGTGACAAAGTAATCAATAAATAATTCGATAAAATTGTATTTACATATTGCTTAAATAAAAATGAAAATAAATTAATATGCAAACGCCTTTTGTGTTCATGTACAGAGTATAAAATGCACAATAATTGTTGAACTCGAGAAAGCAATGTAATTGTTAAATATTGTGTTGGTTATAGCGGTTAACCTTGTAACGGGGATATTTACACGAATTTTACTCATAGATCAAGAACTATCATTATTGATATAGGTGGGTATTGTATAATTTATGAGACATTTATTCAAATTCTGTTCAGACATTAATCTATGCAGTGAGAAATTTAAGTTTTGGGTACAATTTTTATCGAGGAATTTCTGAAAATAAATTAATTTTTTGTTTACATCAATATTTTGTTTACACCTAGTTTAATGCCTTTTCTTTGAGTTTGAGGTAGAGCCGTCCCTATCTAGGCTTCTCAACAAAGTATGAGGTCAATGGTATCGTGTTATTTTTAAAATGAGCTTTTTACAATTCAACTACACAACCCTGTGTTCTGCCAAAGTGATTTTTACAAAAATGTTTGCCTTCAGAATATATAGCTACAGAAATGTATATTCTATTCCGTTTGAGGCGTAGTAATCGGTTTGTTGAAAATTAAAAAAATTAGATAGATACTGAAGAAAGAAAAATAACGGCAGCACAGAAACGTGATTATGTACACTTTTTTAAGCCATAAACAGCGTGTCCATTAAATCATGGATACAAAATTTAAAAAGTATGACTTTCCTTCAATACTTGAACCCTATGACCGCGGGTGAATGATTATAATTTTTTTTCTTATTTTATAATATTCTTGAAGAATTTTACTAATCGATGGTATAGGCGGAGAGCCGACCGTAGGATCACTTAGCTCACAAGGTAAGAGGTTTTAATACCACTTAGTCGATATATCTATTCAAAAGAACCTCAACGTACATGGGTTGCCCAGCGAAATTTGGGTAGGTGACGTCTAAAACGGGCCACTTCCGGTTGGTTTTTTGGATCATGAATTAGTTTATCGAGTAAGAGATTTTAACTACTCCCAAGTTATAGGCCTTAACGAGGAAGAACGAAAATAATTTTAATTTTTTCGAACTTGCACTGCAATTTACTCTGTTAAATTCATTTAATTCAAAACAGTAGCCACGGAATCCCTGTAGCTTATTTTTATTTACTTTCCTGATTTTGCCAATCTTAGCCCGTCCGTTTGTCATTTAAATAGTCTTTCTAGGGCAACATGTTCCACAAATTTAGCCACAAAGAAAGAGTGTAAAATGGCTGCGTTTTTCAAGATTGTGTTCTTACGCCAACACGGATTGCTTGGGACTTTTCAAATATTATTAAGGACACTGTTCTGAACATGACCACCAGTTAAAGATTTTGTCCGGGTCAAAGTCTAATTTGACTGGATTAATCTGAAAAAGAACTGATTTTTGTAAAAAAAAATTAGTTTAATCCGGTTTGGCAGGTACATGCACCTGATTGAGAAAAGGCAGCATATATTTGTTTGATAGATTATAGTCTAAGCTTTAATTTGATGTAAGTTTTAAGCTCTGACCTTATGAAATTTTAAACATTTCACCTGGTAATTTAGATATTTTGGTATATTTTTGTATTTAATCAAGGCTGGCAAGGGCATGCACCTTTTTAAGAGGAGCCAACCAATATTTTTTAAATATAGCACCGTCTGGGCTTTAATTTAATTATACAGGGTTAACTTGTCTCTATATAAAAAAACAATTTTTTTATACAAAATGTAACTGAAAACTTTTAAGACTGAGTTAAATCTTTGTTTTTCCTACAATTAAAAGACTCAATAAAGAAAAAGTGTATTTTATTAATTTTCTTCAGATTGGTATATAATACTTTATCAAACTCGACCAAAATAAAAAGTTGTAAGCAGAGGCGGCGCTAGACCAAAATGAGGCGTTTGCGAGATTAAATTTGCGGGGCCCCTGATTTCAGGCTGCATCATTACGAAAAAAGTATATTACACACCTGTCATAAAATCTTCCTAAGTATGGATTGCAGCTATACCTTACTTTTTAAAATCATCTTGATGTCATTTCTCATACTAAAGCCTAGTACGCTGCTGATGTGAAATGAAAAATGCCATTAAAAATGACATGACGAAATCATAAACGAAAAATTTCGAAATGCTTTTCGTTCTTTGGACTGTGGTACGCTGTTCTACCAGCGAAATTGATGATTATACCTGATTGTTTTGACAAGTCTCCACTCTCTTTTCGCACAGAATTAGTTGCCCGGTTTGCCCGTGTTTTTATTTGCTGTTTCTTTTATAACAGCATGGCCTTTGTTTGATTTGTTCGTTAAAACTTGTGTTATTTATTTGCAATTTGTGAAACTCTCCATAAACTTTTTGCGCTGTGTTCTCGTAAGCATATCGTTGTCTTTTTGGAGACCACAGGAAAATTTCGTTTCGCATTAGCAGCGTACTAGGCTTAAATGAACACGTACAAAATTCGAGGGACATTCATCATACCGGTTACATCCCTTAATAATAAAAATAATAAACAATTATAAATAGGCAGTTTTCTGGAACCTCACAGCTGACTTTTAAAAGTATGTCTAATACTTTTATGATAAATATAATAATACCCATATAATACTCTCCACAATAAAATTAACCATATTAACACATACAACAACTTGGAGCGGCCAATACACACCACACTTGATTCATCCATTCAACTGTGGTGAGTACCATAAAATTATTCGATTTTCGGATGTGTGTGCCGCCAAACCAAATCATGAATTTTAAAGTTGTATTTAGATAAATTAAAACATACAAATGGGAAAAAAATATTTTCGCTTAGAAAGAGTGAGAGTGGGTCTCTTTCATTTTGCTCCCGGCTTATTTTATAATATTCTTGAATAATATTCTGAAATAATAAGTATACCTTTACATTCATAAGTACCTTAGACGTTTATATCCATTTTGCATAAGATAAAGGTTAAAAAGTGGAGAAAGGTATAATCAGGTTTCAACTGAATTCAACCTAGTCAGCGAAATCGAGTCGAGTCAAGCCAATTTCAATTAATTTTAGACATGGTTGGCCGGATTTTTATTTTAAGACGCGGATACTTTCTAATGTGTCACGCGCGGGGCCCGTCGAAGCGCGGGGCCGTGTGCGGTGGCACACTCCGCACGCCCCTTCCGCCGCCTCTGGTTGTAAGCAATAACGTGTTTCTAACATTTTTTTCCTTTAAGAAGGGTTGACACGTACACCTTTCCACCTTAAAATTGGCAAACCTATTTTTTATTTTCAGTACAGTTTAATCTTGAATTTGATACTAGTTTTATCCTCTTACTCGATGAGCTAAGTCATAGTTCTAAAAAAGTGCTTTTCAAAAAGGGTTGGCAACACCCCCTACCCATTTTAAACTAGGCAACCCCATATTTTTCGTTCTTTCTCGTTTAGGCCTATAACTTGGGAGTAGTTAAAATCTCTTACTCGATGAGCTAAGTCATGGTCCAAAAAACCAACCGGAAGTGGCCCGTTTTAGACGTCACCTACCCAAATTTCGCTAGGCAACCCATGTATGTTGAGTTTCTCTTGAATAGATCTATCGACTAAGTGGTATTAGAACCTCTTACCTTATGAGCTAAGTGATTCTACGGTCGCCGCTTGGACTAGAAGCTATACAAAATGTAACTCTTACTTTTGCAGTTTTCTTATAATAATTTTTTTTATTTAGTTTTTAATACAAAAATTGAAGTTTTTTATTTTCACAAAAGTTTGATCACCTCTAAAATAAGGAATATGTTTGCAAACATACCTAAGTGGCCAATTATTTTCTTTCTTGTATCATTAGAAGTGACCCATTAAATTAGACTTTTTTCTACTAAAAGAGCTTTTCACTATGTTCATAAATGAAAATTAACTAAGGTAAATACTAAATATGTAGTCAATTATTGCCAAATACTAAGTCGTGAATTATGCCGTCCATTTTTGTTTTTGTATTTCACGTTATGAAGTATTTTTATTTTTATAATTGGGTACATAGACTTTTGGAATTAAAAAATTAGGGATTTTTTTTATACAAGCAAAAATTCGGTAGCTTTTTTACAATTTTCAAAAAAAAAAGTTTCAAGGCAAACAGACATTGCTTAAATCTTAAAGCCTTAGCTGACTAAAAATTATTAAAACCATTGAATATTTAAAAAAAAAAAAAAACTGAAAATGCAAAATAAAAAAATTATTTCAAAAATGTTGCTTTTTAGTTTTAAGGATTTTGAGATAATTTTCAAAAATTATTAAGTAAAATAATTTAATTCAAATAAAATAAAAGTCGAAAATTACAGTTTCCCAGGAAATTGAATGGTTTTATTATTTTTGTATTATTTTATTAGTACAAAATTCAAAATATCTTCAGCCGACAGAAGATTTCCAGTACCTTAAACAAATAAATTAAAACAAATGGTACACATGGGCGTATACGTAGGTTCTTGTCTCATTTTCCTTATTTATTTATAAAATAATACAAATAATTAATGTTTACAATAGGAAATACACTATTAACCAACTACTCATAACAACCAGCAACCATTTTACATCTTAAACCATGAAAATTCACGTTTTAAAAGTTCTGACATTTTTTCGTGATTTTTTCATATAAAAAAAATAATGTATTATTTTGAGTTTAGCCACTTTTTTTCAATTCAATTTTTAGTTGTTACAGTTTTAATGCATTTGTTTCTTAATAATTACATCATGTTTTTTAATTTCTTTGATATTTATTTTAGAAAAGTTATTAGAATTATGAGAATTATTATTAAATTGAATAATGATCAATATTATGTCGTTTACTCAACACACCTTTTGTCGAGCTCTCTTAAAACTTAAGCAAATTAACCTTAAAAAGTCTCAAAAGGAAACATTCATTCAGGTTGTTTTTTTTTTTTTGATTTTTGGAATCTGTTTCCGTCCTTATTGTTCTTCTTCAAACTCAGGGGAACAATCTGAGTTGTTGGAAGGACTGGTTGAAATGGTGGATGAATTGTTGTGAAGATGAGGATATGCGTCGGAATCGTCAAAATCACTTTCATCACTGTCTATTGCGGAAACTGTGTAACATTTTTTGGTTTGACCTTGGTAAGAGAAATTTGGGTTAGTACCTATGGGTTTTGCAAAAATTATTCAAAGCATTATTTAATGTGGTTGGCATTTCATCAAAAATTGTCTCGTTTACCTGCATTGGAGTTTCGCATGTGAAGATCGCTTCGTTTCGAATTAAAGTGTTTGTAAAATATCTGCTATAACAAGCTAAAGGTTTAATATAAAATTGGAAGCATTTGATATTAAATTGAGCTTTGAAACTTAAATTTTAATTGAAACAACAAAATTGTATTATCTCTAAAATCCAACTTTTCATTTTTCTAAAGTGTAGTAACTAAAAATAATACAATGGTTTTATAATTACCTTAATCAACTTCAACGTCACAACTCAAAATGAAGCAATTTTTTTTTCCACAGAAAAGACAGCAAAAATGTATTAACTCAAAATACAACACTTATTTTTTTGCAAATTGAACCACTAAGACGACACAATACAAATTTAGACACTTTTGATATTTAATGCACAACTGATTCCAACAAGAGAATATTTCAAGTATTTTTCTTGCGTCTAAAACTAAAAAAATGTGTTTTTTGAGCTGTGACACTTCTGTACTACATGTGCGATATGTAGCTTTTAAATTCCATTATTTTATGATATTATTAAACAAAAGTCTTAGAAACAAGTTAAATTTTAAATTATCTATTTATAAATAGCCTTAAAAAATGGTAGGTGCAGAGATGTGCAAAATATACCTGAGACACGAATTTACACGCTGTGGTTCATTTTTGTTTTTGCACAAAAAAAAATTAAAACTAAAACAAAAACAAAAATGTTTTGACTCTAGAGTTTGTGGATGTGAGTTTCTGGTGGTTGTATTTTGGCCAGTGGGCGATACTACTCGTAGTAACTATAAACTTAACTAATTAACTTTTGAGTTTCTGGTGGTCGTATTTCGGTCAGTGGGCGATACTAGTAACTATAAATTTGTTATTTTAATGGCTAAAAAGCAGCGGCGTAGCTAGCGCTCGAGGGGCCCCGTATCAAGAATTAGTTAGGGGCTCCTCTACAAAATTACAAATTAAAAAAAAAAAACAATTTTTACAAAGCAAACTAAAACACTCACAATAACAAATCCAGTATATTTATAGTTTGTGAACGTGATGCTTACGATAAGTATGTGATCAAATCGCAACACTCGCAGCAAATATCGCTTCACTGTTAGTGCTGGCCACGAGACGAGACTCTGCTAGACTTTTGTAAGTCTCGTCTCGGTCTCGTTAAAATCGAAAACTTTCAGTCTCGTCTCGGTCTCGTGTCGGTCTCGTATAATTAAATCTCGTCTCGGTCTCGTCTCCGAACAATACGATTTCCGGCCAACTTGTTGATTATTGGAACGAAATATTTTCGATTATAGTTTGAATGTTTGAATACGTGCAGAAGAAAATAAATATTTAACTAAAATTGGATTTTTTAATTTATTAGACTCTCTGTAAATTTCGGTCCAAATATACAGTCTCGTCTCGGTCTGGTCTCGGGTGCTTAAAAGCCAGTTTCGTCTCGGTCTCGTCATGCGAGACCAAGATCGAGACTTTTTTCGTCTCGTGGCCAGCCCTATTCACTGTGCCCACGTTTATAAGAACAAATGTAAATATTTTTCTCGCACGGAGACATTTCTTGCATCGCATCGCTTTGTCGCACTACTTCACGCGCAGTCTAAGCAGAAACATTGACTTTGAAGTAAGATGCCGGTGCCGAGTCTGATATTCTTTCATTTTCTGATAATTCGTCAAAAAAGAGTTTCGTTATTTTCCTTCTTTTATTTTTAAAAACAGTTGTTACCCCTCACTCTTTTCCTAAATCTCTGGACTCGATAAGTCAATTTAAGTATGATTTTTGATCTAATATATTTACAAGATTACTTAGTAAAATACTTGCTTTTTGTAAATCATGGTCCTTATGCTGTAAGGCTTAGGACACAGGGTTAATGATTTCGAATAAAGAGGACAAAAACGAGACCAATACAATTAAATCGTAGTTCTCTAAAATGTTAATTATATTTTTACTTTCATCACGTTCTTTGTTTTTTTTTTTTTTAACAAAATTAAGTTGATACAAAGCTTTCATTATTAATAAATAATTTTTCCGTACAACAAATAAAGCATCACTTCTTGATCACCATCTAGTAGGTCAAACCCTGTTAAGTGTAATTTTTATTTCCTCAGATGACTCGTTATTCAACATTAACCACCGTTTTATTCTATTGCCAAAAAAAATATATATTTTTTTCCAAATTGTCAAAAAATTTTGACACTTCTAGGACGTGTTTTTCAGCATCAACGACTGGTGCAGTGCATCGAAAAAAAACACATTTTTTTGTTGGTGTGTAGATTCGTGTACCTATGAGAATTTCATGCAGAAAATTTTCACTTGCGTTGGCCTAAATAGTTAGGTAAGGTTTTTACAAAAAAGAAAGAAAACAAATTTTTTGTATAGGGTGTAGCAAAAATTATCTGCCAAGGAAAGAGATTATTTTTTTTTTATTAACTTTTTTCAAATGTGTTTCAGTTTCTTACAATCTTATCTCGGTTCGGGGGCCCCTGTGTCTCAGGGGCCCCGTATAATTGATACGGCTGATACCGCGGTAGCTACGCCCCTGCTAAAAATGTAGAGTTAAAAATAAAGTATGCCATCCGATTTGTTTTATAAATATAAATTTATTAAAGAAAAAAAAAAATCAAAAATCGTTAGAGTGGTTTTCTTAAAAATTATATTTTTTTTGTATATATAAAAATTATGGAACATTTTTAAGAATAAAATTTAATAAATATTATTATTAGTATTGAATAAAATATAATTTTGCAAAAGATTAAATAGAATTATAAATCCGCTCCCGTAAGGAGCTTGAAAATCAAGAAATCGGTTCTATGACATGTGTTACCTATTAAACTCTTAATAACCATATTATTGGCATAACGTTTTTTTTTTTACCAAAATACTAACCATACTCTTTTTAGTTATACTTAATTTTTTTTTATCAAAACCCTCAATATAAAGCCTTTTTTAATATAAATTCCTTTTTTCATAATGGTTGTAGTGCAGGTAGGAGCCGTAATTTTATGAGCTACAAAAATTCCATAACCCCTGTAGGGAATCTCGTACATAAAAACCTTAAGTCCAAATTTAAAGAAATTCGCTTCAATTGTTTAGGCTACAAGTCGAGGTTCAGATAAACACAGACAGAACTGCGGAATCCTTACGAATATTATCTCGAGTTCAATTTTGTTTACGTATATCCAAAACTTGTCTAAAGTACCTTTATCTCAAGTAAAAATCTATGGCTTAAGTATTACTGAAACTAGTTGACCTTTAACGAAGATTTGGTGGACTTTCAAATGGTATATATACTTGTTTTGCGGATAACCTATAAATGAGGTGCTACAAATCACCAGTCACCTTGAAAAACTTTAACCATTGATTAAAACTTTCCTATGGCTGGCCAATTTCTGAAACTAGTTGATCTTTTTTGACTAATTACTGATGTTTTAAGATGGATTTCTTTTTTGCGAATATCCCATTATATAAGGTGCTGGGATCCCTTAGCTCGGAATTTTTTTCATTCACACAATTTTGTGTTGCCAGATTTTTAAATCACAGTGTTTAGAAATATCTACAGTATTTTAAAAGTTAAATTATGAGCTTAAATTATTTTCACCCCAACCCATAATTTACCTCTTTTTAAGAAAAATATGCTTCTCCCATTTTATATCATTTTTTTTTTTGAAAATTCCCCCCTGCTACGTTGATGTGAGATAGTATTTTAGAATTTTTTTACAATGGTTTCGGTTGCATCAAGCTTTCTCGAAAACAGCTTAAGAAAACAATTTTGATTATTCTTCTTGTCTGCAATACTTACCCCCAATTTCACAGTAGGAGTTTAAACTTATAAGATCAGCTGAATCTTAAATATAAAATAAATAAATAAATAAATCGGGTGGCACAACGGCTCATGAAGAACCAGGGCCTAGTGACTAACAACTCGCAACCATTCCTGTGTGCGCCTTTCGACAGGAATGGAAGCTGAATCTTAAACTGAGTTTAAATTGTTGGTTTAACTCTTCCGGTTTCATAGTGAAAACTGATCTTCAGATCAGTTGAACTTCTTTTAACTAGATTTCATGAAGAAAAGTTGGCAGTATTGTATGTTTTCGCTTCGCAAAATGACCTATTGCAAACAGTACGTAGCTTTTCTTGTCTATTCTTTCTCTTTCTGAAGCAAAGAATACGCGAAACACCACGACAATTATTTTGGATTGTCGATAATCTGTAGACTTTTTTTTCAAGTGCACGAACTTAATGTAGTTCGTAGTAGTGTAGTAGCCCGTAGCGTAATGGTTAGTGCGTTCAACTGTCACGCTGGAGGTCTGGGTTCGCTTCCCAGCCTCGTCCACCTAAAAACTAAAAAGTTTTTTTCAGGGCTACTGCCTCTTGCGAGGAATTGACAAATCCTCCAAGAGTATCACTTGTCACGAATAAGTGCTTCTCGTATAGCCGTTCGGATTCGGCATACAATTGTTGGTCCCTTCCATTCCTGTCGAAAGGCGCACACAGGAATGGTTGCGAGTTGTTAGTCACTAGGCCCTGGTTATTCATGAGCCGTTGTGCCACCCGATTTATTTATTTTTTGAACTTAATTTAAAAAAAACATGGAAAATAATCCAATAATTGTGCAAAAAAAGAGAAATAGGTAACAACTTTTCAACAGCAGACATAGATTTGCTGATGGAGTTGGTTATGAAAATAAGTAAATAAATTCCACAATGTATTATGTATTGTGGTCTCAAACGTTGAACTCAGGTTTAAACGGTACAATGCTGTCGTTTAACTTAAACTATACAAATTGAACTCAGTTCAAGGTTTAAACGAAACTGCGAAACTGAATAAATTGTTGAACTGAAGTTTAAACCAAAAGTAGAGTTTAAACTTCCGCTCTGAAACTGGGGGTTAATGTAAATGCAAGATTGCGTTTAAGTCATAAGTCTTAGTACAGAGTTTAAGAAAACATATTTTTTTTTTTATAAAAAAAAAAACACATCTGAGAAATAATAAATTTTGTATAACTTTGTATTTTTTTCAGGCTTTCCCTATAAAAATTCAACTATTGTGCAATCCAATAGTTGTGCATTTTATTTTAGCAATGTTACCCAATCTTTTCATCTTAAGTTATGTTTTTATTTTCTTTAAGAAATTTTGTTTAGAGCATAACTGTTGTATTTCAATTTGAGAAATTGTTTCAACATAAGTGAATTTTGTTTTACTTCATATTTTTGTCATTGAATAAATTATGTAGTATCTACACATTTGAAAATAAATATTCTTTGTTGAAATTTGTATCTTAAATGAGCAATATTAAAAGCAGGCTCTAAAATGATATTTGTGATGTCTTAAAAAAAATTGTTAAAAAAAGTTCCTAGAATCAAAAAAACATTAAAGAAATAATATATTTATATCCCCGCTGTTACCCAGACTGACCGATAGATGACTATTAATCTCAAGGTTTTTCAGTCATTTAATTCTGCCCATGAGTATATAAATGTGTTTTTCCTTATCAATCCTACATACGTGCTTCGTGCTTGTTTAAGAGTTTTGCTGGAAATATTTACTTTGCAACTTGATCTGATTTAAAACAACATATACGAGTATATACGAGTATAAATTATTTTCTCTTGGAAACTTAATCATTATTATGAGACGACTAAATTGATATTAGCTTGCGAATGTCTTACTGCAAATATTTGGCTCTTGTCACCATATAAGTTACTTACAATGAAATAAATATCAATCATATCTTATTACTGAACAAATAAGCATTTTCTCAGAGACATAATTATCGGCAGAACCTCGCCCAAAGCTGATGCGGACAGAGGAATTTCTTATCGCTAATTTCTGAGGGTTTATCTTCTATTTGTTTTTCGTTTGTTCGAATTGATTTTTCGCAATACAAAGTGTGAATGCAAACATCCATTAAGGCCGATGCGATGGTGATCTCAATTAGTGGTTTATTTATGGACAGGCAAAGCATACCCTAAATTCCTATACACTATTCCCCCGACAAAGAAAAGACGCGCACCCACCTTATTATAATCAAAAACAATTATTTACATCCGTTATCGATGTACCTACATAGTGAGAAACCGGAAATACTCAATTTTAAAACTATATATATATATATATTAGACGTCTAATTTATGTGCACACTGCATGAATTATTTTGTCGTAATAAATCAATGCTGAGCAAGTTTATGGTGGATTTACATGTATCTTCGTCCGACTTCTGCAAAAAAAAGAGGGATGCAAAATTAAAATGTACATTTGTTGGATAGAGAGAGACAACCATAAATGCAGAAGATCTTCGTGCATGAAGATTAAAGGAAGGGCCATAATGCAGATATTAAGACGAACATGTTCATCTTCTTGATGGGTCTCTTTCCCACGCTCGGAGTTTTGGCGTACATCTGTCTCGGTCTACTTATTTCATATTTGCAGACGATACATGTAAATCCAGCATTAATGGTGGATTTACATGTATCTTCGTCTGTCTTCTGCAAAAAAAAAATGGGATGCAAAATTAAAATTTACATTTGTTGGATAGAGAGAGAACACCAAAGTGCAGAAGATCTTCGTACATGCAGATTATAGAAAGTGCCATAATGCAGATATGAAGACAAACATGTTCATCTTCTTGATGGTTTTGGTGTACATCTGTCTCGCTCTACTTTTCTTCATATTTGCAGGCGATACATATAAATCCAGCATTAATGGTGGATTTACATGTATCTTCGTCTGTCTTCTGCAAAAAAAATGGGATGCAAAATTAAAATTTACATTTGTTGGATAGAGAGAGAACACCAAAGGGCAGAAGATCTTCGTACATGCAGATTATAGGAAGTGCCATAATGCAGATATGAATACAAACATGTTCATCTTCTTGATGGTTCTCTTTCACACGCTCGGATTTTAGGAATATATCTGTCCCGCTCTACTTTTCTTCATATTTTCAGACGAAGATACATGTAAATCCAGTATGAAACGGTGGGCAAATTCTTCTTTATTACTTTGACAGAGAAATACCTAATAATTTTTATATAGTTTAATTGATTTAAAGCTACAAAATGTGGACATCTTAAAAATGTCAAATTACTTTAAGACAAATATTAAAACAAAACTCGTTTTCCATATTATTTCCTCTAGATAAAAAGTCAAAATTGAAATAAATATTTATGGGATAATAAAACAGCTGTTTGTAGTCCAATAAGTTAGGATGGGAAAATAATATATGATCAAAGGGCAAGGTAGTGCCCAGCCAAGTTCTGGCACCCTGTCCGCGCAAAAAAAAACAATCTAGTTCCGGCGAAAAAATTGGTTGATCTTTTTTCTGCGGAATTTTAATAGCAACCGTTTTTCCAAAGACAGTTCTTACCAAACCTGATGCTTTTCGAGAAATTTTCAAATCTTTTAGTTTCCAGGCAAATGGTGATGTAAATGAACATTTTTTTATTCAGTAAAATAAGTCAAACTGTTAGCCGAAAATTGTAAAAAACAAAAGTTAATTATGGGCAGGTTGAGCAAAAAACTGGTTCAAAGTAAAGTTTTTTTAAAATTTCGAAAAATAGCCGTTACACGAAAACCGTTAAGATTCGGTATGAACAAGTTACCAAATTCTGATAGGTTATGACCTCGCCTTTACACGCAAAATTGTTGGACCTGTGAAGGACCTCTTACGTAAAATAAAATTGGTTAAAATCGGCTTAGCCGTTAACGAGAAATTTGATAACCAAAAAATCGGTTCTAGGACAGGTACCGTTAATAACCGTTATACATTTTTCTTTTTTTCCAAAATATTAATTGTAGTAATAATAATAGCTCGTTATTTTTTTTCAAAATTCTTAGAGCCGTTTTTGAAATAAATCAATTTTTGTATAATGGTTGTATGGCAGGTACCGTTATTTTTTGAGCTTAAAAAAAAATTTCAATTTCCCCTCTAGGGAATCTCATAAGAACCTTAAGTCCAAAATTTGAAGAAAATCACTTCATCCGTTTATGATGCAGATCGGGGTACACACAGATGGACAGACAGACGGACAGAATTGCGAGACCCACTTTTTTCGCGATCTCTATCATCGTAATGTTAGGGAAAATTATTATCTCGAATTTTTTTTTTCACGAATCCTAAACTTGCCCTATACTACGTATATCGCCAGTAAAAAAGTGTCGTACGATACTGAAATTACATGGTGCTTATAAATTGTTTGTTTTTGGTGTACAAGAGACATCCCTGATTGAGGACCGAAACATATCCAACAAGTTTTTACTAGGGAGTGCCTCACGATTGTTTGAAAATTGTTCCTCCTTGCCCAAACTAGAGAAAAACTTGACATTTTTCCACTAACATTTATGCCGCCCCTGGTGACTAACGTTTATCATAAAACCGCAATACAAAAAATTAATTTACTAAAAGTTCACAGTCTAAACACAAAAATGTATCATAACTTAATTCAAAAATATATCAGCTTATCTCCTGTTTCCCTTCAAGAATTTTACAAATCATCGATTCATAAACCATGGAAAACTCTCAGTAGATTTTAACACAATCGGTTTGATCCCAATTTTTTTTTAACCTTATAATCCTTATCATGTTTACATTTGATATCGATTCAGTTCAAAATAATGAATACAAATTTGAAATATTGGATTTTTTCCTTTAAAATAATTCGGTATCGAAGTGGAAATATATCCTTAGTCCTTACGTTTATAACTCATAATCTTCATATAATCGTAAGGCTACAATAAGGCTTATAAAAAAACGTCTTCAAGACTATGAAATCATATATATGTATATATATATCCATAGAAAACATCTATGGAATCCGTTAACAAAATTAACCAATTAATGTTTTTGGAGACTGCAGTGATTTCAATTATAATAACAGCTATAACTTTACAACATAAAATTAATAAAACACTTAGGAAATAAAATTTCTCATTGCCTTGCACAATTTTTGAACGACGAAAATTGTTAAATCTCTGAAACGTTGTGTTAGTCCAAAATGTGAACATCGTGCAATTGGCTTATTTATTAATTAATTTTGAAAGCACGTGTTATTGTTTTTTCTACGTATATTCTGTTTTCTTATGGGGTTTTCCTTTGGTAAATGAAGAATTTGATGCGGAATTTGATTTTTTTAGTGACGAATGGAATGAATTTTGAATTGATTTTTGTTTTCTAATGGTAGTGGTGTATTTTTGTGTCTGTGAATCTGTAAATGGTTTCAGCTGACATTCAAGTTTGTTTTTTATTTCATGGGGATTTCAATTTTTGAATTATAAATAGAGGATAACCAGGTTGTAAGGAATGATTAGGGGTACCGTAATCTATGCACTCATTAAAAATTGCTTCCATTTTAATTCAATTGTTTATTTTCAGTCTTTATATTTTCGCAACAAATTTCTTTCTATTCTCAATTAAATTAATGAAAACAATCAGTTGTCAAAATAACAGCTGACAAGTGTGCTGGTGTTAGTAAAAGGAGGGGTAGATCCACCGAAAAAAACGGATCTGCAAATTTGATTCAGAATCAAAAAAGTATCAATATTTTTTGCCCAATAGAAGGCTTTATTTGTCAGTATTGGCGTTTTGACAGATATGCATCAAAAAAGATTGAAATTTTTTACCAATCGAAAACCCCATTAGTAATTTCCTACTCTCTCCTTCTTTTCTTCTTGTTGTGTGCGTCAGAAAGAAGAAAGAATAAACAGGAGAAAGTAGCTTCTTGTCCGGAGTTTTTTTTAAACAATATCATTAATCTTTTGATCCTTTACCGTACGTCTTCAATGTATAGCCACGTTATGACTATACATGAACAAGATTAGATGATTCAATCATGCGTTTTTGTGGAGAAATTGTATAGTTTTTTGCGTGCGATCTTCAACAATTTGCCGGCCTGGACACGTACCCTACCTGCCACTATGGCTATCTATCTATGACCCTATTCACAGGATCAAACTCAGACGACTTTGGACCCCTCTAACTTCAGTACCAATAAAGTTAAGTCAGAAACTTTAAAACTAGCAGCATTTGCTATAAGCTTACAAGGGTCAGACATTTCACCATCACTAACATATTATAAGCATGCAAAAATCGCAAGATCTGTAAATGACTGACAGATCATCAAAAATATGGAAAACATCCCGATACCGTAGAACATTGTACTTCCGTACAATAGTAGGCCTTGAAATACATACAAAATAAAAGATCGGAAGGGTTGAGTACGATAACTTGGGCGCCGAAAATTGATAACGTATTTTTGTAGAAGGGTCAAATACAAGCATTTTTTTTACTATGGGAGGGTGGGGTCTACCCCGTTTAGGAGGTAGGGGCGATTTTCGATAAAAACGACTTAAATGGAAAAACAAATATTAAAAAGCAACGACAATACTAAAATGCAAAACAATAAAGGTTTTAAAAGCCCGAAGTCTGATCTTTAATCCTACATTTAAATTAAATTATTTGTGTCAATAGTTTTCAAAAAATTTGCATTCAAACTCAAAATTTTGATAAAAAAACGCAAAAAGAAATGATTGGGTCAATTTTGCTCAAAATTGTGAAATGAAAAACTAAATTTCCTTTTTTGTGGTCAATGCTCATATCGATTCTGAATCGAACACAAAAACCGAAAGCTTTTATGTCCTCTAGTTTTTGAGAAAATTGAAAATTAAAAAAAAGTACTTTTTTTTTATATTTAATGTGATCTTTTTTTGATAAAAATTAATGTTGTTGTTAGGTTCCTTAAATGCAAATGAAATTTGGTATACACCGAACAGTGAGCCCAAGCAGGTGGGTTGCAGGGGGGCAGCATGCCCCCCCAAATTTACATCACTGTTTATACGCCGTAAGGCTGGGTGTTGGGATAGAATGATAATTTAGAGTCAATTTTGTGTAAGAATTAATCCATATTCTATTTTTACTGTCGAAATAAGTAATATACTCCAGCTAAAAAAATTAATTGAATTAAAATAGTAGTTTTGGTTTTTTACTCTTCTCGAAAACTAGAAGTCATAAAATCATTTTGTTTTCGGTTTCTGATTCAGAATTAATATGGGCTACGATTTCTAAGAAAAAAAATATAATATAAAATCTCAAAGTTTTGGAAAAAAAAACTTTAAACATTTGTTCATGTTTTTTTTTTTTTCCCAAATTTTGAAAGTAGTTTTTTCAAAAACCATGGATAGATTTCACTTGATTTAAAAAATGGCTAATAAATCAGAGTATTGGCTTTCAAAAAAGATGTAATACTTAATTGTAGGTGTTACCGTTATTTTTAATGATTTTTTTTTCATTTTGAGTACTTTTTTCATTAAATTGCCCCTCCTGCCCAAATGGGGGAGATAGACCCCCCCCCGCCCGTAGTGAAAAATGTTTGTATTTGACCCCTCTACAAAAATCCGTTATCAATTGTCGGCGACCAAGTTATCGTACTCGTGCCGATCGGAGATTTGCAGTTTTACATTTTTGGGGCGTGGCATCCACCCACTTCTTCATAATTTTAATCATTTAAATGGGGCAATTCTGATACCCAAAATTATATGTGATTTGGTATGTTCACTAGTCAAGTGTTTTTAATTGAAATCATGAGGAATTGAGTATTGAAAAGAAAATCTGCTTAGTAAACCTACCAAATTTTAGTCAGTAACCATTAAATAACAAATTTCACTTATAATGTTGGTTTCAAAAGTGCTCCATTTTAACTCTACCTAACATTTAATTTCACACTCATAAACTAAGAACTTGACGTACTTTTAGATCTCACTAGTTTTCATGGTTGGCTTGTAACACAGAGGTTTTTGTATAATGAAGAACTTGGTTCTATTTTTAATATTTAAGTTTTTGGTGTGATATATATTTAATCAAAATCGTACAAATCATTTTTGAGAAAAAACCTTGGAAAATTGTGTCACTGCACAGTGGTTCCAGTTGTATGGAGAATCGGTCATAGATTGATAGAATCTGAACCAGTGCACCGATTTCAATGAAATTTTCAGGGTCGATAAACAATTTTATAAGAAATCATCACGCACCCACTAACAAGCCCACTTTTTCAAATCTTCAAATAATAAAAATTCTTAAAGGTAGGAAAAGTACATTAATTTTTTTATAAACTTTTTTATTTTTTTTTTTTTAAAGGTAATAATAATGAGCTTATCAGTTAATTTGAGTTCTTATCTTTGAAAAATGTATACACATTTTTTCGAACAAATAATACAAAAAAAGTTTTTCTAGAACCACTTTTAGAAGTTTTCTTAATTTTTATTTTCATATATTACATAACAAAATATTTTTTATAATAAAACAAAAAGAAGACCACACATTGTTAAAAGACAACCATATATCCAAAACCCCCAAACGTTTAAAAGAACACTTCAGACAAGCACCTTTCAAACAAAAAACAAAACAAAAAATATATGAAATATGCTGCAGTTGGAAGGAGAATGCAGACAGAGTAAATCGCAGCTCATCGCAGCTAGACGCAGCTAGATGTTGTTGTTTTTGGAACTACATATATATACGAATATTATGGTATATGATTCATGCATGACTTTGTTATTAAAAGTCTCGTTGAATTGGAGAAAAAGAGACAAAAAAAACAAATTTTGGACTTTCTTTGTGGGAACTTGCTCTTGGTTATGAAGTGATCAAAATAATAAAACATACTTTATAAACACAGTACATACCTTTAGTTTGAATATCCATTACTAGCAGATATTAAAAAAAAACTATTCTTAAAAAAATAGGACTTTAAAGCTTTTTGCAAAAAGAGCACTTATTATGACAACGATATTTGTCTGGTATGTCCCACTTCGGAAGCACAGAATGAAAAGTTCTGTTTGTGGATTTGATTTTTTTTTTGTGTCATCAGGTGGCATGGCTATTAGTTAATACTATAGGGAAA
This sequence comes from Melangyna quadrimaculata, assembly GCA_949320155.1. NCBI lineage: Eukaryota > Metazoa > Arthropoda > Insecta > Diptera > Syrphidae > Melangyna > Melangyna quadrimaculata. The sequence goes on from OX439483.1 coordinate 50,834,457, forward strand.
TATGACGCGATAATAACAACATCAAACTTTTACCCTATGACCTACTACGGTCCCACTGTGCACTGTAGAAACGTTAGGTATATTATAATCGCTGGCGCTTTTTTTTAACTAATTTCTTAGACAGTAGATTCTTCTCTCGAAAGACCAAGAAGAATAATTGTGTATAGGTAAATCTACAGATAAACAAAATATACAGGCCACTTAATAGAAACTGTAAAACCATAAATGTTGGTTAAAATTTTTATTTTATGATCAGGACATTCTTTTTCAACACCTCACTAAAAAACAAAAACAAACGTGTCTGCTTGGTCATTATCATGAGTCATGACATGATCCCATATACATACATTTATAAAGGAACTTGTATTGAATGTTATACTGGACCCGCATTTTATTTAGTTTTCGGAGTCCCAAAAACCAATTATTTTTCCCTCAATGTTTGAATTCTCATTTGGTTCTTTTTTGTTGTTGTTGTTGTTGGTTTGTGTAAATCTACTTTCCGGTTCAAATTAAGACATTATTTTATTCTTGGACCGAAGCCAGAGCGCTGGACAAACGACAAACTACACAACAACGACACCTAAGCTCAGAGCAGACACTCGGATGTTTATTTAGAATGTGTTTATTCACTTGTCTCTTCATTTGGAATCAGGTTTTTTGGAGACAACAAAAAAACTATCGTTTTCTGCTTGTGTTTTTTTTATATTCTCCAAAAAGACCGAACTAATTGGAATTCATATTGGAACTTATGCATAGATGTGGGTTTTTAGTGCGGGAAAGAGGAACTGCCAACTAAACTACTATAAGAATAGGAAGAGGAACACATCTTTTTCTAAGTTCCAGTCAGTATTGGAAATAAAATTAATTGGTCCAATTGGACGAAACGATTTGTTATGTTTTGATTGGGAAATGTGAAACAAATTGAAATTCGAAAAAGAGGTTTAGTTTTTTTTATTTTGTTTGTTTATTTTTTTTTTTGAATTTGGAGTACCACCAATCGATGAAAAATCGATAGTTAGACAGAAGGTTTAAATATTATGGTGATCTCAAGGAATAAAGATGGATGTGTTTAGGATTAAAAAAAGGTTTGGATTTCGATTTAATCTCTCAACAAGATGCAACGTAGGTATTTGGAAAAAATGGAGATTTGAATTTCTACCTTTTAAGTGCATTATTTAAATTTAGTTTAAAGAATAGGTGGCTTAGGTCTGTTTTTATTTTTTTATTTTGTAGTAGTCTTCGCCATCCTCGTAGTAGTCTTTGCCATCCTTGTAGTAGTCTTCGCCATCCTTGCAGTAGTCTTCGCTAGGCTTAAGTAGGAATTTTATTATTTTTTCTTATATTAAAAAAATCATCAACCGTTTGTAAAAATATTAAGTCTTACAAGCTAAAATCTCAAAAAATTAAAAATGTGGTTATTTTTGGATGGCTAATATTTCCCTCAATTTTTACCAAAAAAACATCTTTTTTAGATCCATCATGTTAAAAACTTGAGTATCTTCCTCTTTTCATTAATCTAATTTCCAACAAAAACTCATTTAAGTATATTTTTGAAATTCAGCTTAGTTTTCGGGTTATACGAAAAATATTGAAAAATTATCAGTGTGACGATTCTATCAGAAATGCATTGATGAATTTGGGCGAATTTTGTGTTTTAGGTAAATTAATTTCCAAAAGGCCAAAAAGTTGACGGGAGGGCAAAAAGTGGACGAGACGGCCAAAAGTGGATGGGGCGTCCAAAAAGTGGACGGGCGTCCAAAAAATTACGGGGCTTCAAAAAAAGATAAGGAGCGTCTGAAAAAGGAAGGGTCAGCCAAAAAGGGGAATTCGCATTCAAAAAGTGGACTAGGGCTAGCCACGAGACGAGAAAAGTCTCGATCTCGGTCTCGCATGACGAGGAGAGGAGACGAGACTGCCTTTTAAGCAACCGAGACGACAACGTGACAAGACTGTATATTTGGACCGAAATTAACAGAGAGTCTAATTAATTAAAAAATTCAATTTCAGTTAAATATTTATTTTCTTCTGCACATATTCAAACGATAATCGAAAATATTTCGTTGCAATAATCAACAGTTAGTCCGGAAATCGTATTTTTCGGAGACGAGACTTAATTATACGAGACCGACACGAGACCGAGATGAGACTGAAAATTTTTGTTTTTAACGAGACCGAGAGGAGACCTACAAAAGTCTCGCAGAGTCTTGTCTCGTGGCCAGCCCTAAAGTGTACTGCCCTTCCAAAGTAGACGTAGTCCATGTTTTTTTTTTTTTTTTTTTCAAAAATCGATTTGAAAAAAAAAAAAATTGGTAAAATCAGTAAAACGTTGAACAACAATGCAATTGCCTGTCCGTTTTCTATTCAACAACGTCAACCGCAACTTTTTTGGAAAGTTATAGACATATAAAGACTTTTAGTTTTGGGTCGAAAATAAAAAAATTACTTTGAATTCAAATATCTTCGCAACCAGACCTCATAGAATGTTCAAGTTTTCAGCCATGGATAGCTCTCAAGAAACTGATTAGGCATTTTAAAAACCGCAATGTATTCCGAGGCTTATTTGCGGAACTGTAGGCATTCAAAGATAACTAAGGTTTCAAACTCAAAAAAAATAACTTAGCATGCAAATATTTAAAAAAACCAGACCTTATAAAAGGGTTTGCTTTGGATGTGCTGATTGCATTTGACAATACCTTTCTATTTATGTACAAATCTCTGGTCAACAACGTCAATCGCAACCTCCTACGAGACCTTTTTGGAAAGTTATAGCCATATAAAGACTTTTAGTTTTGGGTCGAGAATAAAAGAAATACTTTGAATTCAAATATCTTCGCAACCAGACGTCGTAGAATGTTCTAGTTTTCAGTTATCAAAAATAGAAGCGGCAATGTATTCCGAGGCTTATTTGCGGAGTTGAAGGCATCCAAAGATATACAAGGTTTCAAAACTCAAACAAATAACTTTGAATGCAAATATACCAAAAACTAGATGCCAAAAACTAAAGCTTTCAGAAGGGTTTATTTTGGATGTGCTATGCATCTTAAACGTGGACGGGCAGCCAAAAAGTGGACGTGGTTCTAAAAATTGGACGATACGGCAAAAAAGTGGACGGGACGGATGTCTTTTTTTTGGACGCCCTCTCCCTTTTTTGGAAGTCCGTCCTTATTTTGGAGGCCCCGTACACTTTTTGGACGTTTATACGGGCATGCATACGTTCACAAATTTTAATTAATTTGAGAAAATCAAATTAACATTTTTTGAAAATGTTGATATGCAATTATGTTTCTATTTTAAATTTATTTAATAACGACAATAGTAAGGTAAATGCTTAAGTGTTAAAAATCAAATAAGGGAAAAATAGTACCTACCAAATTTTTCGTTTTACGTCTCTACAACATTCATACTACAATAATTATTTATTTCTACCACAAAAGCAATCTTGTGCGATCCATTATCCAGTCATGTATTTTATTTTAATTTCATATTCTCCCGACAAATAAATTTGTCTCAATTTTCGATTTCACTCTTTAAAGTTAAACTGCTTACCGGCCGAGAAAGCCTGTAGATATTTTAAGTACCTAGATTATTTAATACTAGATCTTAGAAACATTAATAATAAAGTAGGTAATTTCATAATGATTGTTGCCAGTTGCAACAAAGTTTGATACACTTTTCATCAATTGTATACCTTCGTCAGAGTCTATTGCATTTAGCAAAATAAACTGACCTGAACGAAATTATACAATGCCTATTTTTGTACTCCATCTTGCAACATTGTTGCACAAACTTTGAGGAGGGTAAAGTGCAAATATACTTTATGAGCCTATCCAACACGATCTAAATCAAAGTTTTTTTCATATAACATACATACAATGCATAATCTACATACGAGTTATAAATATCGTTCCGCTTTCAAATCATAGCGAGTAAGCGTTTTATTTATTTTTTTCTCCTTGATTATACCTATGAATGTTACCTTAGTTTTTCTGCTAGATATACTTACATATTCAAACTAACAATTATGCATGCATTCTTACATTGTATAGCCAATATTTATCAATCATGTTCATTAAGGTATCGATGACAGTTAAATAATACACACAAAAACCAGTCCCATTATGACAAAAACAAAAACTAATTCTCATTCGAAATAGTTCGGATAAGTTTTTATAAATTACATACTTACAAACATGGTCGTATGTCTCAACAAAAATTAATATTCTTAATTTTTATAGTGACATTTCAATTTGTATTAGGCGTTCTAGAAAATATTTCAAGACCAATCTCAAACACAGTTTTTGATGAGATCGAAAAACTATTATCTTCAATCTCAAACTTTATGTCTTAATTTTCTTTAAATGAGGAAATGAAAAATGACACCGCTCTTGATAGATACAGAGATACAAACATTTATCTGATGAGATACAAATATTTCTGAAACAAGAAATATTACATTACATTTACAACACTTAATAGATAAATAGATATAAAAAAAAAATACAAAAAAGTCTGCATAAATTGTATCTTACAAAAAAAAATCTATTGAATTAGAATCAACCCATCACCATCGCAGAATAAAACAAACGAATTATTTCAAAATATATTTTTTTTTATGTAATCTCTGCCAGAAGCGGATGTTACATGTAATTTAAATTGGGGGGAGGGGGTTGGATGACACTCATTGAATGTATTTTTTTTTTTTAACTGTTTTTAAGAATCGTTGTAAAAAGGAATTCTTTATTAATAAAATACCAGAAAATTAGTAATCCCATAAATAAAGGCTTTTACATCTTTTTTAGCCGCACTACTTGAATGTGGAATTCCGTACCCGGCTCTACCTTTCCCGGCCATTTTAATATTCAAAGGTTCAAATCCAATGAACATCGGTATTTCCTCTTAAATCCTTCCCTATTTTCCCAACGCTCGCACAGTCTTTAAACATTTTAAAGGCAGCCACAAAATCCTTTCAGTGCGCGCTCAACTAAAAAAAAAAATCAAGCACACTTACTAAGACCTAGTTTTTCAGTGACGAGTTAAACTCGAGTTAACTCATCAAATTCAAAGAGTTGAATCGAGATTAACACCGAAACTCTGATGATCTCGCACTGAAAAACTGCGCCCATAACACTTCTATAGTGAACCTAAAAAAACATTTCCGAAGAATCCGAGAGGAGCGCTTGCGGCAGTAAAGAGAAAAATGTATTTTTTTTTCTTTTTTCACGTTTATCTTGGAAACTGTTATTGGAATCAAAAAATAATCTTTTACAAAAATAAAGATTTTTAATATTCCTATAAGAAAAAGTCTTTTAGCAATTTTTCGTAATGGTTTAAGTTAGAAAATAACTCTAGCGGTAGTTAAGAGGTTGAAGTTTATTTTTGGTTTTTCCCATTTATCTTGGAAACAGTTTCTCGTAGCAAAAAATAGTTTTTTACAAAAACAAAGCCAAGAAAATTTTCTAAAAATTTAATTAAAGGTACACTCCGTATCTCCATATTAGGGACAAGATTTTTGTTTTAATTTTTTAAACATTTTTAAACCTTAGCAAAAAAAAAAAAACACTTGCAGGATATGTAGTGATCATGTTGGAAAACAAATGGTTGGAATTAAATTTTTATGAAGTTTTGTTTTGAGTGAGGTCGTAAATTTACCTTGTTTGTATCCCTCTTGATTACAAAAGAAAAATCTACCTTTTACGATATTCCGAATCAAATAAATGTCCATTTCGAGCATGTAGGATTCAGTTCGTGACATAATGTTTAAGGTACTTTAAATAATACACAATTTCGGGCAGACAAATGTCATCAACCAAGGAAAAGGAAGAAATAGGAAAAGATCCTATTAAACCACATATGGAAAGTATTACTATAAAGGAAACAGGATGATTCGATAAGATGTGACAGGTTTTGTTGAGAAAAAGAAACAAATCGTATGGGAGATTAGTCTTTTTCATCCTGTTTCGGTGGAAGGGGCGATTTTCTTCAAAAAAAAGGGAAAAAATGAAAATAATAAAATCAACGTCAACACTAAAAATATTTTGGAAAGGATTTTTTTTAAATACAGAAATCCATTCTTTTAATTTATTTTATTTTTTTAATCAAGTTTTTGAAGAATTAGGTAGAATTTAAACTCAACATTTTATTTTCAAACTGAAAGTCTTAAAAATTTAAGCACTCATATTGATTTTAATATTCAATACTTTTATAAAAATTAATTCAAAAACTGAAAACCAAGATGGACCCTTAATTTTTGAAAATGTAAAGAAAAATTAAAAAACTAAAGATCTAAACTAATTATTCAAAATCCATTCACTATAAGAAACTTGGTTTTAAAATTAAAATAAAAGAATGAGTTTTTATCTTTCAAAAAACTATAACGCATTATTTTAAGTGTTGCCGTTGTTTTTTGATATATTTTTTTTTTCATTTTAAGTAAGTTTATTTTTGGTATATTAACCGCCCCCCCTCGCCATCATGATTAAACGGGAGGAAATACAACTCAACCTACCAATAACCAATAGCGTGGTTTATGTCACATCTGATTTTTTTCGCAACTTATGCGAATCATCTGGCGTACGGTATCATTGAATTTTAAGAAGTATATTTTTGTTTTTTCTAAATTAATTATCCTATTTTAAACGTTTACAAAAAAATTATTTTAACAAAATTTGAAGGAAATTTAATGCTCTTAAAATTAATTCTTATTACTTTTTGTCACTAGTGGCTATATATATTTTTTAAAATAATCTCGAAATTTGAATGTATTGCATTAACTTCGTTGCTTTAAGGTTTAAGGCCCCAGTCTTTCAGTATACTTAACTCTGGATATATCTAGATCTGTCTATACTGAAGTCAAGAAGTAGATTTTCAGTGAAGATAAATGCAGAAGTATTAAACAAACTCTGAAGATAAAATATCAAAAGCATCTGCTGACTTAATCCAAAGTTAACTCACCCATAATTTGGTTCTAAAAGACAAATATTCGCTCGCTATCGAGGTTTTAAAATAGGAAAAAATTCAGTTGCAATTCTGGGGGGCTTAAAGGTCCCCAAAACTAGTTCACCTAGTTCACTACAAAGAGCGGTTTTTTGAACTAGTTCGTTCGGGAACTACACAAGCATACCAGTGGCCCACTGTGAAAACAAAAATTGTGACCCTTTAATTATATTTTACTTGAAATTGTTGATCTTATCTTTTATTTAACGGTTAAAAGTATTTGTTTATAAATTGTATGGAATTAAATTCTCTACAAAAAAGATTTTAACTTTTTTTTTTGTAAAACTAATGGTTCTCAAGATATCGCAGTAAAACTATTATTCCACCCGGTTTTCGAATATGGCGGCCAAATGGGGGGTTTTCAGCGCCCAAAAATTTATATGGCATACACACACTGGCCAACTCAAAATGCGAGGGTCAATGGACTACTTTTTTTTTTAAATAACCGCCTCCATTCTCGCCATGTTGTGAACCCATTTTTCCCAACACAAAAAAAAAAAATTGTATCCGCACCTGGATTTTTTAATATAGTATACCTACATGTATAAAAGTGTTGAATTAATTAATATTAATTAAATGTTGTATTGATGTAGTGTTTCCTTTGTATATCCCATTAAGGCATTTTTATATATTTAATTTAAATAAATATTTTAATTTGGAATGTTTACTGTGCGGCGCTGTGTTGCTGACAGACAAACAAAAGGCAATGTAAAGCTACGAGTTTGAGCATCGAAATTGACAAAGTGGTAATTTATGGCTAGCACTTTGTTTTCTAAAAGACATAGCGTGTCGTTAATTTATTTATATGTACGAGTATTAAGCCACCTCGCTCCAACCAGAAGGAGCAGCTGATGAGGGAAAGATATAGCTTAATATACGCACAGAAAAAAAATGCACGTTGTAGCACCAATTGGGTGATTAATCGTCAGGACGAAGGACATGTAACCCCATGTGACATTAATTTAATTAAGTTTTGCATGCAACTTTTCTTTCTATATAGTAGGTAGTCATTCATTCAACAACACAGCTGATGGAAGGCAACAAAAACAACAACAACAAGAAAACAAATAAAAATATCTATAAGAAGTGAAGATAAATGGTCTCTGAGCTGAATAAATCTCGTGTGGCACACGAAATCGGGGGCTCTAACATAGTTAAGTACAGGTTTTGAAATTAAATCAAACACGCCTTTTAAAGTTGCAACTGAAATATTTTGTTGTCCATATCAAAATTGTATCTATCTGGATTTTGGTGAATGCAGCGCAGCGGTGGCGACAAATGATTGCGCAGTGCAACAAATTCTGCCCGCGGAATTATTGTATCTCTCTCTGCGCCTTTTGTTGTTTTCATTTCAGATTGTGCGGATCGGTTTTGAAATTTAAATAAATAGAATTATTTCTAAGACTTTTATGGTGTTGTTGTTTTATTTTTGGACTCACAGATGAATGTTTGTGTGATATGTTACTAATGGGGTTATGTCAAAATGAAAGACAAGGCGAACTTTAAGCCAGGGTTTCGGTTTCGATATCAAGCTGTCAGTTGGACAATGTGTTTGGTTTAGGGGTTTTATGAATTAATTTCGACACTCTCTGTGGTGTTTTATTTTGGGTGTGATTACGTGTTTTTCTTCTTTCTAAAACTTAATGGACATATATTACCTTCCTATAAGTCGGAAGGTTTTTTTTTCTGTTACTCATGATTTTATCAGAACAATGGAGTTCAGTTTAGAATGAAGCAAGGTGATTCATATACCTATGTTGGTAGGTATAATGGAACTTATTTTACTAATGATCTGTCAGGAGTTGAGTTCGGTGAAGCCTTTTATAGTTTTGTTTGTACATAATTTAATGGAATGAAATTACTTTGAAGCAAGTCGACTTCAGGTTATGATATGTACCTACAAACATATACCTGCTGTTGTATAAATATTTAAGAGTTTTTATTTTTAAGTAATCTTTTCTTAGGTAATAGGTACCTATACAAAGGTTAAGAATATAATATTTCAAGGTTGAATTTAGTTGCATTTGAAAAATAAATCAATTTTACATCTAGGTGCCTAATAAACTTAAAACCTTAAATCTAAAACTTGGATCATGACCCTGTGACCCCCCCTATGACGACACCGTTGATTTGAAACACACATATGCTACATCACTAATCGATGACAAATAACTCAGCGAATTTTTTGCTCAAATAAAATTTTCAAATAAACAATTATTTATCTTTCATTAAAAATGTATTTAATTAATTATTTGCATTTAAATTGACTTCTTTGAGTTTCAAAACTACTATCTTTCCGTGCATAAAGTTCCGAAAATAGGCCTGTAATACATTAAAATGCTTAATTAGTTTCTTGAGAGCTATCCAAAGCTAAGAACTAGAACATTCTACGAGGTCTTGTTGCGAAGATATTTGAATTCAAAGTACATAATTCTTTTATTTTCGACCCAAAAATAAAAGGCTTTATATGGCTACCTATAACTTTCCCAAAAATGGAGTTTGCTGTTGCCGTTGTTTGCCAGAGAACGGACAGGCCTTTGCATTGTCGTTAAAAATTTTACTGATTTGAGCAGTTTTTTATGTCAATCGATTTTTGAAAAAAGCCCCTTATGCCCAAAAAAACATTTTATTACGAAAGTCTCTGGAACAGTGGTGTCGTTTCTGAAAAGTCCAAAGCAGTACATTCCAAAAAATTTTGCATAATTTTTGGACAAAAGCAATAAGCATATAATTTTTTTGTAATTCATATTTTTTTTAATTTTTTTTTTGTTCATTCTTTCTTTATAACAAAAAATAAACTTAGAAACATTTCTACTTTATCTAAGTCTTTTAGTTTAATTGCTTAGTCTTATTTTTACAATACATTTTTTATTAATTTTACTTCAGTTTTATAAAATAGGAATTTTTTTTTATAATAAAAATAAATATATGTTATAATACAAATAACGCAGTTGATTTCAATTCATATTTATGAATTTTTAAACACATTTTAATTTTAATTTTAGCATAAGAATATTTTTTTATAAAGCCTCAACATAAAATTATATTTTCAATTCAGGTAAATAGTAATAATTTTGGAGGCAAAAAAATTGTATTGCCTTTTGACATTTTTTGTATTTTGATAAAATTTCTTTGAATGGAGCTCACTCCATAACGCTGCTATGCCTTATTAATTCCTTTGCCATTAAAATTGAATTGACTGGGGATGTCAGTAAGGAGTTTCTTTTTTATCTGTTATCAAAGCTACTTGCGAAAATATGCGCTCTGCACTCGCACTGCTATGCGGAAAGCATAAAATGGACCCAACAAATGTTTTTAAAGGGGAAACATTGGAGCATTTAATGTGTTTTTCTAATTAAAGCTAGCGCTCCGAAAGTCTTCAAATTTCAAATTTATACTTATCATATTTTGATGTGAAAGAGCCCTCCATTCATCATCAAGGTCATCGACAAGTTCTTCTTGAATCAAATTTGGAAACATTGTATAAGCCGGGTAAGGCTTGGGGATTTATTTTGTGGATCAATTTTTGTACGGCTTCTAAAACTTTATATTGGAACTTTTTTCTTATATTTTTTATACCTTCATCTGTTAAGCCCCCAGAGCCAATTAAAATGTTAGCTTGCGCCCGATGGTAGATTTCTTTTGAGTCTAAAAAGCAATCTTTATTGCAAAAATCAATTGAGTTCAGAGAGGCGTGGATGTGGAACTTGGAAGTGTTTTTTAATGGAAAATCTGTAAAGTGATGCCATCTCTACATTTCTTGTTGATATTTGTTTTTATGGACAACGAATTCCAAAAAGCAATACAAGTGGCAATGCGAAAAGGAAAATGCAGTAAAACAAAAAAGTGTGATCGATGGTCCGAATGTTCGATGACGCTGAGGCATAATTGAGGTTATATGCCGTTAATGTGGCGAATTATCTCATTCTTTAGCTCTTGAATTGTTGCTGGCTTATCGACGTGCACCTTTTCTTTCAAATAACCCCAAAGAAAGAAGTCCAACGGTGTCAAATCACATGATCTTGGCGGCCAACTGACATCGCCCTCCACGTGTGATAACACGGCCATTGAATTTTTCGCGCAAAAGAGCCATTGTTTCGTTAGCTGCGTGGCAAGTGGCACCGTCCTATTGACACCACATATCGTCCACATCCATATCTTCCAATTCGGGCCATAAAAAGTTCGTTATCATCCCACGATAGCGAACACCATTCACAGTAGCAGGTGGACGGCTCTTCAGCCACACTATCGCGAACAGCAGCAATATTTTCTGCAGTACGAGCTGTACGAGCATGCACTGGTATTTTCACATCTCCGACAAACCCGGTTTGCTCAAATTTTTTTACGATTTTTCCGATTGTACGCACATTTGCACGCTTAAATTGACCGAAAAAATCTCGAAGTGCACAATATGCATTCTGATTTGAACGCCCATTTTCATAATAAGCCTGAATAACTTTAACGCCTTTGAATTAGACTGAGATTGAGAATTGCCAAATGAAATGCAGAAAAAAACTTGACGTTTAGGTGTGGTTCAAATTCAACATCTACATCTGCCCTTAAAATTTAACCACCCGTTATTTCACCAAGTAAACAAGTCAACAAAAATTATTAAGCCTATTCAACCAGAAGTACAAACACTTTTTAATAGGAAAAAGAAAAAAATAATTACTCTCCAATGCCGAAAGGACAAACACACGAGGAAAACCAAGTTCGAAAACGGGATCCCGCAGACTTATGGTCAGGGCTGCCGTTATAAAATTTCAAAGGGGAGTATTCTAAAGGATTGAAGAGGAGTATTTTAGGCTTGTGGGGAGTACGCAAGAAAGAAAACACAGATTTTTAATATTATGGCCTTGTGCAAATTTGATTTAAATAACGAACAGATTTTCACCTCGTTACTGCCAAAATTATCATCGGATAGCATTTAACACGATTTTCAAATCACAAACGAGCTAGAAATATAACTTTATTAAACCATTTTTAATAATTTATACTTCATTCATACCAATCATTTAAGGGTGAAAAGAAGAACAGAACTGATAAATTGTTAAAAAACTTAACATAACTTTTACATAGTAAATTAAACCACAACGAAGGTATTGGCATTAGGGACTTAACTTACAATTTGAATTCAGACTTTCGGAACTAACACATTTTTCCAAACATGAAACGATTTTGCTAATAAATTGGAACTTCCTGTGGCAGGTTTTATTTTTCTCCATCTTCAAGACGACCATGAAGGAACTAAGGAAATATTTGTTTTCTTCTATAAATATGCTAAATGGAGTTTTTATTTTTCGTCCTTTTTCAAAACTGACACTTCTGTAAAGTTAAAAAAACAATAAATCAATAAAAGTTTTCAATGCGCACAATTATAACGACTTTTTGCAAACATTTTGGGAGTTTTCAAGGGGAGTACAATCACACTGAGGGGAGTACGGGAGTACTGTGAACGGTTGGGGAGTACGAATGCTCCCTTAGTACTCACTTCGGCAGCCCTGCTTATGGTTTGATGTGAGAGGAAGTAAAAATGTGTTCTTTTCTATTTTGCAAGATCAAATACTTCACTGTGTAAGTGTGTACCCTGATTCATTGTTGACACCTTTACCCTACTTTAAATTCGTTTTCCTATTTTTTTTTTAATATTTAGGTATAATGTAAAATAAAATGAAAAAATTTCTCGAACGGATTTTGTAAAATTTTTTTCCATCAATTGTAGTTTTTTATTTGTTTTATAAAATTTCTTAAACCACCAGTTTTGTTCAAAAATATAATTTCCTACAAAATGTGTTTTAAGATTAATTTTAAATTTCCGTTTTGTTTAGGAGTTAAGGCTCCCCCAAACCAACGCGGGACATTCGCTCTGCAGGGCGAATCATTCACAATGAGAACAAAAATGACAAATAAACAACGCTGAACAACGACAAAAACTGCCGTCGTCGGCGAATGTTCCGCGACGCTTTCGCGTTGGTTTGGAAGAGGATCTATACCAAAAATATTGAAAAATTACCAGTGTGACCAAAAGCTAATTTTCAACACAAGCATTACCCCAGTCAAAATAGATATTTCCCAGAACAAAATTCCGATAGCGTCTAAGCTTGGTGGGGACCTTTCCACTGACTATAAATTTAGCAAATTACTTTTTAACGATAAATGCTATCGAAAAGTAGTTTGAGTACAGTTTGTAAAAAAACAAAATTCTCTACAAAAAATACTCACACACTTTTTTCTAACGACTGTTGATTGAGAAAAAAAAAAAACACATAAAATGACGAAAGTATTGTTTTTTTTTTTAGTATAACTGTTAAACCGTCAATGATATCGAAAAAAGTGTATTCACGTTTTGTAGACCACAAAATATTCTATAAAAAAGATTAACACAACACACTTTATTTCCTACGACAGTTATACTAAAAAAAAACAATATTTTCGTCATTCTATTTTTTTTTTTTTAAATAGCTGTACTTCTTAATTAATAGTCGTAGGAAAAAAGTGTGTGAGTATTTTTTTTAGCGAATTTTGTGTTCTACAATCCGTACTGATTTTTTCAGCAATTGACCATGCATTTCGGATCGACGAAGAATTTCGCCATTGCTTCGTTATGATCAGTGGAAGGCCCCTACCAAGTTTAACTGTTATCGGAATTTTGTTTATCTTTTGAGATTTGCATGTCTATTTCGACTGGGTTACATATTCAATTACAAAAACCCATGAACGAAATTGTTTCTTCTTCCTTTCATATTCTTCTCTTATAATACTAAGGCTTCTACAAATTATTTCATATTTTACTTAGAGCCCAGTTTTTCACTGCGGGATTAAAGTTAACCCAGAATTTACTTCACCAAATTTGGACTAGCTTTCAACAAATGCTTTTGATATTTTATCTTTTGTGTTTTTCATTCATTCTTCACTTATAAACTGCTTTTTGGCGCAACTTGACATATTTATTTCCAGAATTAACTAAATCCAGCTAAACTCACCACTGGAAAACTGGGCCTTAGTTATTTAAATGACCCTTTCCAAATTTCCAAATAGCCAAAATTTCGCATCAAAAACTATGCATTCATAAATTCGTTAGAATATTCTTCTTGTATTCGTTTAACGCTATAAAAAAACAACTTTTTAATTTTGTTTTTCTATTTTTTCCCAGTATATGTAGGTACTTGATAGATATCATCAAGTTGCTTTGGCCAAAAGTCAAGTCTAGTTTATTTTCGACCAAAGCCAAAACCCTTTCATGACGATTTAAATGAATAACATTCAATTTTGTTTTCATATTTTATTCAACAAAAAAAAAAAAATACCACATTATTTGTATTAAATTTATTAGAAGACGTCAACAGCCATATCTTCACAGATCTTTTTCATTCGCTTTATTATATTTTATTTCCACCGAAATCTTAAATGATCCAATTCGCTTCTTCAGAAGCTTCCTATATAAATAATAAAAACAATTCTATATAAAAACCACACAATGCTAAGCCAAAAAAACAAACACTCAATCAAAACTTCTCTACTTTCTGAATTTTTATTTATTTTTGTTTAACTAAGTTAAATTCATATTTAAACTGATCCCATCTTGTTAACAGGCAACAAATTTAATGATCCTTATCAATGAAATAATTAAGCGCGTTTAATTGTCCAAAAATGTTAAGCAAAAACATAACTTTTTCCGTATTATTAAAATAGTAAAAAACAAAAATACATATATACCAAAATGTGCGTATCTTAAATAAATATAAAATTAATTAATCTCGTATTTGTTTAACGAATGATGTCTTGAGAAAAAAAAATTAAAATAAAGAAAAAAAAAAAAACAGAAATCCATGAACATGCGATCGTAAATCGTTTGGACTTAAAGTTGAAGTCGCGTCAAGCTATAGACATCAATCGAAACACTCACTTCTTGGTGTGCTTGGTTCTCTTTTTTCTTTTTGAATATCTTTAAATTGGATTGGTGGATTTTTTAATTAGCTTCGAAGCGTGCACATAAAGATACAAGTGGTAGAAAGGGCCTCCGCATATCAAGACCAAGAGTGATGGTCGAAGCGGCTGTATAGACAGACTTGGATGATGTTTCTGGGGTTCTCGATTTTATGACCCGCGCCCGGAAGCCCTAATTACCTCATTTACACATTTATTTGGTGTTGCCTCGCAATAAAGAAGAAATAAATAATTTCAAAATGAAGTCACAAAAAAAAAATAAAATATATAACTTTTCAAGTGTTGTTTTCCATGAGAGGCCTGATGGTGCTCTAGAATTTCTTGAGCCCCAAAGGCCAACCTCACAGTAGATACCAAGTCCAACGTCTTAAGGAACGAGAAATCTACTAGAATTCAATTAAGACACCACAGAATGCAGTGTAGTTTTTTTTTTTTTTTTTTTTTTTTTATTTGCCGCTGATCGTATAGTATGTTTTTTATTCGTTTGTTGTGGGCGTCCTCTGGTGGGCATTTTGCACTGCCAAAGACACCCAAACCCATGCATGTTCAAAGCTATTTTTTGTTTTGGCAACTTGGGAGGTTGTGTGGAGCAAAATAAACAAAAAAAAAACGAAAACCCCAAGTAAATTGATTTAAATTGATACCTCAAACTGTCGCAGGTGTTTTTTGAAAGACAGCAACATGATATTGACAGCGCAAACCAGACTCTTTGAAACCACAAAAGTTACCTACCTACTCGATACTCATGTATCTGCTGTGTGTATGCATTTTGAGATTAGATACTTTCCGATAGGAAATGAAAACCGCGCAAAATTTCAAGAATTTTTCAATCAATTTTATTTATTCCCTCTTCTCAAAGACCGAAAAATAATAACCTTATCGACTTGAAATGATGGGCAGTATCATCAATATCATATAGTATTCTTAATGAATGTATATAGATATACAAGACTTGAAGTCGGTTAGCCTTGATCTTACAACCTTTTAAGTTCCAAAAAAAAAAAACAAAAAAAAAAAATTAATCGAATGAACATCCATCGCTCATCTGAAGGCCATAACGACGCTAATCTAGGTAAAGCCAGGTGGTGAGGTCACATACTGGGCTTTCAATTCGAATCCCCATTTGCCAAAGTCTTTTTTTTACCCAGCTATTACCTATATATAGGAATGTACAACATTAGATAGGTTATTGCTTCTGAAGAGGAGAGTAATTAAAATTCCAAAATACACGTTCCTATGATGATGGAGAAGCAAATTAGATCTAAAAATATATTGGATCATTTATCATTATGTCGTTCGTTAGAACGATTGCTGGGCGAGGAATATTATATTTTTACATAGATATTTCTAGTAGGTACCTATGCATAATAGGAGGTCTGATGTATCTGGGTATAACCAACCCACCTATAAGATACTCATCACATATATATAGATGTTGATAATCATCGATCCAATTAGAGCTTATCGATGATCTATCTAATCTATAAAGAAGTAGGTATACCTTGAAAATTGTTTTTATAATTTTTAGATTTTAGGATGCAAATGATGTCGATTTAGTTGAAAATTATAATATATGAGTTTTAATGGGTTCGGTTTCAACATCTTTATCGATATTAATCAATTATTGTCTATAGAGGTAATGATTTTTTACAAAAAAAAAAAAAAAACTACCGCTGAAAATCGCATAAAGTCATTCACCCCAAGTGCCTACTAAAAAATTCTGATTATCTTGGATCTTAACATTCAAAAAATACCGATTACTTAAAAGTACCTACTTATAACAATGTATAGGTTGTGTCTAGACAAACAATTTGCGCATGTATTGCCGAGGAAAATGTAGCCAAAGCATAGGGTTGCCACGCTTTGTTGAATTTTAGCTTTTTTAAGTATTGTGTTCTTGAAAATGAAAATCAAAAATAAAGGTGGTTTTTCGTTATTCCCAAAAATATTAGACTCAGGATTGCCACACTACTAACTATGGATGTTTATATTTTAAGATTGTTTTACAGGGTATACATTGTTTTGTAAAGTCACCGACCCAGACAAAAAACGGTTTCAATGCAGGTAACGGTTTTCTCGCAATTTATTATCTAACACATTCTGTTGGCATTTTACGATCATTTCCTTTTTACTTTGGTATATTTTGTTCACCAAAAACACGACATTAATTTGTATCATTTTTTATTATAAAAGCCTAATTGGTTTCCTTAAAAACATTTTTTTTAACAAAAAAATACATTTAATTTTTTTACAAAATAAAAAAAAAATTAGCTGAATAAAATCGAATACAAAATGAGGGTTACGCTACTGGGGATTAGAAAGAACCAAATGGTTAAACAAAAATTAGTAGAACCGTTACTTCTTTTTTATTTGTTTTTATTCAAAGATACAAATTTTCCTGAATTTATTTTTTTCTAATTTTATTTATAAATTATTTAAAAATTTGTTGTTGAATTTTGTAAGACATGCACGATGTACGTATATGTTAATGGTTTAATGTTTAATGAATTAAAATAAAAATTGCAAAATTTAAAATTTAATACAAAAATAAATACAAACTTTATCTATAAACACTAGGGTGGTCCTTATAAAGGTTATTGTCTAATTTTTAATTACGCACCCCCTAATTTGTTCTAAATAATTAAAAAAGAATTTCTATTAAATTTTAGCTCATTTTATTAACGTTAAACCAGTCCCCAAGATGTGCGTCATTCAAAATAAGACAATGACTTTTGTAAGGACCACCCTAATAAACATGGATATTAAAAAAATGTTCAAAACCACCAAATTATTTTTTTTAATTTCTTTAATTCCATACCTGTAGTAGTTTAAGTTAAACAAATATGATGCCATTTGATTTCTTGTATACTAATATGAATTTATGAAATACAAATTTTAAATATCGTTAGAGCTATTTTTCAAGGAATTAATTTTTTATTTATTAAATTTTGAACACATTTTTAAGAAACTTATTTGCTAGGCGAATTTAAAGTAATTATTTATATATGAGTGTTTTTTATTTATATAATACAAATTCTATATACTACTGAAATACATCAGCCAAGTAGAAGACTTAGCATTATTTAATTGGACTTGTTGAATTATTGATTCAATATAGCTTTTAACGGCATTTAGTCCACTTAATAAAAATTGCGTCTTGACAAGGCCCTCACTCTCAACTGAAGAGTCCAAGTAAGAATGCCGGGACGAAACACCAATTTTGATGGACTAAAGGCCGTTAAAAGCTATATTGAAGTAATTATTTATATTTCATCAAACCGTTTTTAATCATCGAATTTTCAAAACAAACATTTGAGTTGATTTTTTTTTAAATCAGAAAAACATTGTTTTGAAAAAATTTAATATTATTAATATTTTTTAAGGAGCATGTGCTGTGCATTCAAAAATATATTTTAATCTGTAAATCTAATCATGAGAAAGTCGAAAATGTGATATGAATAATCTTTTTATAAAAATTCTTCGAGAGAAGGTACCGTTGTTTTTAAATTTGGCATTAAGGTTATTCATGCAACGTCGTATAGCACTTGATAAACTTCCGATTTTGCTAATATTATCACTTGGTTAATTATCCAAAACAAAGCTGAATTATTGAATACAATCAATGAGAAAGCTCGTTAGGAAGCTGAGACTTCGACACAAGCAATTGCATCTGACAAAGAAATCAAATCACAAATCAACAGGGAACAGGAACTGTTGAAACGAAAGCGTGAAGCTTTACGAAAGAATGCTCTGGAAGCGATGATAATGGTTGAACAGAGAAGAGCTCGTGAACAATTTCAAGACAAACTTCAAGGCCAGCTTATATCTATCTATAACGAGGGTAAGACAAAAATGGAACACATTAAAAAAGACTATGAGGCGCAGGCTCGCCAAGATCAAGTTCAACGCATAACATTAAACTCACAAAAACTGAGTGCTCTTCAACCAGATACCAACAAGGAAGAGCAAACCCGACTTCGTAAAGATATCAGCACAATTCAATTGCAATTCAGTGCTCAGGAACAAGAAAAAATTCAACGAAGCCGTCAGCAGAAATACGCTCGCATTCAAGAGCATTTCACAGAATACAATGCAGAAAAAGAAAACGATCAACGTCAACTTGAAGAAAATCGTTTCGCTTTGGCCAATCGTCTCAAGAACGACGAAGTTAATGCAGCTTTTGAGCAAAAACAAATGCAGGAAAAAATCAAAAATGCTCAAATTATGCGAAAGGCTCTCGCCGAACAAATAGAAGAACGCAAACTTACTGAAGCCGAAGAAAAGGAAAATGACAAGAAGTTGGCGACTGTAAGTTTTGCAAAAGATGACACTTTCTTCTTCGATTATGCCAAGAAATTAGTCGCTGATACTATAAGGAAGGATAGACCCTTGCTTTCGTTTGTCAGGGCCATCAATCAGTACAAAAAGGATAATGAGATTGATGTTGATCGCAAGTTGCCTCGTCATTTAAAAATCACATTTGCGTATAGGTGTGAAAACTCCCGAAAACGAAATGGTTGCAAGTTCGTCATATAAAGATGCTCCTACAACTGTGCGAAAATATGGGCTAGATGAACTGAAGGCGCTTGGGTATTCCAGTCGCAACAAGTAAACTATCATTTTTTAATTTATTTATTTTAACTTTATATTTTTGGAATAGAAATTAATTCCAATAAAACCACAATGAACTGTTAAATTTTGTATGGGAAATGATTTACACAAATTGGTTACAATTATTATCCAAGGGTTTTGTTCTCCCTAACCAATGCGAATCATTTGTTCACGACAACGAAACTATATCAACAACGTGTTGCTTTTATTTTTTTCTTCTTCGCCAACGAATGATTCACATTGGTTTGGGTGATCTTCAATATTCCGAAGCTGTCTAAAGCAAATGTCATAAGCCAATGAAAAATAGCTTTCTGAAAAATCAAAATCAGAATTGAGCCATAATAGTAGGTACAGTAACTATATACATTCACGTATGCGTCAAATCTGGTATTTCTGATTTTTTTCTGAGTTGTTCGGGATATTAGCCTAGTAAACAACATAAGTTTTCGACCACGAGCGGCGACCGCTTCATGTCAAAAATCAATAAAAACGCGATTTTTTCGCGCTTTTTTGAGTAATTGGCGATTTTAGTCCTAAAAAGGTAATTTTAAATAAAAACATTGTTCTACGATTTCAAAGTAACATACTTTTCTCCAATTTGAGAATATTCTGGGTGTTACAATTGGTTTTCAATGGTGTTGTTTCTACCTTAAGTCATTATTTTATATAATTTCCCCTCCCATCTTAACGGGGGTATATAGATCCCCCTTCTGGTATGATTGTCCTATTATTTTGGCTCAACCTACACGCTCCAGTGCTTTGATGCATTTATGTCAACCATTCTTTATTTTCCATTATAGTGTTTGATAATACTAATTGTCATATTTTTTGTTTTAGCGCTAAATTTGGAAATGCTGTCTTTTGGAAACCATTCGGTCTACAGAGATGGTTTTGGTTTCAAATTGGAGCAAAGTAGGTTACTTTGAAATCGTAGAACAATGTTTTTATTTAAAATCTTATCTTTATCTTTAGGACTAAAATCGCCAACAACTGAAAAAGGGCGAAAAAATCTCTTTTTTTTTTATTTTTACGGTCGCCGCTCGAGGTCAAAAACTTAGGTTATTTACTGAGCCAATATCCCGAACAACTCAGCAGAATATCAGAAATACCAGATTTGACGCAAACGGTGCCTTCCATACAAACGTTAAGGTTACTGGACTATAATTTACTCTTTCTCTTTTTTTCGTTGCTGCCTCAACAAATATCAGTTTCACTTCCGTGAGGTTCACTTGGGGCGCTCTTCATTAACGAAAGCAATAGTTTACGCAAATCAAGAAAGCATTATGGGCGCACCATATTATTTGTTTGTATTCGATCATTTTTGTCCGACGACTGCCATCAGCCTACGACTATTATTAGTTCCATCGTGTGTCTTACATTTTTGTATCGTTCCGAGACATTCGGCTCCGATTTAGCGTTGGTTCGAAAAAGGTTCTACATATTTAAAAATAACTTCGATATCTAAGAACGTATTATGTGTCACACACCTAATCTGTCAAATAAACGAACAGTTGATTCAATTACACAGCATTTAATAAAGTAAATAAAAAAGCTGTTCATGTAACCTTTTTGTGTAAACTTATCATTTTACACAATTTGTAAACTTACGAAGTTGCATATGAATATTCTTATTATTTTTTGCAAATATTCTAGACTATAATAATACACCACTTTTAACTAAGTTTTAAGAAATTGTCGATTTTATATTAATGACTTTTCAAAATATTTTTTTTTTTTTTTTTTGATTTAAAAAAGAAAAGTTTTTAAAAATAATTGTACAACCTTGTAAAACATTACCATGCAAAAAATGAAAAATATCAATAGAACCGTTTTCGAGCAAAAATACGCATTTTTGACAAAAAAAAAAAAAATACGAAAAAGTTCCTATTATAATTAAATTATTAGACATTTTTTTTTGAACATCGTTGTCGTTTTTAAGAAAAAAATATATTTTCCTTTTTGGCTGCAAAACCGTTATTTTAAGTGTTAAAAAAACGGGGGTGCATATTCTTACTCACAAAAAAAAACACAAGTACCAAGTGTGAAAAAAATCCATTCACGAGTTTAGTCTGTAGATGCGCGAACAAACAGACAGACAGAATTGTGAGACTAACTTTTTTGCGTTATTTATCATTGTCATTGTACCAATATATCGCAAGTAAATAGAAAGTACCATTTATAATCTTACATCTAAGTTGTTTGAGAGACACAAGAAATCGTTGCACCAGTTGGGGAGGTGATGATGAGCTACGACGCGATATAGTGTACGGCATTATTTTAATAACTAGGCACTTTGAATTTTGTATCAAAAAATCGTGTTACATAGTTGCACCAGATATAGATGCATAGATATAAAAAGATCTGTTTGCCATCTTTTCAGAAAAAGTTCTTTGTTGATAATTTGTATTCATATTCAAAATAAATTTAGTGAGAATAGTCAAAAAAAAACAAGAAAAATATCTGCAAAATATTATTGAATATCTGACAACTTCATCTCACCTTTATAACAGCTTACAAGCACCTGTCTGAACTTCCTTATTATTTCAAACAACACACGTTTCTAGCACCAAACCACCAAACCCGATTGTTTTGGTCTAACAGCACAGCGCAGCGCCAGATAGTCTACTCCTGTTCCAATTATGAGACTAAGACTATGAATTTTTTACAACCAGTTCGACTTTTCAAATATCACTAGGTACAAGAACATAGGTATGAAAGACCTTTATAAGTAGCCTCTGTTTAGCTGTAACCACAGCACTATTAACCACACACTCTATAAAGTGCACTCATGTCGAGCAAAATCATTCTCCCATCATTCTGGATGATGTGAATATTTCCTATGTACCTTCAATCTAATTATGGATTTTTCTTATTCTATTAAATATACTCTGGTTGAATTTTCCTCCATCACAAATTTCCTTTTTGTTTACCTCAGTGAAAAAAAAAAGAATCGTAGGTATATATACAATACAGGTACTCACTATGTGTACCTAACAAAACGTCAACAAATCTATCTTTGAACTTTCTCTTCCCGTCTTTGGTTTTGTCATTGTGTCGCTGTCATCGCGTTGTGCCGTTGTTCTTCTAATATTCCTCCATACTCAAGAACAACACGAACTATTGAGAATTGCATGCTCAGGTTCAAACTCACATCATCAGATCTGGAAGATGAAAAATTTTCCTCGTTTCTATGGAAATGCGACTCCTAATTACGGAACACTTAAATCTCTTCTAGAGCTGCATATAGATGATGCATTTAATGGTGAGGAAGTACAATATTGTGTACATACATAGATTTCAAGGAGGCATAAGAAGATGCGATGACAACAAACCAAAAGTTTCGGAAATTCTTCTTCAATTTTTCTGGCAGAAATTTAATAAAGTTTCTGTGTTGGTCGTAAAATACTGATGTAAGAAGATTCATATGACGGAAGTTGCTCTAGGAGTCTAGGTTTTGCAAGGTTTAATCTTAATAAATCTAAGTAACTATCATATTAGTTTTCAGGGTTTACCATTTAAGCTATAGGGATTCAATCGAATATTTCCCCAAACAGGCTTTACTTGATGAAGCTTTCTTGGGGAATGGGGACTGGATATATCAAGTGTGATTTTAGATCCCTTAATGGTCAAGCTTGGTTGATCCTCTTGACAAACGAAGTCTTCTACGTTAGTCTGATATTAGTCTAGGAAAACCTCCTTAAAGCGACCAAAGCCGAGAATTTCTCAATTCAATACACTATAAACAAGAAGAAGGTTTTTGTACTTAATTTCTTGAGGTGTTAAAAGCAAACGCGACTGATAACAGTTTTTTCATGTTTAAGACTGGCATTCGTACTCCAGATGTGATGGACCAAAATCAGATGGACCTCGCCATTCGTAACTGCTGCTTTTGGAGCTCATTGACTTCTTTTTTCGGTGTTGTCATTGTCAGTTGAAGTCGTATCAATATCCCAATTTCCCAATAATTTACACTTACCAGTTTAAGTAGTTCTAAAAGTTCTTCAAACATTTTTAGCAAATTCAATACTGAACCCTAAAAGGTGTAAGGTCTTTCGTCTAGAACCGCTAGCTGGGGCGACGCGACAGCCCACGTCTTACCTTGAAGTGATGAGGTATAAACTCTAACTGCCACCTCATCATCAAGCGTGGCTGAGCTTAAGAGCCTCAACCCAAAAGTGTTTAAATAAGTGTGGGGGTTTGAAGAGGAATCAGGTGTCGGAATTGGCAGGTTGGGGAATGTTGAAATGTGTGGATGCGGCCATACGATGGATGTGCTCCATCTCCATCTCCATACTCAGTACAAACTTGACTGGTGAGTAATATTCTCAAACGAGCTGCTGCTTCTGCTTTAATGATTCCTCTCCTTCAGTTTCTATAATATCATCGTTATTCGTGTAGCATGTATCTTTGCTTTCATATTTTATTTTTCCTCCGATGAAGAATGATGATGGAATACAATCCGCAGTGAGGGGAAGAGCTTAGTTATAGTTGTTGGGATATAATGTAACATCTATCCAACTTCCAGCAGCAACAAGCTATAGACCAAAGCAATGCTGTGCTGCTGCCTTCACTATAAGTTGCGGTGGCTCTTCAATTAGAATGGATTGAATGCAAAATGATGTGAAGCTCATTGCTTTTGAGTACGGAAGTTATGCACCACTTAAGTGTGGCTATTTGAAGTGCATTGACAGTTTTCTAGATACTTCAAAGTGGATGGACTATAGGTATGTACATATGTATAGCTAAGGCTAAGTACTCGGTACCTAACTACTACTTTTCTTCAATTGGAATTTGTTTGCATTTATCTTTACGTTGTTGTTGATATTGCATCATGCTGCTGCATTTTCTCTATACTTTTGAAGATGCTAATTAAGTGAATGGTTAATGAGATGATTTTGATAAAATTGCAACCATTGAATAGTTTTGAGGAATTTGAGAGCCCATTTTGTATGATGGTGCAGAAGATAAGTCCTAAAAAACACAAACAGTATATTCACAAATATAGAAAAAAAACATTCAGAAACGATGGTATGATGAGTTCTTTCAAATGAGGACTTTTTTATTTGTCAAGTAGTAGGTATTTGCCTATAGAAAAACATTAAATCTTAAAAATGTTCACAAGTTCTTAATCTGAAATTTACACACTTGTAGACAGATTAAACTAACAGGCTCACAGGGCTGAGGTTAAGAATTCCATACTGCCCTGCTAACTTCACAATGAAGTTCGCAGGTCATATAGTGTATCTTGAGACCTAAGCATGCTAGGAATTTGCAGTAAGGCTCCAAATTTGCAGTTTATTTTGCATTTCAAGAGATCTTAGTTCCAAATTTTGAAGTCCATATTTTTAAGAAATTAAAAAAAGTTTGTGTATTTCGAGAACTAAGCATACCAGGAATTTGCAGTTTTGCTCCAAATTTGAGGTTTATTTTTCATTTTAAGTTTTGAAGTCCTTTATTTGATAAAAATTTGATACTGATCTGCTAACTTGAGTGAAGTTAGCAGGCCAGAGTGTTTGGTTGAGTTCGTAATCGCAGAAATCTGTGACAGATCTGCCGCATGTCTGCTTAACTTCTGCGTATCGATTTTATTTTTCTCCTGCCCGCAGAAAGTAAGCAGGCGGCAGTTTTTGAATAAATTTGTGTTCGTAAATATCGCAGCGCAGAAAATTATTTCTAAAAAATCCGATTATTAAAAAAAGGTGATTCTAGGGCTTTTGGGTGCAATTTGGAAAGAAATATTCATTGATAGACAAATATCCTGATGATTAATGTACTTCGAAGCCATTTCATATACAGGCTGCGCCAAATACAAATTGTTTTTAAATGCAATAGAATGAATAAACTTTTATTTTGTCCATTTATTATGGCTTTATTACTTACAACAAATATTACCATTTATAATGGAACACAACGTCGTTCAAGTGGCTGCCTCGGCTGGCTTCGCAGTAGCGCATTCGGTCACTCCAGTTTTCCAGAACCCTGTTGATGGTTTCGGGTCGTAGCTCACGGATTGCTTGGATGATATTGGCCTTAAGTGCTTGAATCGTTTCCAGATGGTTGACATAACATCAGTCCTTTACGGTTCCCAACAAAAAAAAGTTCAAAGTGGTCAAATCGCAGCTTTGAGATCGAAATCAGCTCCTCTCGATTAGTAGGCCACAACGCAAGTAGATATGTGCGGGCAGTGGTGTAATTAAGGTGCTTAATTCAAACAAAGTCTCACCTAAGGGGACAACTATCTAGGTATGTATAATATCTTGTTTCTAACCTAAGTTTGTTTTCTAATTAACAAAATGCTAAAGATATAACTAAGGAAGGCAATAAATTCCGCTTTTTACTTAGCTTTCATTTTTGATTTCTGCAAGCAAGCTATTAACAAAATACAAAAGCTATATATTTTGTATAAGTTTGCTATTAAAAAAATCGTCGAGAACCAAGCATGCTAGAGATTTGCAGCTTACTTTGCATTTCAAGAAATTCTAGTTCCAAATTTTGAAGTCCTTTGTATGAAAAAAGTTTCGTACTGCCCTGCTAACTCTACAGTAGTGAAGTTAGCAGGACAGTATGAATTTTTACAATAATAAAGGACTTCAAAATTTGAAACTAAAATTTCTTGAAATGCATACTAAACTGCAAATTTTGAGCCTTACATCAAGTCTCTAGCATGCTTGGTTCTCGAGATACGCTCTGCTCTACTAACTTCACTGTGAAGTTTACACCCACTTTTTGGTGAATTGCAAAATGGGGAATAGAAATGCAAAATAAAATTACCTGAACTTTGCAGACAATTTGAGTACCATATTTTGGACTGTCACCAGCGCCGTAAATCTTGTTCGATTTTAAAAATTTGAATGGTCATCGCTTTGTCGTCTCAAAGTCTCGGTACGTCATTTCTTATTTTTATTTTATTTATTGTTACAAAAAAGTTATCATGAAAAAAGTAAAGAAGTGCTATGGAAAACACATTTTAAAACTTTTGGACTGCCACCACCTCCATAAAAATTGTTGAATTTTAAAAATTTTAACGACAATCGGTGGCAGTCCAAATGTTTTAAAAGGTGTTTTTCATAGCACTTTTTTAGTTTTTTCATGATAACTTTTTTGTAACGGTGAATAAGAAAAAAATAAAAATGTCGTACCAGTGTTTTAAGATGAGCCATCGATTGCCTTAAGAATTTTTAAGATGGAACAATTTTTACGGAGTTGGTGGCAGTCCAAAACATTTAGAGGCCCTTTTTAGCGGCTCTTTTTACTTCTTTAATGAAAACTTTTTTGTTACGGTAAATAAAAAAAAAAATAAAAAAATGCACTACCGAGGTTTTAGGTTGAGCTATCTATTTCCACAAGAATTTTCAAGATTGAACAATTTTTACGGAGTTCGTGGCAGCCCAAAAGTTTTAGAGGCCCTTTTTTAGCGGCACTTTTTACTTTTTAAATGAAAAATTTTTTGTTAAGGTAAATACAAAAAAAAATAAAACATGATATACCGAGATTTAAGGATATGCCATCGATTGTCGTTCAAATTTTTAAAATTCAACAATTGTTATGGAGGTGGTGGCAGCCCAAAAGTTTTAAAAGGTGTTTCCCTAGCACTTTTTTACTTTTTTCATGATACATTTTTTGTAGCGGTAAATAAAATAAAAATAAAAAAATTACGTACCGAGACTTTGAGACGACAAAGCGATGACCATTCAAATTTTCAAAATCGAATACGATTTACGGCGCTTGTGACAGTCCCAAATATGATACTCAAATTGTCTGCAAAGTTCAGGGTCATAAAATAAATGCAAAAACCTGCAAATTACTGCGTTGGCTCCATTAATATAGGTGAAAGTGGCCCTGCCAAATTCACAGACGTCTGTGGGTGTGTGGTGTACGTTTCTTCGTACGGTGCGTATTCGATCGGGATACTTTTTCGCTATCAATATTTCGAAAACGGATAAAGATATCGACGTCGGAAGAATTTTATTTTGTAGGTAGTTATGTCATAACGTGCAAAAATTAATTTCAAAAAAATCAATTGGCGGCGTTTTTACTACAGTGATTAAAAAAAAAGGTTAAAAAATCGATCGTCTCAAATATTTCGAGAACAAATAATGAAGTTATAGATACAGAACTTAAAAATTAAAAAAAAAATCAAAAAAAAAAATCACAGTTTCATTTCTTAAACCAAAAATACTAATACAAACTGTTGAAAATTGTATTTCGACTCGAATATTTTAAAAACAAAAAATGATATTGACTTTGGGATATTGTATTCTACAAATAATCACAAAATTAACAGTTCATATTGTTTCTAAAAAAATCAATTTTTGAACTATAAGAAACTGCACAACTCGTCATAAGGTTAGAAGCAGGCATTTATGAAAACTTTATCTGAAATATCGCCTTTTGTATGCGAAAGAGATCAAGATTTGGTATGACACAAGAGAGACTATTAAAAATGTACCATAGAACAACTTATGTTTGAGCTCCGAGAAAAAAAGTCAACGGCAGATAAGAGAATAAATGTTAGCCGAGTCACTTTTTTTAAGTAATTTTATCGTTCACAAGGTTAGAAGCACATACAAAAAATTACGAAAAACGATGGTTTTAATGTTTTTTTTTATTAATTTTCTTAGTCTAATGTTTGTGCTTGTAATGTGGACTGCTGGCAGCTTTCAAAATAAATTAAAAAAATTCGATCTTTAAGAGAGTTATAAAGTCAAGTAAAATTTCACTCAAGGTCAAATTGATGGCGTGAAACGGTCATCGTATTGATTCCTTTCTTCGTATACTTTTCGTGAGTGCCATCCCCTAACATGTAATGTAATCTTTTGTCCGGTACATAGGGGGTTAAGGGAGCAGTAGAGCATTTTGGCTTATATTTGATGATTTTAACACTCCAGCTGCATGAATAGGGGCGCTGTTTGTATGAAAATCCGTTAAGTTCGTCTAAAAAGATCTTTGGTTTGCGGAAATCTTACTTCTAGTGACGCTTTGTAGTACCATGATGACTGGAAACTATTCATCTTGGTACTTTCAACAACCAAGTTTATATTGCATAACAGGATATTGCTACCGAATCATTACGCTTTTTTCCCTGTTACGATGATGGTTCAGAAATTGCTCCTCTTTCCTCAGCAAGATGGTTGTTCAAATTTTTTCAACGATGAATAGTAATTTCCGAACAGTCTTCACAAAGGGAAGGAGGAGTAATGAAGTCGAGAGCAATATCCTATTATGATATGAAAAACTTGGTTGTCTTGGGCGTCGCTAACAATATTTTTTTTATTTTGGGTGCAATAGTGTCCTATTGATCTGCGTGTATTATGCTTAGGCATTATTATAGGTATTGCTCCATCAAGAAATTTTGATTCTTTTTGTTTGAACTTCGAGATCTTAAAAAATGTTTTAAGTATTTAAATCACACAAAGTTTTCAATAACAATTCGCAATTAATCTTTTCGATGAACACTTTTTTTAATCTCCTAAGACCTCTGCAATTAAATTTATATATTCAAATTTCCTTGTTAATGGCATTTTGCACCACCTTCTCTTGTATAGGTATAGTTTCCGTTTCAGAAGTATTTTCATCGATCATAATGATAGGAGCCCATAAACCCATAATAACCTAACGCCCCGCAATAAATAATGTCAATTTGCTTAGATTTATGAAAGCATTTCTCTGTAGGTAGGTTATACTTAGAAAAAAAAACAAAATTTACCATAAAAGTCACTCGCCTCTCAACATGAGACCTCACAGCATACAGTATCACAGTGTGTCCCTGGCCCAACCGCCAACCTCAAGTCACTCAACCAAAATATGCATTTTTTCGCCCATAAAATTGTTCTGCTAACTGTATACTTGTAGCTTTTGTATACCCAAAATGTATAAGCATCTCTCTACAACACCTTCGCCAGAGATGTCATCTTGCATCAGAGAGTCAGAACGAATGTGTGTTGCACGTTGCACCCACAAAATGTCAGCGCGCATTGCATAACAATAAATTTCAACTCGCAATGGAACTCTTAAGAGTTTCTCTCCATTTATTATAGGCTTTTAGGCGGCCATAAATGTCACCTTCCATCTGTGCCAAATGTAACTCTTAAGCCCCCGCTCGAAATTTTACAACACTGAACAGAGGTTTAACATCGAAATAAAACAAGTGAAGATGGATGAATAAAATAAAAGAAGCAAAATGTTGGTAATGTAAAAACGAATCACTTAAATGTCCATTAGCATCCAACTTCACAATTTTCCTTATCGCGCGCGCATGCCTCTCTCACACTCCCCAGAGCCTGTGCTGATAATTCTATAGAATCCTTGGTTATACCTACCTATCTACCTCTAAGTCAGTTGTAAGACCCCAAAGTCACACTTTGCAGCGCATCATTAAAAATGGCTTAAAAGTGGTTCAATGCGCCCAACAAAAGGCGCATCAGGGCGGTTCTGCTGCGTGCATGGCCATAACCGGCTCAAGCTCACGAACGATGATGATGGACACAGAGGCACGATGATGACCATGATCATCATCTCTATAATATAGGAAAATAGCTCCTCAACCTCATCCGGCAGAACTGCAGCAGTTGTTCGTGGTTGTTAGGTCTGTTGGTCTATCAATTGAAACGAAACATAGAATAACAACGAGAGACTTGATGGTGGCAAGAACTTGTATTATATTCGAATATGCAGAGCCTCCAAATGAACCTGCTCTAAATCTGACAAACTCCTCGGAATCAGAAGTTTTTTTCTGCTTCAGATCGAGGAGACTAAGTCCGAAACAAGTGAAATATCTTTAAATGGTGCGAAGTGTGAGCAGCATCCGAAGCGCATATAAAAATCCGTAAAACCAGTTCCATGACGCGCAGCAGCGTTCACTACACTAGCACCAGCACAACCAGAGATAGCCCAAAGTGCCAAAGACTGGTAAATGGATTATTTTGAGTCCGGTATTCGCTTTCGTTTATTATACACAGGGTGTTCTAGAAAATATCGTTCAATTTCATGAAAATAAAAGAATATTACAAGAAAAATAATTAAAACGCCATTTCCGTATTTTTACTTGCGATATACGTAGTATAGGGCAAGTTTAGGATACGTACAAAAAAAAAATTCGAGATAAGAATTTTCCCTAACATTAAGATGATATAGAACGCGACCTGCAGCCTAAACGGCTGAAGCGATTTTCTTCAAACTTTGGACTTAAGGTTCTTATGTGATTCCCTAGAGGGGAAATTAGCTCAAAAACTAACGGTACCTGTCATACAGCCAATATACAAAAACTGATTTATTTCAAAAACGGCTCTAACGATTTTTAAACAAAATTACGATGTACTAAAATTACTAAAATAAATATTTTGGTAGAAAATAAATAATTTAGAACGGTTATTAACGGTACCTGTCATACAATCGATTTTTTGGTTTTCCAATTTCTCGTTAACTACTACACCGATTTCAACCAAAATTTTGCCACAAAAGGTCGCTTATAATTTTAACAATTTTGCATAATATAATTTCATAATTTCGAAAAAATAATTTTTTGATTTTTAAAAAAATATTGAAATTTTTTTTTTGAAAATTCAACATCAACGGCTTTATAGTTTTTTTTTAAATTTTGTGAAAAATTGTATTTTATCAAATACTAAAAGTAGGCATACCAAATTTTATTTTAAAAAATTTTCAAGAATCTTTATACATATATAAAAAATAATTAAAAAAAAAACCGCTCCAACGATTTTTCAAATTCATAAATTCATATTTATTAAACAAATCAGATGGCATACTTTTTTTGAGCTCTATCTGTTTAAGCTATTAAAATAACTTATTTATAATAATTCATAGTAATCATTTATTGTTTTTAAAACTGTTTTTTTAATTATATCATAATGTTATGGAACCAATACTGTGTACGTTGACTATTTCAAGCTACGTTAAAGTTGTTAGCTACGAGAGCAAGTTTTGTGCGATCCAGTCGTTCCCATTTTTTTAAATTTACATAAATGTGCATACAGTTTTACGTTATGCCACTGTAAGACTCCAAAATTGGAAAATTCTGTAATTTACCAGTAAAACTTATAATTTTCCAACAACATTGGGTAAAGTCCGACATTTTGTTGCTAATTCGTTCGTTTTACTGTTAAATTCAAGAATTGTCTCATATAGGATGTTTACAGTATCAAATACAATATGGCACCTTCCCAAAAAATATCGTTTGGGAGGGGCAAGGTCTATTTCTTCCCATTTGGTCGGGATTTTTCTAGTAAACAGACTTAAAATTAAAAAAGAAAAAACAAAAGTAAAAAAAACTACAATGGTAACACATTTATTAAATTTATTTGTTTATTTTTTTCATCAAACAGAGTAGGCACACTCTTACAGACTACTATTAGAATAGATAATAATTTAGATAATAAATTAATAATATAATAGTAATAAAAGTATAATAGTAAATAATATGTACAAAAATAAATAAAAACTAGAAATAAAGTTAAATTACATTGTGTTTAATGATAGCAAAATAAGCATTAATTTTTTTTGAAAATATCCCTAGAATCGTTAGAAAATAATATCAACAACATCAACTACAGAGTTCCTTTCTCTTATACAACGTGCAAATGGTTCATTTAAACGATAATTTCATCTAGAGAATGTCTCTTGTAAATGAAAATTGGCACGGAGGTTCCTTGATGGAAAATAAAAGTTAATATGCTCTAATAAAAAGGAACATTTGATGCGGTTATAATTTACATCTTTCATAAACATTTTTGAAAAATATTTTCTTCTAAGCTGAAGCCTTTGAATATCAAAGAGAAAGCATTAAGATGAATAAGAGGGAACCTCAATATTCCAGTTTAATTTATGAAAAGCAAACCTGGTGAACTTCCTTTGGACATTTTAAATTCTAAGAGAGTGTGAGTTATAGTAGGGATTCCAAACTTGACCCTAACATCCCGTTAGCTTTATTCACTATGTAATCGATGTGCTTGGTAAACGAAAGCTTATCATCTGTAATAACGCCTAAGTCCTTTTTTGCTGCAACTCTCTCTAAGATTATATTATTAATTTTATAATCAAAGGTAGAAGGTGACTTTTTTCTGTGGCACGTAAGACTCTGACATTTAGCAACATTTAAAAACAGTTGGTTAGAGTCACACCAATCAGCTAATTTTTGAATATCTTCTTGAAGCAAAAGGCAGTCTGTAAAAGATTTTATGAGCCGGAAAATTTTGACATCATCAGCATACATAAGGTTATTTGAATATTTGAAGATAAGTGGAATGTCATTTATGAAAAGAATAAATAGCAAGGGACCAATATGACTACCTTGTGGTACACCTGAAGTAACTTCAATTCTCTTAGATTTATATTTACCCAAATTAACAAATTGAACTCGATTTTCACAATAGGATGAGATCCATTTAATAAAACTGGAATGAAATCCAAGTTTTGAAAGCTTGAAAAGTAGTATAGAGTGGTTAACTCTGTCAAAAGCTTTAGAAAAATCTGTAAAAATAATGTCACTCTCACTCTGGTAACCATTCTCAAACCCACTAAGAACAGAGTCGCACAATAATGTAAGGTTTGTATCAGTAGATCTACCGGATATAAAACCATGCTGAAACTCAGATATTATGTCTTTGACAAGAAAATTTAATTTTTGGGAGACAAGCATTTCAAAAATGTTTGGGATAACCGATAATTTGCAGATTAGAGCGATGGGAGCATCCGAACTAGCACTATTTTTCACATCAAGACTATTCAAAGCTTCAAAAACCTCAGACATACTTAACTGCATACTTCCCACATCAATGACATTAGAATGTAAAAAAACAGGTGGTTCACAGGAAGAAGAAGGTAGATAAACAGATTTAAAATAATCGGTAAAAAAATCGCATATTGCATTTATATCACTAGAGACGTTATCGGAATACCATAGATTTTCTTTTGGTATTAATAAATTTCCAGAAGTGTTTACTATCTGTTTTAATTTTTGATTCAACAGAGAGTATTAAATTATTAAACAAAAATCTATTAAGACAGTCAAATTCAAGATGTGACTGAATGTATTCCTGCTTAAGAACAACATTATCCCTGTACGCTTTATTCTTTCTTTTTTTTTTAAATTTAATAACCTTCTGTTGAACCAGGGGGCATTTGAACTTGGTTTAAATGTTATTTTGGGAATAAACATCTCAAAACATTCATCTAGATACATTGCAAATTTTTCAAAGGCTTGATCAAGATTTAAATTAATCAAAGTTTTATCCCATGGAATTGAAAACAAAAAGCTATTAATTTCCTTAAAATTTGCACGTTTGTAATCAAAATAAAACTCTGGTGTATCATTTGTAGTAGCCCGTAGGGTTATGGTTACTGCGTTCAACTGTCACGCTGGAGGTCTGGGTTCGCTTTCCAGCCTCGTCCACCTAAAAACTAAAAAGTTTTTTTTCAGGGCTACTGCCTCTTGTGAGGAACTGACAAATCCTCCAAGAGTATCACTCGAGTGCTTCTCGTCTAGCCGTTCGGATTCGGCATAAAATTGTAGGTCCCTTCCATTCCGGTCGATAGGCGCACACAGGAATGGTTGCGAGTTGTTAGTCACTAGGCCCTGGTTCTTCATGAGCCGTGGTGCCACCCGATTTATTTTTATTTTATTTATCATTTGTATCTTTAATATAAGTTAAAAAATTACACACAACAGTAGTGCATACATGATGGATAGTATTTTTTACAGCAGGAAGGAAAATCATTCTTTTCAATATAAGCTTCAAACTCTTTATCCGTAAAAATTAAATCAAGAATACGATTTAGACTGTTTTGAAAATTATAAACTTGTATGACATTTACTATAGAAATCAATGACTGACGCTTCTATGTCAGTTTTAACATTAAATGGCACTAAATATTTATTCTCCAGATCTGGTTCCCAGCTTATATCACCAAGATTAAAATCTCCTAGGATGATTACATGATCAATTGTGCTTAAGCTATTAAAGATTGATTCGCAATTTAACGAATGCAAATTATACAATTCTAACTTACACTTACAAATAAGTTTAAGTTTCTATACAAATTAATTTTAACTATCAACTGTTCAACATCGAAATCTGATGGATTTTTATCAGAAATTAATTCCAACTGATAACAAACAAATCTTTTTGTAACTGCAATAATGACACCTCCTCCTCTATCTAAACCAGTTAATAATGGACACCTAAATCTTACGGAAAACTACATACCTAATTTCGTTCGAATACCACCAACATTTTGATAGTAAATAAAAATATTATTAGTATTGAGAACGTTTGAAGGATTTAAAGCAGGAGCAACAACGGCAATAACAGCATCAACAGGATCAACATCGATAACATC
The DNA here is from genome assembly GCA_949320155.1 of Melangyna quadrimaculata. Lineage (NCBI taxonomy): Eukaryota > Metazoa > Arthropoda > Insecta > Diptera > Syrphidae > Melangyna > Melangyna quadrimaculata. The sequence goes on from OX439483.1 coordinate 50,869,362, forward strand.
GGCAGCGACAACAACAGGTTTTATAGCAGGAGCAACAACAGCATCAACAGGATATACATCAATAATATCGGCAGAGGCAACAACCCCACCAACAGCGGCAAAACTACCGGCAGACGCAGTGGCACAACTGACAACATCATTTCCATGGACATTCACATCGGCAGATGCTAAATCATCAACATCATTCAGCTATAAATCATTTTTTCGTTTGAAGTCAAAAGTACGAATTTTAACTCCACCAGGCAAAAAATTGAAACTAAAGATAGTTTTAACTAGTTCAAGGGGACAACCAAGTTTAAAGTTTATATATTTCAACTCCGATCCAGAGTCTCTCATTTGTTTTGCCACTAGTTTGTAACATTGAAATAACGATGGGTTTAGTTTAGTGTTCGCAGCGATATAGGCAGTTGTTATTGAATCTGGGGTTGTGCTTTACTGGAAGCTCGATAAATGGAACCATTTCAGTTGATTATACACCTTAAGTCCCATATCATTTGAATTTATACTAAACTTTACCAAAGGAGGCACATCCTGGTATTTATCATCTATTGAAATTTGTTTATTTTCCGCAAATCATATTCATATTTTCATCAACTGAGATAGGCATATTTTCCTCTGATGATAGAGGAATTATAGGAGCATTGTTGGTAGAATGTTCGTCACCATCAAAATCAGCAACTTATTTAACCAAATTGTCATTGTTGGTAGATTTTTCACCACAAACAGAATCAGCAACATAACTAATCATATCATCAGCACGATCCTCGATGACATTATCAACGGGGAGTGGGCCACATAACCAATTTCAACATTCCCAGTATTTGGAGTGGTGGGAGAAACGGACAGAGAGTTGTTATTAATAATCTTGTGAGTATCGTCTATTTAATGAGATGAATTAAGAGATTCCACAACCCTAGGTATGTGTGCAGCCGTAGCTCCAAGACCTTCATCAGCGTTATTGTTGTTCTGTGCATTTAGATCACACTGAGTCAGTATCGGTAGATTCTGAGACGAGTGGGAATGCAATGGTTTTGCTAACTGTAAGTCACCCGAAGAGCTTTTTAAATGTGCTGGTGACTGCATTTTTGTCAACTTTTAATTTGTTTTAGAAAAAAGGGGATGGAGAAAAATTACTTTGTTTCAAAGAAAGGCGATTTAAAGAAGGAGAAGAACTTATCAAATTTCCTTTCTGTAACTTTCGCTTTGGTTCAATGGATTTTGAATTCATATTCTTAAAGCCAGAAATACATTCTATAATTTGATTTTTAAATCAGGTCGTTTGAATAAGTAGTTTTTGAATAATTAGTTTTCAAACTCAAAATTTTGACAGAAAAAAAAATAATTTTTTTTTAAACTTAATTTTTCTTTAATTTAACGTTATTAAGCACTATTTTTGATTTTTGTACTAAATTCTCTTACTTATTTCAAGTGAAACACTGAAAACCAGATGGTTGTAAGACTTTTACTTTAAAAAATAATGAAAACTAACATTCATCAATCGCGTATTTTTATGACGGAATTTAAAAATTTAAGTTAAATTGACTCAAAAAAAAAAGAAGCACCACCCTGTTAGGTTCTTAGCAATCCAATTGGAACTCGAGCGATTGTGACTTTTGCTGAGTTCTTTATAGAAATGTTGCCAATTTCTTATTTTGCCATCAAGGATTTGTGTGTTGTTGTTTTGTTCCTCTGGCGAGAATCTGTGTCGGTGGCTTATTAACATGTGTTAAGTCCTGAAATGGGCGCCGTGCTAAATCGTTTGGCTACTCATCTGCAACGTTCATCTGCGACTTGATTTTTTGTATTTTTGCTGTTGTTGTTGTTTTTTGTATAAGAATCCCATCTCGATTTCAAATTAAATTCTCGACTTTAAGTCTGATGGCATAGGGAAAAGAGTTAGGGAATAAAGTGCGCAATCGCCCAATGATGGGAAGAACTCAGCGATATAGCCAAAAGGGAATTCTTCCGAATCAACGTTCAGAGATATTATATTCTTATATTCGTAGGTATAAGTATACACGTAAAAGAGCGTTAAAACTGCTTAAGCACAAATGCGTGTGATCCGATAAGAGAATATGCACTGGCACTCGTATAATACGAGTGCCGACAGATAAGATTTTGTTATTTAAAATTTTAATAATAATATTTTACTATAGGACTTATTTTGGGTTTCTTTTTTTTAAATAATTCTTTTTAATCGATAAGAACATTAAACCGTAATTTGATTTTTATGATGTTAAAATATGTATGCGCAAGTTATATTATATTTTGATTTTGCATCACCGGGCTACTTCCTTTTTTTCAAGATCATTCGATTTGATGAGAAACTCTGGAAATGGAAGTGTTTTTCGTAAAAAAAAAAAAAACACTGAAAACAACAAAACAAGACTTGATTATCGACGTTAATAGCGCCAATCATGAGAGTTTATAAATGGATACGGAAAGGATTGATTGTTAACTTACTTACTTTCATCTTGATGAGAACAATAACATAAAAATATATGTATATTGTTCTAGGCTTCTACCAAAGCTCATAGTTTCTAGTTTTTTTCTTCAAAAAATGATGGTGATTCTTAATTTTTCTAATATCTTAGAAAGAAGAAGCCATAAAACTATCTGGTTCTTAATGTTTAACTAAAAATTGATAAGAGCATTGAATTTTAAAAACAAAAATAGTACTTAAAAACGTAGAATTAATTTTTTTTTAGTTCAAATTTTTTTTTTTTCAAAAAGTGTGAATTAAAAGAACTTAACACTAAAAAAGACAATGAAAGAAGAATTTTCTTGCCTTAAAAAAGGGCATAATAGAACACTGGATGTGTTGTATTTAATATTTGTTTCTGCTTTAAGTACATTTTTATGAAAATTGCCTCCTGCCTTAGCTGGGGGAAATACATAGATTACACCATCCTATACGATTTTCGTATTGCCTCATCCCAGCAAGAAATTGCTTGTTGCCCCCCTAGACCTGGTATGAAATTTAGAAAATCTACTATTTCAACCACAACCCCTGCCAAAGGTACAGAAACCACCTACCAGACTTTTGAGTTCGATATCACATAATATGCACCTATGCTCTTAGGTACTCAGATTTTGGTTTTAGCATCCACTTTCAAAATTTGCTGTCGGCTCTTAGACTATGTTTTTGACTGAAATTTTCATAAATCAGTTAGCTATTGATTTACATTACATATGTGAATAAATAACAGTTTTTAGAGGAATATCAAATTTCTCAAATCCAAAGTTTTCAAAGCAGATTAATATTGTAGAAAGCATAATTTGCGTAAGTATGTACATATTTGCAAAACAAATCGAGGGCCAAATCATTTAAAATACATATTTTACATCTTATGGGATAATTTAATCTTCGAACATTTTTCAAAATGCTAAATATAAAAAAAATTGACAATGTGCATATATAGTGGTTCTACAACAGAAGAAGATAAACAATAACAATAGAAAAATTGTTTTTGTTTTTTTGTTAAGTGCACTTTTTAATATGAAATATTAATTTAAAAGGTTTTTGCGACCTATAGTGCAGATGTGTTTCGCTCTGACAACAACAATTGAGCTCTTCAGTAAGAATTGTTGTTGCCTTTTTAGACACATGTTTTTAGTCGACAATTTTTCTATTGTTATTGTTTATCTTTTTCTTAATATGCCAGACCACAGGCAATTACAACAACTATCTGGGTGCAAGAATTTAACCAAATTCCCCTGGAAATTATATAATTTGCAGCACATCAGTGCAGCTTATTTTATAAATACGTCGGTAGCCATCGACTAAAAACATGTGTCTAAGAAAGGCAACAACAATTCTTACTGAAGAGCTCAATTGTTGTTGTCAGAGCGAAACACATCTGCACTATAGGTCGCAAAAACTTTTTAAGTGGTTCTACAACGTTATGATATCATTAAAAAAAGTTTTAAAAACAATTTAAAATATAAATTATTACTATAAATTAATATAATTTTTTTTTGATAGCTAAAACGTATAGAGCTCAAAAAAAAAGAATGCTTTCTGATTTGTTTGATAAATATGAATTTATGAAAAAAAAATTTCAAAAATCGTCTGAGCGGTTTTTTTGTTTTAATAATTTTTTATGTATAAAAATTCTTGAAAATTTAAAAAACTTAAATTTGGTATGCCAACTTTTAGTATTTAATAAAATCCAATTTTTCACAAAATTTGAAAAAAAAAATCATCAACCCAATTTCAAGCTATTGAATAAAAAAAAATCAATATTTTTTTAAAAATCCAAAAATTATTTTTTTTTAAATATTTTCTATGTAAAATTGTTAAAATTGTAAAGGACCTTAAACACAAATAATTTGGTTGAAATCGGTGTAGCGGTTAACGAGAAATTTGATAACCAAGAAATCGGTTCTATGACAGGTACTGTTAAAAACTGTTATACAATTTTTTTTTTCTACCAAAATTAACTGTCGTGGTTTTAGTAGCTCGTAATTTTTATTTCAAAATCGTTAGAGCCGTTTTATAAATAAGTCAATATTTGTATATTGGTTGTATGGCAGGTACCGTAATTTTTTGAGCAAAAAAAAAATTCAATTTCCCCTCTAGGGAATCACATAAGAAACGTAATTTTAAAGTTTGAAGAAAATCGCTTCAACCGTTCAGGCTGCAGATCGAGGTACATACAGATAGACGGACAGACGGACAGCCAGACAGACAGACAGAATTACGAGACCCACTTTTTTCGCGTTGTCTATCATCGTAATATTAGGGAAAATTGTTATCTCGATTTTTTTTTGTTTTTTTTTGCACGAATCCTAAAATTGCCATATACTACGTATATCGCAAGTAACAACGTACGACTAGATCTCACGAGCTTGAAAAAGACATATATGTATTAGGTAAGGAACGTTGTCCGTCATTTTCAAGATGACATCCTCCCGGGACGGACTAGCCACCGCATAACCAGTATGTTTCCGGTGGGCCCCTGTTTGAGCAAAACGTGCATTACAACCCCTGGAGAACTTTTTTTTCTTTAAAGGAAAAGTTCCTCATATAATTTGTCTTATATGGAGCTCCCTTTGCAAATATAGAACTTATGGGGGCCCAAGGATGACCTAACAATTTTCTAATGTTTCGGCTGCAAACATTAAACAAAAAATTATTTTTAAACAGCATACCTATCTCTAGATTTATTTCAGATGCCTCTAAAAACATGTCAAGAAAAGGATTTCAGAATGAAAAATATAGTCCCGAATCTTAAATCTCTTCACTCAATATCGATAACTTCCAAAACCTTAGAAAAATCCCGTCTTAATGAGATTATTTCTAAATTTAATCATGCATCCTCCAAAATAAATTATTTTCTTATCTTTTTTTTTTTTTTTTTAATTTCATTGACATTATACATACATTTGGAGACGTCAAAACTTTTCTTTTATCAATTGCAGAATTTTGTAAGACCAGAAATTCGAAAACCAGAGAGGGTTTTAAAAAGTAGAATTTAAAATACGTTTTATGAATCAGTCAGAATTTCGGCCCCATCTAACCATCGTCAAAACTCTAAAACTACTTTTAAATATGCTAACTTTAACCACTTTAGAGTGCACAATTGTTTAGAGTAGCTGTATACATACCTAGGTTAAAGAACATATTAATAAATTGACCAAATCGCTTCCTGTTGTTCATTTGTCTGGTTTACACGAGATAAAGAAACGTTATGTGCAGAAATGTATTAATTTTTTTTTTTAATTTAATTAATTAAAAAAGTGCGTATACGCCAGCGTATAGCACTTTTAAAGATGATGTTGGGTGGGTGGCAAAATTCTGATTTGATTAAAATTATTTTTTTCAAAATTCTGTTTACAAAGTTTGAAAAATGTAAAAAGCTCGCAGTTGTTGATAATAAAAAATGGGCTTATAGTCCAGTCAACGCAGACTCAAAATTATAAAAAAATTGATTATTTTCTTATATGCGGCTGAGACGCAACGCTTACAGCAGCGCCATTTTGTTGTGTAGAAGGACAATATATTTACTCATTATATTTACTCATTAAATTTGATAAATGTATTTTTGCATTATATGTATTGCGTACATGTTGCGGACTACAATATTCCAAAAAAAAAACCTGAAACTGATGGCTGTAGAAAAAAAAAATAAAAATTCAAATCCTATACCTAAGCCGGAATAATATTGTTTGAAATAACATATTTAATTATGTATGCAAAATTTTATCCAGGAATGTTATTTTATTTGTTATTTTCTAAAGAATAGTTAACCTACCTTTAAATAATTGTTAGTAAGTAGTTTGCTTCATCGAAAAATTATCATTTTATCAGTGTGTTGTTTGTGGCCCTCTACCTAAAAGTCCCGGGAGGACCTTTGACAACTAGTTCACCCCTGCATCCTCCGATCTTTTTTTCTTCGCGTTATGTGATGGTAACTGGACATACAACGATTTCATTTGTATCAAGTTTTCTGAAAAACAGGTATAACGATTTTTATCAAATTTTATACAAATGTAAAAATTTAAATAATATTGCATACCTATACCAGATTTTTACTAATAAGAATCGAATACCGGAAAAAGTTTTAAAGTTTTTTGAGAAAATTGCATTTTGTTGCCATATTCCTGAATATGTCTTCAATGGCTTTGGTTGATATTGTTATAATTTTGCATTCCGGTACTTCTAAATTAATTCAACAAAAAGAATAATACGGCCAAATGGACCGGGTGAGATGATACGAACAAAAATTATTTATTCTATGCTCTAGATTTAAGAACTGATAAGAGCGCATACAATTTTGAAAAGCAAAAAAGTAATTTGAAACTATTTTAAAAATGAAAAAATTATTATTTTGAACAGTTTAAAGTTGAAAACATAGTTTTGCAAAAAATATTGAACACACAAATTGTATTGGATTTCTAGCTTAAAAGAGGTATACCATGATATGATACCAAAGGTTTGCCATTGTTTTTTAAGTATCTAATCTAATGACTTTTTTTGGTAGGAAAATTAGCCTGTTGATGTTTTAGAGTGGGAAAATAGACCTCAACTTAACCTATTTTTTTCTCGAATCCAGGCTACATGCAACTTAAAGCTTTGTTGCATCTCCATGTGCCCTATGTAATGTTTTTTTTCTTCTCTTGTTACAATGAGAACGAACCCATCTATAGATGAGGTCCTTTTTACCATGGTAAATGACCAATTTCCAACACAAAAACCACAATTTATTAACATTCACAACACATTTCAGCTTTCTCCCTATTTTTTTTTTTTTTTTTTTTGTAATTGCGATGGTGGAGGTTTGGGTTCACTTCCCAGCCTCGTTCGCCTAAAAAAAACTAAAAAGTTTTTTTTTCTCAGGGCCAATGGCGGCGTAGCGTGGATTTTTGCCGCCCGGGACAGACCCAATTATTGCCGCCCCCCTGAATTTTTGTTTTTAGCTTTAAAAAAGTAGAAGGTAACCAAGTACCACGGAAATAAAATGATATTAATATTTATTTGATTGAATAAAATAAGAGTTTAATGATAAAATATGAACAAAATCGTAATAAAGCGATTTCATTACCGCGGATGCAAGGGTGCTATATGAACAGGTACATAATAAAGAATTATCTTGAACCATTTGCATTGAAGAGCAGCCAATAAACAAATTTTAAAAGAAATTATAGGAATAAGCTTTTTTTCAAAACAGTAAAATTGTATAACAGCTTTTAACCTGGTACAACAACTTTGAAAGATTTGCCGCCATGAGATATCCCTATTATAAATTTAAAAACACTAGCTCGCGGCAGGAAAATTTTAAAACTAAATTTTCGAAAGCGAGAAATTTTTACCCTGCATTTTTAAGAACATGTTATTTATTTTGCGCATACATTTATTAATCAATTTCTTATTGTTTAATCTCCATCCGGATAAACGACCCACTCTTATTCGACAAATCTAACGAATTTCCAATCACTTTAAAAAATCAGCGAACCAACCTTACTTCATAACAAATTGAATAATAAATTGAAATTCTAAAAAGAAATAGGATACGACATGTTTCTAGTTCGATTTCTTTTTAATAATTGTTTCCGAGCGTGAGGTCACACGAGCGTGAGGTCACACAAGTTGTTAGACATTGATTTTTAATGACTATTCGATTTAAAGATTGACAAAGACTACTTTTTGGCTAAACGTTGCCAGCATAATACAACAGTTTCCATTAAATTGTATATAAATTAATACATAGCTAATTTCATTAGGTACTGTTTTTCTGAGTTTTATGAATAAATATATTTTTAAATAAAATAAATTAAATATGAAGCATTTTTACCACTGGGGAAATTTTGAATTAATTTTGAAATTAATTAATTTGAAGAATAAAGGATTTTTTTTTAATTTCTTGTCGCCGATTTTGCCGCCTGGGGCCTGTGACCCCCTGAACCCTCCCCCCTTCCCTCACGCTACGCCCTGTTCAGGGCTACTGCCTCTTGCGAGGAATTGACAAATCCTCCAAGAGTATCACTTGTCATGAATAAGTGCTTCTCGTCTAGCCGTTCGGATTCGGCATATAATTGTAGGTCCCTTCCATTCCTGTCAACACGCGCACACACAAATGCTTTCGAGTTGTTAGTCACCCAATTTACTTATTTTATTTTTGCCTATTTTTATTTGATAATGATGTCTAACTTTCATGCTGGACTATAAACTTTTAAACAAAGTCATATCCTTTTTTTCTCACTAAACAGCAACTTCTATAAGTAGCTAAGCCAAATGAACTATTTTCAGGTTAAGCAACTTTTCAAAAACTTCATTCCTCAAAGTGAATTAAAATTTATAGTCATTTATTGCTTACATGATATTTGTGTTTTTGTTTGGTATATACATTTTGAAAGCATCGTTCCTTGTTTATCTCCTTTCATATCGTCCATCGTCGTTGCCTTTATGACAAATGCTACTCCACCCGACTTGTTAATGGAAACAACTTCACCATCAAAATGGTTAATTGGATTTGGATCAGTAGTTGACGTAGCACTATTACAACTTCCTTCTGGCTTTTAACACACTGTACTTTGTTTTTGTGTCCAGGCAAATGGGCTTCCTCAACTTGTAGACACATTTAGTCGTTAAGAGAGTTTTCCCGAAAAGTAATTAACTCCATTAAGCTAACAGCAGCACCAGAAGCAGCAGCAGCGTGCAGTAGCAGTAACCATACCTATAAAAAACGCATTGGTGGTACCTAACTCATAAAAGAAGGGGCAAGCAATCGAGGGCACTCTCAAAGTCGAATTCAATTGCAATATCGTCGTCCGTCGTCCGTCCTCCGTCCGTCGTCTTCTCCTATTCAGTTTCATTGCATCAGAAACTCCTTGTATCTGGGTATATATCGTTAACCTCCCTCTTCTTTTAGACACAAGATTAAATAAGTCAAAATCTCCTAATGGAAGCCGTTTGGTGAATTAGAGACGCACTTAATTGCAGCACTCTTTCTGTCTAAGTGGTGACTTTTCTTAAAATTTGCTTCGTCGAGGCCGAATCAACTACAAATTTAAAAAGGACACTTGTAGTCAAAATTATTAATTTTGTGGCCATAAAGACATAAAGGACACGAGACAGAACAAAGACGAGCTTCTGAAGTAGCATCAGTGATGATGTAGCAGCAGGCGTATTCCTCCCATTATTTTCTTTCTCTTAATCCAAACGATAGGAATTGTTTTCATTAATAAAGATTTTCCTCCACAGAGTCCCCCCAGAGAAATAGAGAAAAGGTTTTTCTAATTCTAGTTCCGCGTTTATATGGTGAGAGGAAATTAGTATGCTAATACGTGTCGTTATTAATGCCGGTAATAGAGAGACTCTATGTTCGAATCTTTTCTTACCTTTAATATGTACGAGTAGAAACTTAATTTTAATCAATTCATTCAAAACAGTATCTCTGCGAGCATAGGTATAATATTCTATGCCCAGACGAAGAGTAGTCTATATTAATGGATCCAACCTGTTCCGAGGACACCTACACGAAAGTTTTGATTTTCAAATGAAGCTTATCAATAATTTTGATCTTTTGGATATCGCATTACATTCGAGGTTAATCGATTATTTGTGGTATGAGGTCATAATAATTAATTTTGTTCAAGAGGTAATAAATAGAATTGGCAAATTAAATTTTATGGCGTCTAATATATATTATGGTTGTATACCTTCTGAATTAATATTTGTATATGCCTTATATTCCTAACCTACCAACCTATTCTATTAAAACAAAAGATTCGAGTGTCGACAAACATTCATTTTTGGATACATGAATATTTTTTGAATAATTTTGTACAATAGATTGGATTTCTTTAAACAAGCATGTGGCGTTTATAAATTAGCATTCAAATTATTTTTTGGTCTTTTGTCAGTTGATAAGTTCATCGCGCTTATATTCGCGATTCATGAAATAATTAAGAAAAAAAAAACAAAATACAAAAAAAAAATGCGTGGGTTTCTTGATTTGACTGGAATTTAGACTTTTGATACCTTAATGCGTTTTTAACATAAATCTTGTCATAGATTAAAATGAAATAACAAATTTGTTTTGGTTAACCAATTGGCAGTTTGGTGTGTCTTTATTATAAGATGGTAGCATATTAAAAAGAAAAAAATATTAACGCCTTATACTTAGGCTTTCGTTAGTTAAAATTCTTTGGAGAGTGTCTTTAAAACCTACAGAACTTTCTTTTTTTTTAAATAATGAGGATTGGAAAAGCGAGCATTCTATATTAAAAACTCTGTAGGTATTCCTTATACGAAGCATTTTCTATACGGTTATGATTATGTCTGTTATAGGGTCAATGCGGCATGATGACATTTTAGAAAGATTCCTGTTGGCGTAATTTTCGGCAACTCTTTCAAGCCTTTTAGACTTTATTTAACCACTAATGTTGGTTGCTTCCAAAATGCACGGATCTAGGAGGCTGAAAAGCTAGCGATTAATTGACATTTTCAAAAGATGTAAAATCAACGATGCCGCAAGCCAAGGCCATACCACTTTTTGAGTCAACACAGTCTTTTGTCGATTACTTCTTGCTAAACTTGCTCTTATGTTCAAGTGGCTTATACAGGGTCAGTGTTGCGACTGTGCGACTTTAGTCGCATTTGGACCCTTTTTTTGCTTCGTGCGACCAGGATACGACTTTTTCAAAAAGTGTCAATTTTGACCCATTTTCTGATATCGGGCGACTTTTTCACCCCATCTCTAGAAAACTTCTCTTTTCGGTTGATAAAAACTTTCCAACCTTCCTTTAACAGTCACAGAATTTCAATCTGTAATTCGGAATCAAGTTAAAACGTAATTGGTTTGACTCGATGTTTATATACATAATATGTTTGGTTTTCCCTTCAACAAGATTTGTATCTTCTTTTTTTTTTAATTATCAGAATTAGAAAGAGAAATGACAGAGATAGTTTCAAAAGCAATTCAAATTCAAATATAAATAAAAGCCTAAGGGCTGGCGGCCACATGTAACTTTTAGTCACACATGCATGTGTACGCACTTTCATTAATGCATATGATTCATTTTAGCAAACAAACAGTTTCGTGACTGAAAGTTGCATGTGGGCGCCAGCCCTAAGAGTTTGCATTATAAATAATGTGCTATAATTCCAAAAATGTACTTAATATTCTAATTTTAAAAAAAAATTACAAATGGAATGTAAATTTATTTAATTATTTATTTTTTTGTTTTTAACTTTGGCTGTAAACTGACTGAACACTGATCTCTTTGTTTTAGCTTATACTTTTAATTTTAATTAATTTAACTTATTTATTCATTAAAAAAAAGTGGTACTGAAATATATATATATTCATATAAATAAAGATATAAATTTAATTTAATTTAATTGGTTTCAGACAAGAAAACAAGCGTATGGGAGGGGGGGTCTATTTCCCTCCGTTTAGGCGGGAAAAAAATTGACTTAAAACAGAAAAAAAATTATTTAATTATTTAAAAACAGCGGTAGAGGTGCCATAACTTTTTGGAAAGCCAGAAATCTCTTCTTTAATTTTCATTTTAAATAAAGTTGCGTTTTTGAATAGTTTTTAAAAACTTAATTTTCAAACTCGGAATTTTGAAAAAAAAAATTTCAAACAAATTTTTTTCAAAATTTTACATTATTAAGAACTTTTTTTGTTTACAAAATTCAATACTCTTATTAATTTTTAGTCAAACACTGGAAACCGCATGGATCTCTATGGCTTTTACTTTGCAAGATACGAAAAATTAAATTAAGCAACTTTCTCATAAAACTAAGAAGAATCCGATTGAATGATCATTTCAGCAACCAAGTGATTATCAAACTCGTTTTTTCTTATTTTTGCTAAGATGCTGGTTTCTTTATTTTTTAATATATTAAACAGGAAAAGTCCTAGAACCATGCGGTTTTCACTGTTTGACAAAAAATTGACAAAAGCATTAAGTTTTGAAAACATATACATACAATTTTGAAAAAAAATAGTTTGAATTTTTTTTTTTAAATTCCGAGTTTGAAAATTAATTTTTTTTAAAACTATTCACAGACGCAACTTAATTTAAAATGAAAATTAAAGAAGAGATTTCTGGCTTTCCAAAAATGTAAGGCAGAGCATTGCAACCCTTACCGTTGTTTGAAATAATTTCTGTCTTAACCCAACCTACTCGTTATAGCTTTTTGGTGCACCTTATACCAATCACCTTGTATATCATCACATATTATGTTGATATTAAAACAGAATCAAAAGTATGAATTCAATGTTTTTAATTATTTAAATCGCTTAGCCAATATAGCTTTTTACGGCCTTTAGTCCATACAAATTTGCGTTTCGTCCCGGCGTTCTCACTTGGACTCTTCAGTTGACAGTGAGGGCCTTGTCAAGACGCAATTTTTATTAAGTTCAGTCCAGCTTACATCAATTTTACTGCGAAAATCAATTGTGAACTATATCCAACCCAATCAGAATTTCTAATCAAGAATTGTTGGAAATTTTGTTACCCGTGGCCTGGCATTGTTTACTATGAGTGTGTTTTATAATACAAATTCTATATACTACTGAAATACATCAGCCAAGTAGAAGACTTAGCATTATTTAATTGGACTTGTTGAACTATTTATTCAATATAGCTTTTTACGGCCTTTAGTCAATACAAATTGGCGTTTCGTCCCGGCGTTCTCACTTGGACTCTTCAGTTGACAGTGAGGGCCTTGTCAAGACGCAATTTTTATTAAGTTCAGTCCAGCTAAGTCTTCTACTTGGCTGATGTATTTCAGTAGTATATAGAATTTGTATTATAAAACACACTCATAGTAAATCGCTTAGCTGCAAGTTTGAACAAAAAAACAGACACACACACAACTTGTTTTTTGTATTTATAGCTTGCTTAATAGTGGAGTGCCAGGCTCTGAACCCTTCCTTAGCCCCTCATATATGGGATATTCGCAAAAAAGTTAACCAAACACATATAAAAGGTTATTTAGTTTCAGTAATTGGTCAGCCATAGTTTTTTTTATGAATTTTAAAGTTTGTTTTCAAGGTCGTAACCTTGAAACAAACTTTAAAATATCATTAAAAGAAACCTATGGCTGACCAATTACTTAAATTAACTGACCTTTTGTTACGAGTCGACGGCCTTTCGAATGTTATATTTTTTTTTTGCGAATATCCAATAAATGAGTTGCCAAAAATAGTTGGTGTGCTTGATAAACTTTAACCGTTGATTAAAAATTTCATATTGCTGGACCAATTTCTGAAATTAGTTGACCTTTTTTGACCATTTGTTGAACTCTTAGATGGCTATTTTTTTGGCGAATATCCCATATATGAGGTGCTAAAGGTTCAGAGCCGGAGTGCCAGTTTAAAGCAGATAATTATTAATTTGTATATTGTACAGTACCTTCATATGTACTTACAAATTTATTATCAAAAATCGTTTTCCAAAACTCTGTAATCCAAATTTCTGTATTTTAAAATTATGTCAATCCAAAATTCTGTATTTCAAAATTCGTGAAATCCAATTTTCTTTTTTTTTTTTTTTTAATTCTGAAAGTCCATAATCCTATATTTCAAAACTCTGTATTCCAAAATTCTGTGTTTTAAAATTCTGTAAATGATATAAAATTGTTTGATAATGAAAACGGTGCGCACTTTTTTTTCATTTCGCCTTCATCAGATACGCGTATACACCAAAAGTATTTTTCAAATGACATCGTTTTTGTTGTAAATATATTTGTTTTAGAGAGGTATGGTAAGTATTTAAACGTAAAAATCACATAAAAGAAAAGAAAAGTAACATATCGCCACAACACAATGATGTAGAACAAAAAATGGGCACGACTTTATCACACAAGACTTGCTCTCGTAGCTAACAACTTTGACGTATTTTGAAATAGATAATGTACAGATTTATTGGGTCCATAACATTATATCATTAAAAAAAAAGTTTTAAAACAATTTAAACTATAAATGATTACTATGAATTGTTAAAAATTATACATTTTAATAGCTTAAACAGATAGAACCAAAAAAAAGTATGCCATCTGATTTGCTTAATAAATATGAATTTATGAAAACAAAATTCAAAAATCGTTTTTTTTTTTAATTATTTTTTTATATTTTAAAAAATCTTGAACATTTCTTAAAATAAAATTTGGTATGCCAACTTTTAGTATTTAATAAAATACAATTTTTCAAAAAATTGAAAAAAAAAAATTCATTAGTTGAATTTTCAAAAAAAAAAATTTCAAAATTTTTTTAAGAATCCAAAAATTATTTTTTCGAAAATTTTTATACGCAAAATTATATTATTATTTATTATATACAAATTGTAAGCGACAATTTGTATATTAATTTTGGTTTAATCGGTGCAGTAGTTAATGAGAAATTCGAAAACCAAAAATTCGGTTGTATGACAGGTACCATCATTATTAACCGTTCTAATTATTTTTTTTTCTACCAAAATATTTATTTTAGTAATTTTAGTACCTCGTAAATCGTTGGAGCCGTTTTTGAAATAAATCAATTTTTGTATATTGGTTGTATGACAGGTACCGTTATTCTTTGAGCTAAAAAAAATTCAATTTCCCTTATAGGGAGTCACATAAGAACCTTAAGTCCAAAGTTAATAAACTACGTTTATCGCAAGTAAAAATTACTTAAAAGTAAAAGCTAACAAATGTTTTCTTTTCAAAATCTTTGGAGCCGTTTTTGAATACAAAAAAAAAATCTGTGGGCATATTTATTATATTTAGTATACCCAAAAAAAACTCTAAGTTCGAAGAAAATCCATTTTGCCGTTTAGGCTGTATCCATAAGGGCAAGCAGGAAAGATTGTTACTGTGAGTCAGACTTTTTTCGTCTTCCTTTTCATCGTTATACAGCAAGTTTGATAAAAATCTCAAGTTAAATTTTTTATAACGAACCCATAACTTGCTATTGAATGTAGTGCCTATACTGACCTATATACAATATATACAATACATACCTACATAACATACATCTACATATGTATCTCGTAACTAAAAGTTCATATTAAGGTACATTAGATGATTTAAATCAAAAGGGGCTCTTGCATTTGTTTAATCTGAAATCTGTTTGATTTTTGTTATCGTTTTTAAAGCATAATGCAGTTCATATTATCTACTTTTAAATATGGGTGCTTTTAAGCATTTATTTCAATTTGGAAATAAACATTTTTATGAAAACAAAAATGTATTCCTCTTTTAATTGCCAAATTCTTATATGCGCGCACATGAAAAGTTCTTTTCTTATCTTTCGATGCTCGCTCGATGCGTGTCTGCGTCTGTATAATTAAACATACCCCCATGCCATGCATGGAATTAATTTTTATTAAATAAATGAATGAATGAAAGAAATAACAATCGATCTATGGTCACGGCTGGAACTTCTATACTATTTGCAGATAGGACATTATCAAGGGCTACACACCAGAAGAACGGAAGCCTTCAATCGATGGAATTTTTGGCTTAACAGAAACACAGGTGAAAGAGTTTTGCACTTCATCAACTTTTTCACTTATACGATACCTACCTGCCTAGCTATAAACAAGGGAAAAGGTTCTTATCGCCTTTTTAAAATCACCCAAAAAATTTATTTAATTGAAGGATAAATCAACGTCTACTTGTTCTTCAATCGTTGGCTATATCATTTTGCAGATTATTACTGATGATAAAATTCTAGAGAGCAAGCAAACAACTACTATATATGTAACTTCAATATCAAACTCTTGCTTCATATAGGTATCAACAACCAACTAGTAGGTACTTTTTGAGGCTTATAGCGGGAGGAATGTGCACAGTGTGCGTATCTGTTGGATCTTTTATATATAGTTATAGTTACTATACCTTATAGCTTATCTTACTTGCTGCGTACGTTAATTAAGGAATCTCCTCTCTGGTCAATAATCCCTTGGAAGCTTGGATTAGATAAGGGATCCTCTTTAAATTAAGTTCCGCATGGAATTTGACATGCATTGCCACTTGTCGAAGGAATGCAATTAAGGAGTATCTACACTACATATACCTTATTTACCTATCTAGGTATAGAATAGAAATTTTTTAGTTAACCATGTGTCTGTAGCCTGGTGTTGAGACTGGCCGGATGATGCTTCAACATTTATTTTTCCCGAAGTTTTCATTTCTACCATAAGCGACAATTTGGGAAAGATAATATAATATTTTTAGCTGAAAAGTAGGCTTATTTTACCAGATCTGTTATTCTGATATGAAATTTCTGTTATAAACCATAAAAGATGTTCACCATAAAAGATCTTTTATAGAAACTTCAAAAAGGAAATTTTTATAGGAAGAGACCTACAATCTGTTATTAATAATCAGCTAGTCTGCTGTAGGTAAATAAACTATTTCGGCACTCAGTTTCTCAGTCCCCAGGCAAGGATTTACGCACAAAAATTTATCAAGCTGAAAATTTTATTATAATTCAATCTTATCATATGACACACGTCTTTAGGGTACTTTTCAACGCTGATTTTTAAGAGGCCAAAACCGAAACTATACATGTATCCTGTAGAAAATTAAAGTCCTTTTTATGGAATGACGACTTTTTTAAAAGTACAACAAGTTAAATATTACCCAAACCCATTTAAAAGTAATGGAATTTTAATGAAATTTGGTATAAATGTTTCATTTGGTATGTTTACCAAGAATAAAAAGAGTCTCCAAAAATAGTGTGGTGTTTTTTTTAGGGCGAGATGTTAGTGAAATTTACAAAAAATTCAAGGTTTCCAAGAATAAAAAGAGTCCATTAAAATAACTTGATCCAAATAAAGTTTTTTAGAAATTTTATGTTTGACAACTGGCCTACGAAGCAAAATGTTAGGTCTTACGAAAAATAGTATATTTTCGTGTAATCGAGATAGTATATGAAATATGATTAATGATTTAAAGGTGTTTTTAACGCTGAATCTAATAAAAGAAAAACCAATATGATACGTGCATCCTAAGAAAATTAACATTAATTTTGAAGCAAACATTACTGTATTTTCCAGTTAAGCAGGTCAAACATTACACCCTCAAAAGCATCCTTGGACCTTAGATATTTCTATGGACTCTTTTGATCCTTGGTTGGCAACTTAAATTTATTATTTTTAGCTTATTTTATAAGTGTCAGAATTTGTCATGGATGTTATGGTAAATATTACTCACCTGCATCTCTCCCTCAAAAAAACACCCTACAACCCAACAGATATTTTTGGGAACTCTTTTGATACATGTCAAATGAAATATATTCAACAAAACTATGTCGTTAAAGAAATTAATTTTCATCTCATGGGAATAAAAGTTTCTTAATGCTGAATCCCCTAAGGACTGTTATACGTTTCATTTAATGCATTTCTTCAGAACAAGTGCATAAAAATGCGTTTAACACTAGGATCAGGGATTATTAAATTTAGCTTTAATAACATGTCAGTAGTCATATCCTAATCTTCTTATCTCTTCCTATCATTGAGGAAAAGATATCTTTCGGACTGTTTACTTAAAAAAATCAGCTTTCGTTTTCAATACCGGCTATTAATGATGCAAACAGTTTCTCGACTCATCTGTCGATTGCTAGATGTTATAAGTTTGAATATGATCTTTCATATCATGTTGAAACTACAAGAATGAATATCCAATTGCTCAAATTTCCTTATATCCCAATCAGTCTAAACAGTGGTGTCATACCTACCTTCTCTTCATTACGACTTCCGTTGGCTATATGTTCTTCAGAAATTGTCAGGCAACATTTAAAATATAAGATATGCAATTCATATTTTCTTATTCCATGGAAATCGATGCAGTATCCCTTTAGCAAACACGTGCAATTCTCAGAACCAGATTTTCAAATCGTTACATCCACGCCCATTAGCTTTAATTAATTACATAAATTCAAATAATCCAATAGCTTGCATATAAATACAGTCTATACCTTGGAGCTCATCCGTTCATGATGCCGGAAACGCAATCATATAAACAACCTCTTTTGTTTCAATTTCCTCAATAGATCTTATAGGTCGCGCGTATATATTCCATTCAGGCCCAGAATCTCCCAGGGCCTTTTTACCACCGATGCAATTCAATTCGATGAATTAAAATAAAAATCGATTTCCAATGTCATTTGTTTCATCATCAATTTTTCGCATCCTCCGCATCACCACCGTTGCGTCGCACTGATGTTTCCCCATCGGCACCCATCAGACAGAGAGTCGGTTCGGTATATTGAATCTTAACGTGTGCATCATTTGCACAGGATGTAGATACAATTCTGACATCTGATGCCGCAGCAGCATCATTCAATTCCGTTGCATATCGTTCGCTTGTGTAGCAAACTGATGCCATCATCCATACATACCTCCCCGAATGCGATTATGAGAATGAAACTGATCGGCCGTCATCGTATTTCTGACATCAAAAGCGAAGATGCGACACGACGACCGCGACGGCGACGAGTGACGTTCCCGAAAATCGGCTAACATAAGCGTAGGAAGCATTTATGATTGTTCATCTTCTTCCAACTCAACGCCCACAACACGTCCCGCCATCTTCACTGTTGCGCTTGTGGCTCCCCCCAGGGAAGACCGCAACTAATTAAAGCAAACATCGAAATACGAAGAGGAGAGGATATATGGCACATAATGTCGAGGTATATTGAAGAAGAACTCGCCCGCCAATTTCGAAAAGTAGCAGCCATCACTGTTCCCGTCCGATCGACCGTCGCGTCCGTCCGCTGCGCTGATGGCTGTGCCGCCAGAACCAAAGTGGAACGACAATGTGCAACGCTTAGCAAAGAAGAAGAAGAATCCCCAAAGAAGATGCATACAATAAACGTCAAAAAGACGTTCCGTCCTATCAACGTGTGAAATAAATCACTCAGAGTGCTGAAGATCCATTAGAGTGTTTAGTCGGAACGGAATACTTCTTTCCATGCGACCGCACCCTCTCCTATCAGGGGTCCGCGTGTTCTGTCTCTGTCCGCAAAAAAAAAATAATAAAGGAAGGAAGCCAAAGAATCTGGTTCTCCTTCATTGGAATTAAAATTGTCCAGCGTTTCTCTTCACATCTTTCAGTCTTGGGGTGCAGCGGAGTGGTGCGCGGTTGTTTGGTGCTGAAAAGCTACACAGATGCATTTTTGATCGTGAGTAGTTTTCTCTATGATGATGGCTGCCGGGCTTGCATCAATACGGACCAAGCCATTAGACGCACTCTCACATGTCATGCAATATAGCAGTTTCGCCAGCCAGCCTCATATGTGAATAGAACTCGTTTGGTAGCCTAGCCAGCCGCCAAACCAGCAGGGAAAAAAAAGCTCACACGCGTGAAAGATTCCTATCAATCATGGCTAACAGCAAGATCGTCTGGCTGAGACTATAGGAATAGGTAAACTCTAATAGATCTTGGCTGGGGCTCTTATTCTTCATCTCGCTCCGGTTGCTTTTGATTCCCCTCTCAATGAATCAAAAAAATATCCATCGTTTCTGGAATATGATTCGCTTTCGGGATTAAGAGTCTAACCATAATAGAGGTGCGTGCGCTGCTGATCGACATGCGTTTGTTTTCTTTTCGTTTTACGTAAGACTGGTTCCGAGTCGGGGGGCCAATTACGCGAGACCAACCGAATGCCTGGGATTAACGGAAAGACACAAGAACATTTTTAAGGTCATTGTCCAAAGAGACGTTCCCAATATTCTGACCAGATGCTGAAATTGCATCCGAACTCACTATAACGCTGAACGTACCTACATCGTATGGAATATATACCCACTCAACTCAACGTATATCAGGGTTATCATTTCCTCTGTGAAATATTTTAAGTGTTTTATAGTATTTTTTTGGAGAAATGTGGGCGGCTTGCATGTTGAGGAAAGAAAACTTTAAGTACGCCGAAGAAATATTCAATGAAATTAAATGGAACGCGTATCAACTATTGGTAGAGGTACTTATGCAATAGAAGTTCAAACTTTCAATACCGCCCGCCGCATCGCACAGTGGGGTAGACTAGGTGTCAATCAGGAATAAACTACTCTATTACACTTCCTCTTCCACTACTACCTAGTGAATAGCTGTTCTAAATCATAAATTTCAAACAATAAATTATAGTCCTAAACAACTACTGATACCAATACAATTAATTTCTTAAAACATAAAATTCTTTTAAAAGAAAATATAAAAAAAAATACAAGGGATGGTAAAGGTATTACAAATTGGGGGTGCATTGGTGGTGGTAGTATTTTTGGGTAAAAATAGAAGTTTTGATTCAAGAACATCTTGAATTTGATTACAAAAATGGGCACGACTGGATCGCACAAAACTTGCTCTCATAGCTAACAACTTTAACGTAGCTTCAAATAGACATGTACATATTTATTGGTTCCATAACATTATGATATCATTAAAAAAAAAAGTTTTAAAAACAATTTAAAATATAAATGATTACTATGAATTATTATAAATTAGTCATTTTAATAGCTTAAATAGATAGAGCTCAAAAGAAATTATGCCATTTGTTTTTTAAATTAATTTTTTATATATAAAAAATCTCGAACATATTTTAAAATAAAATTTGGTATGCTTACTTTTAGTACTTAATAAAATACAATTTTTAACTAAATTAAAAAAAAAATCATTGGCCCGTTTTCAAGATATTGAATTTAAAAAAAAAATTTCAATATATTTTTAAAAATCCAAAAATTATTTTTTCGAAATAAGCGACCTTTTGTATAAAAATTTTGGTTGAAATCTGTGTAGTAGTTAACGAGAAATTTGAAAACCAAAAAATCGGTTATATGACAGGTACCGTTAATAACGGTTCTAAAATTAATTTTTTTTTGTCAAAATATTAACTTTAGTAATTTTAGTACCTCGTAATTTTTTTTTGAAAATCCTTGGAGCCGTTTTTGAAATAAATCAATTTTTGTATATTGGTTGTATGACAGGTACTTATTTTTTGAGCTAAAAAAAAATTTCAATTTCCCCTCTAGGGAATCACATAAAAACCTTAAGTCCAAAGTTTGAAGAAAATCGCTTCAGCCGTTTAGGCTGCAGGTTGAGGTACAGACAGTATTGCGAGACCCACTTTTTTCACGTTCTCTATCATCGAAATGTTAGGGAAAATTCTTATCCCGAATTTTTTTTTGTACGAATCCTAAACTTGCCCTATACTACGTATATCGCAAGTAAAAAAAAGATCGTGCTCTAATAAGAACCTACTCAATCCATTTTCAATTCTATATTGCCCCACTGTGGTTCCGCGCTTCGGGTGGTAAATTTGTATTTATTAAATTCCTGTCTACGTATTATTTTTGTGAATGCATTTATACATATTTTTTTTTTGGGCATTTATTTGTAGGTACTTCGTTTATTTTTATATTATTTCCTAATCATTTTTTTTTTTTTTTGAACTGATCTATTGAAGTTTTTCATAGTTTCCCTACCGACACCGATCAGGGCAAGAGTTGGGTAATTGAAAGTTGTGTGTTGTAGATTTGATGCAGTATAATTATCTTGTTCTTCCAATTTTTTTTTTGTTGGGGAAAAAAATGGGAATACAAGTGCTTAATAACCTCTAAATAAGGCCATCGTATATAGAGAGAATGTTTACGCTTTCATCTATAATTAAAAATGCCAACAGCTACTACAAGGTGACAAGGTAATATGAAGAGGGATTTATAAACACTTGCATAGCATTGTTAGTAATATTAAGCTTAAATATATACTATTGTTATCACACCAATCAAAATTAAGTTTAAAAACTGAAGAGAAGTCATATGAAATATTGCTGACTTTTTATTTCACTTTTTTTTAATTAAATATCTTAAGAACCTTATTTATCCAACTTTTTTTCCTTACTCCTCTCGGTATGGAGTTATTAATTATTTAAGCCAATCATTTCAAAACAGATTATTGGCAAAAAAAAACATAAATCAGGAGATAGCACAGGAAAATTAGACTTTTTTGTGTAACGAAATACAAGACGCCTGAATTTTGTATACCTGAAAGAGGGCTGTTAGAAGAGCTTATGTTGAGTTTTTCGGGACGCCATCCCTCTGGGGAGATCTGCCATTTTGGAAAACGCGAATTGATCTATATCTTCGAAACTATCGATTTGAAGTAAATAGTTGTCATAAGCAAATTTGTTGGGAATAAAATTATCTTTTATTTTTCATCAAAACTTTTGCCGCGTGGACAATATTTTTGAGATTATGTCGTTTTATATTTGTATTATTTTATTTTTTCACATATTTCTCATTTTGCAAGAAACTTACGTAAATTGTTCTCGTGATACAAATCGTAGACCACAAAGTTTAACAAATTTTCATATATTTTTGAAGATGATGCGATATCCCAGTCCTAAGTTTGAGCATTTGGCAAATTAGCTACTTAATCAATTGAGCCGATAAAGTATAAAAAATATTGAAATATTGGTAAGCTGATTTCTTTATAAATGAAAGAGGGCTTTAGAAAAGCTTCTGTCCGGTTATTCGGGACGCCATGACCCTGACCAAATCAATAGGGCTGGCCACGAGACGAGACAAGACAAGACGAGACGAGACGAGACGAGACGAGACGAGATGAGATGAGACGAGACGAGACGAGACGAGACGAGACGAGACGAGACGAGACGAGACGAGACGAGACGAGACGAGACGAGACGAGACGAGACGAGACGAGACGAGACGAGACGAGACGAGACGAGACGAGACGAGACGAGACGAGACGAGACGAGACGAGACGAGACGAGACGAGACGAGACGAGACGAGACGAGACGAGACGAGACGAGACGAGACGAGACGAGACGAGACGAGACGAGACGAGACGAGACGAGACGAGACGAGACGAGACGAGACGAGACGAGACGAGACGAGACGAGACGAGACGAGACGAGACGAGACGAGACGAGACGAGACGAGACGAGACGAGACGAGACGAGACGAGACGAGACGAGATGAGACGAGACGAGACGTGACGAGACCGAGACGAGACTGTATATTTGGACTGAATTTTAAAGAGAGTCTAATAAATTAAAAAATCCAATTTCAGTTAAATATTTATTTTCTTCTGCACATATTCAAACTATAATCGAACATATTTCGTTACAATAATCAACAAGTTGACCGGAAATCGTATTTTTCGAAGACGAGACTTAATTATACGAGACCGAGATTTTCGATTTTAACGAGACCGAGACGAGACTTACAAAAGTCTCGCAGAGTCTCGCCTCGTAGCCAGCCCTAAAAATCTACCATTTTGAAAAATGCGAATGAACATATACCTCCGAAACTATTGAGCTAAGAGGAAAAACTTTAAGGTCCAGGTTGTAGGCAATTAAACCATATTTCGATTATACCTATATTTTTTTTCGGTGCATACAATATTTTCAAGGTTATGTCGTTTTACTTTTTACGTTCCCGAGGAAACTTACGTGAATTACTTTCCAAATAGAACATTAAATTTCCATCATTTTGATATATTTTTGAAGATGATGCGATACCGCAGTCAAAAGTTACAGGCCTTTTGGTGTTTTTTTTTTAATTTTAATAACAATTTATTATTTTATTTACCCCGGAGTTTTCATTTTAGCGCAACCCAAATGGCTGTTACGTTTGACTGTGGTATCGCATCATTTTTAACAATATATCAAGATGTTGGAAATTTAGTGTTGTAAAATTTTCATTTAGAAAGTAATTCACGTTAGCTTGTTCTAGAATGACAAAAATGTGTAAATGTGAAAAAAAAACAAATAAGAGGACGACATAACCTTGAAAATATCGCCCGCACCGAAAAAAAAATGTACTAGTGAACGACGGACATTTTAATTGCCTACAAGCTTGGCCTTACAATTTTCATCTAAGATCAATAGTTTCGGAGATATAGACCTCTTCGCGTTTTCCAAAATGACGGATTTCCCCAGGGGGATAGCGTCCCGAAAAACTTAACATAAGCTTTTTTATTAGCCCTCTTTTAGGTATACAAAATTCAGCGGTCCTTTATTTCGTTCCATAAATCGATTGTTTTTTTGCTAATTTTCCTGTACTAAGAGTGTAATTGACAAAAAAAATTAAACGATTGGAAAGAATATGAAAAGACAAACTAAGTGTCAGATTCCAAATTTTGATTTGGAAACGATTTTGAGTGTAAGAGTTTTTGGAATTAATATCTACATTTTTGAAAAGTCGTTTTTGGCAACATATTTTAATCTTTTCCAATGGTGGTTTCAAAAATTTCAAAATTACACAACATATCGATAGAATTAGTTTATCTACTACAACCAACTTGATGGAGTTTTGTTCGGATGTTGTTGTAAAACACCAAAATGGATTTCAAACTGACGTCGCCTACTTGGATTTTTCAAAAGCATTCGACCGTGTAAGTCATACGTTACTTTTAAAAAAGCTAATGACCATCGTGCTGCCAAATTGGTTCTTAGATTGGCTGGAGTCATATTTATGTTGCAGATCACAGTTTGTTTACTTTAAAAATAAATCATCAAAAAGAATAATTTTAGATTCCAGAATTCCTCAAGCAAGCCATTTAGGTCCCTCTTTGTTTTTATTATTTATTAATTATTTAGATACTGCAATCCACTTTTCGCAACTAGTTTTGTTCGCCGATGATGCTAAGCTTCGATTACCCTACAAAAATAGTAATGAAATGACTATGAATTACTGCAAAAAGATCTAATGTTTCCCTTTGGTGTAAGGTCAATGATATGGAACTCAATGTATCAAATTGCAAGTGAATGTCTTTTACTCGCAAACATGTCCCTTTTTTTAATGTATATATCGTCGCCTGATAATTGTTTTGTTGTAAACGCCAAAATGGACTTTTTTAAAGTGGATATGCAGTACTATGTTTCGAAGGTCCTCTTTCTATTTCTGCAATCAGAATTGAGCTATCATTTACCGTTGCTCAGATAACTAGTATGAATTTTGTCGTATATCCACAAAATAAGCATACCCTTAATATTGGTTTGTCGTACACGCCAATTTTTGGCATATACGACAAAAATTCCATGTATTTTGCCTCAATTTTTTCTTAAATATTGTATTGGCGTATGTCGTCTATAGGCTTACGACATACGATCACAAATTTAAAATAAAATCTGAAAAATGGTTTCGTCGTACGTATATACAGATTTCAACTGGCGGCCGGCTCGGCGGCGCGCGGTGCAGTAAGTATAAATACAGGGCCGATAGAAAAAAAAATCAGTCAGTTTGCCAGGTCGCTTTTTAAAGTTGTCAATGAAATATTATCTGATAACCCGTCAATCAAAGCTCTGACTCTTTGGAGTGACCCCTGTGTCCCTCAAAATAAAAAATAAGGTAATGTGAACTGCTTTGCTTTTCCTACTTAACAATAACACTTCCTTAAATGTAATTGAACAAAAATTGGAGCCTAGACATTCGTTGATTACGTCCATAGCTACGTCCTTAGCTCCATGGACAGGTACTTTCGAAATCTGGGAGTATTTAGCCATATTTCCCTTTTTCGACATCTTTACATCTTAAAGCTACGCATTTTAAAAATGTGTCTAACTATATATTAATTCAAATGAACCAAAAGACTTTAAGGCATTTTCCGCTAAAACAGGCCAGTTGAATATTGAAGTCAATACTAAAAAAAATCAAGCAAAACTAGTCTGCGAACTTTAGAAAATTTTTTCAGCCTATGCCTTCGACTCGCAATCTCGTCTAAGCCTACATTAAAATTGTCAATAAATGACCTTAAAAGTCTCTTTATTTGTATGCCTAAGGCAGACCAGGCATATTACGAAGCCAGGCCTTGGCCACACAGTGCGCGACAAGCGACAAGTTCAAGCAATATAATGGGAATGGCCCTTAGTAATAAACGAATTTTGAGTCAATAATTGCAGAGATAGGTCGTAATTCCGTCGCTTAGTCATTCAAAAGGGACCTATGTAGCTCTTCTTTCAATTCTGTTCTTTTTATTTATTTATTTAATTTTAATCCTGAGCGACAAGCGATACACTCAATTTTCTCAAAACTAAACAAAGTTTGAGAAAGTTACTTGGAAACGACAATTTATTAAATATTATTATTATTGTTTTGCTCGCCAGTCGCCACTCGTCGAATAAACAAAATAATAGAAATAAATCATGATTCAATTCTGATTTTATTTTTACCTGAAGTATAAATTGTTTGTAGTTGTTTTTAAGTTAATGGTCATAGAATGACTATATTTTGTATTAAACAAAATGTTATAAAATTTTATATTTACTTCTATTGTAATATACTTCTTTACTTCTATTGTAGTATAGGATGACTTTTTTATTATTATTTTGATCTCATTTTCACTAACTTGAATACTTTCTTGTTTTTTAAAATTAACTTTTTGTAAGACTGCCTTAATAAGATAAGGTTGTTTTTTATTTTAACGTTTCCCGCCCAGAAAAACATTCTAGTTTTCAACATGGCACTAGAGAGTTTAAAATAGATTCTGGCAAGGCCCTAGCGTGGCTGAGTAATGACAATAAATTGGATCTCAATATAAATAAATGTTCAATAATGTCTTATTCAAGAAAACTTAACCCCATCGACTTTGAATATAGGATAAACTCCAATTAGCTAAAGTGAGTAACGGAACATAGAGACCTTGGAATTATATTTAATTCTAAATTTGTATTCAAACCTCATTATGACTATATTACTAAGAAATCTTCAAAAATTATGGGTTTCATTTTTTTTCAAACTATTTAATATGTTGTGTAGAAGAATTCTTGAGTATGGAGCTGTTGTGTGGTCTCCTATTTATAAAACCCACAATGATTTAATAGAAGGAGTTCAGCGTAAATTCACAAGATTCCTTCAATATAAATTATATTTTGATCATAGTGTATACGATAATAGATTAAAACTATTTAAAATGCTTTCACTCTCTCAGCGTAGGTTAATATTTAATGAAATGTATTTAAAATATATTTCCTTATTACTGGCAGAAGTTTACATAAGATGGTCATCTCGACCAAACCATATTATTCGATATTCTTAACTTTGCTTTAAGTGAAAGTAATGCTAAATTACAGTTATTGAGAATTGTACCTTGTTACTCTTCCTCATTGCCATTCTCCCAATTTTAATTTTGAATTTTTAATTTCAAGTTTGCCTTTACTTCTTCTTTTTTTTATACTTTTGTCTTTCTTATTAGTTTCAATAATTTTTCTCAATTTTATTGTTATATTTCAACTTTTTAAATCAGATGAAGTTATAATATTTGTTAAAAATTTAATTATTTCTACTGTAGCTTGTAATTGGGTTTTCAAACTGTTAGCTGCATATTTCAAAATAAAAATAAAATAAAATAAATAAAATAATGGCCAAAACTAGGGCCTTGTCGATTATGAACCCTTTTGCCTCGTCAGAAAAACCACTCTAGGCCCGGACCAGCAAAAACAAGATTTGTTCATATTTTTGCTAGAAACTTTAAAAAACGGTATTTAAGTATCGGTTGTGATCCGATAGTAAAATAACTCAGATCAAAAATAAAAACCTGAATAATAAAAATAGTAGTGCAAATTTTTATGAATTTTAATACGATATTAAAGCAAATTTAGTATGATACTGGGCATTTTTGTAAAATACTCTTATTATCATATTATTTGATTTAGTATCGTGTACAAAAATGCGCTTAATCTAAACTACATCTCACCACAAAAACAACCGGATATGAACCACGCGAGATGAACCATCTGGTATTAAGTAAATATAGTTTAAGACAGTAAATTATAATTTTTGATTAATTTTAATGAAAAGTTCAAAAAGCCCTTGGCGGGGGTGGGTGGTTGAAAATCGAGATTTTCGAAATTAAATACATACCTATATGATTATCTTGGTAGGATTTGCAAGAGCGTGAAATTTTTAACTTTTTTTTAAACCAAAACTGATTAATTAAAATAAAAGCTAAAATTTGTATTTTTCGATTCATCGATTCAATTTGTTCAGTTAAAATTTTGCATATGTATCAATAACGATAGTGGTTAGTCTGATAGGATGCCAAAAACGTCCAACAAGTTCTTACTAGCGAGAACCTCACGAGAGTATGAAACATTTTCCTCGTCTAAATTTTACTTACGGAAAACTTCCAAGGGCTTGACATATATTTATATAGTTTTCCTCTTCTAGATTTTCCCTAAAGAAA
Organism: Melangyna quadrimaculata; assembly: GCA_949320155.1. Taxonomy (NCBI): domain Eukaryota; kingdom Metazoa; phylum Arthropoda; class Insecta; order Diptera; family Syrphidae; genus Melangyna; species Melangyna quadrimaculata. The sequence continues at coordinate 50,898,011 of OX439483.1, forward strand.
ACTGACAAGTGCCATGTCAAAACTAGACAGAATCTTGGCATTTTCCAGCCGGGTTATTAAATAAATAAAAAGACTGTAAACACTGAAAATTGACTTTTTTGGTTGGTTCTCATACCGATTTGTATTGGACTATACTTTATGCTTAAATATTGGAATGTCGTACGTGCGTAAGCTTTGTCGTACGTGTATGGGATGAAAACAAATGCTGATTTTGGTGGCGTATACGACAAACTCATTTTGGGTAAAAACCTTTATAATTCGAAAACGAAAATAGGTAGGACAGTTTTAAGTACAATGATCAAAAGAAGATATTGCACACAATATTATATTAAAAATAGAAAAACACTTTTTTCGGTCAGTTTTTTTTATATGCACGCAAACCTTTAAATGCCATTTCCCAAATTCGTAAAATTGGCGTATTCAACAAAACAATTCTCAGTCGGCGATATGTTGTTAGGGCTGGTCACGAGACGAGACTATGCGAGACTTTCGTAAGTCTCGTCTCGTCTCGGTCTCGTTAAAATTAAAAATGTTCAGTCTCGTCTCGGTCTCGTGTCAGTATCGTCTCTGAAAAATACGATTTCCGGACAACCTGTTGATTTTGGAACGAAATATTTTCGATTGTAGTTTTAGTACGTGCAAAAGAAAATAAATATTTAACTGAAATTAGATTTTTTAATTTATTAGATTCTCTGTAAATTTCGGTCCAAATATACAGTCTCTTCTCGGTCACGCCTAGGTTGCTGAAAAGGCAGTCTCGTCTCGTCTCGGTCTCGTCATGCGAGACCGAGATCGAAACCGAGACTTTTCTCGTCTCGTGGCCAGCCCTATTATGTTGTGTGCTCAATCACTCGAAAGAGTTGATCTTGGCGTTATAATGGACTCTAACTTAGCCTTCAAAAAATATATGGATCACACCTATCATTAAAAAAGCAAAATGCAGATTGAATTTGTCGATTTTCAAAGGAATTTCGAGAGCCATCATACATTTTAAAAACTTTATACTGCTCTCTTGTGCGATCGAATATCGAATACTGTAGCTGTGTTTAGAGGCCAAGCTACCAAAACAATATTAATCGCTTGGAATCTGTACACAAAAGATTTCTTCGTGATGCCCTTCGACATCTTACATGGAATATTAACGCACATCTGCCACCATACAATCAACGCCTTGCGTTGATTAATTTACCATCACTAATGAATAGAAGAAAAGTGTTTAGAATATTGTTTATTTATGATGTTTTGATTAGAGAAATTGATTCCAAATATATTTTATCACAACTCAACCTAAATTATTATATTCACGATCCCTTAGATCTGGAGACTTTTAAAGCCAAAGATTTAACAGAACAAATTATGTTATTCATGAACGTTTGTTTGCTGCATGTGCAGATTTCAATAAGTATTTTAATAAGTATTTTAATGTTATTGATTTCAACCTATCGAAATATTGTTTAAAAAAAATATTTATGTATATAGAATTTTTCAATAATAATAATAATAATTAATAATTTTTACTATATGTCTCTAAGACATAAGGTCTTGTAAATGTAATGCACGGCACTAGTTAGAAGAAATAGAAGGAAGGGAACTAATAATTTGTTAAATTTGTAGCTAAATAAATAAATAAATATTTGAGACGAAAATTATGTTGCAACTGTTTAAAAAAAAAGTTAAATTGGTGTATTCTTTTATGATTATAACAAAATTTACACTACACCACTACACCAAATTTCAAAAAAAAATATGAACTCAAGATTTTGTACAAACTTTCTATGACTGGGACGAAGATAAAATGTGGACCTGGCAGTATTGTCTCTCTGCCTATCTACAAGCTTACAACCTAAACGGCTTGATAGATTTTCTTCAAACATATTAGCTTGTATTTTTTGGATAACGTGTCTATAGAATTTTTTAAAATTTTTTTCTAGAACGAAAAATAAGATTTTGATTTAAAAAATCAGTTAATTGTTATAGGGAGGCTACTTTTTACTATTTGTTTTTTTTTGAAAATGGTTATTTTTGTAACTTAGTAGGACCAATTAAGGGGTACGAAATTAAAATAACTGTTCCTATCATACAAATATTGAAAACTTGCTAAAAATAATCTTATTTGACTTGAAAACTCGTATTTTGATCGTACGAACTATGAAAAAATATTTTTTTTTTGATTTTATTTTTTAATTAAAAAATTATTCATGTCTATAAATTTTACATACAATATTTTAAACAAACTTCAAAGTATTGAACTGCAAAATAATGATAAAGTCAACCAAGCTAATGGTACCATCATGTACCTAAACTCTAAACATTCCCAAGCAAGTACAATATAAAAAGGTATTTTTTATAAAGAAATAATTCGATTCTTTTGGTAAAACAGTTCTATAGATTACATGAACGAAGTTTAATCAAAATCGTTAGAACCATTTTTTAATAATTTTTTTTTTTTGTTTAAATCAACATTTCTCCAAGAAATAAAACGGGATCATTTTTTCTAAAACTACTTCTAGGAAGTAGTTAAATAAATTTATTTCAATCAATAAGCTCCAAAAATACTCATAAATTGACCGTGTTCAAAAAATAATAATCAATTCTTTTTGAAATTCTGTAGAATCGTTGAACTGTAATTTGTTGTTTATCTTATGAATTAGAAATCGTCTTCAACCCATAGGTATATAAGGAAGGAAAGGTATTCAAAAATAAAAGTCCTATATTTATTCATCTTAATAGGCAGTTTAAACAATAAAGTCTTCTAAAATGTTATTTTTTGCCATAAGCAAAACAATTTAGGCAAAAATTCATTCATAATCCAAAATTTCTTCATTCTACAAACAATATACATACTACGTACCTACCCAGAATTCAACATATTTATCCACCAGAAGGCGAAGACGTGAATAAAGCAGATAGTATTTGTTTAGCTGCACAAACCATAACCTTAACCACTAACAGACACCTCTGTCTGTATATACATACACTTCATCTTCATCTCCATAAAATGACTCATTAACCATTGAATATCACTTCCACTCTTAGTACCATAATAGCAAAACTCACAAAGCCAACAGCAAAGAACGAAAAATATGCAACGAAAATAAATCATTCTCTTGCCTCAGGAATAAATCTGTTTACAGTTCAAAAACTCAACAGAAATTTTTTGTTTATTTACGCGAAACCATGAGGCTTCTTTCGAATATGCCATGCGTTTTGTAGCCTAAAATAACACACGCCCGTCATTTTCATCCTTATGCGGTGCACTGCCTGCTTAATCCGTCCTTGTTGCCTTTTCTTCTCCTAATTTGTCAAACCAGTAGGTACCTATACTGGATGGATAAAAGTAACATTTCCATTTAAGCCACTTGATGATAATAATATTACCCTTGCACAAAGATCAGTACCTATGTACGAGCAATGTTCTGCTAGAAGAGGTAGGATAGGTTAGGTAGCACTAGCCAGCAGGCAAACATCAACCGAGCAGCACCTCCAGACGAAAATAAACAAAAGGTCACTAAAGGAAGAGGGAGCATCGGAACCGAATGTGCATGAATATGAATGAAAATCTCAAGAGTAAACAAAAAAATCCTTAAATAGCTGCGTTGAAATGATTGAGAGCTCCCAGCACCCATCAAGTAATATACAAGTCAAATTAAGAAAACAAAAAAAAATACACACGTCATAGTCTTCGACATGTGCGAAAAATTTGACAAGAAGATAAAAAGGGAAGCAATTATAATTTTTCATTTTTGGTTCGGCTCCGGGAGCCTTCCATCTCATTTTAGAATTAAGAAATAAGATGGTATAGGTAGATGTACTTGGTATTTGGAATGTCATCCAAAAATGGTCATAAAAGCATTAAAAGTTTCAGTTATTAGTCAAGAATTGACAATTTGTAATCAATAATATTATCTATTGTTAAGATAATTAAAGTTGAAATTTCGGCTCCGCAAAATTAGGCCCCAGGAAATAAGGCTCCAAAAGAAAAAATGAAATAGGGCCTCAAATTGCGGTATTTTTTATAATGAAATTATGCCCCAATGAAATAAGGCCCCACTGAAATGAAAAAATGGCCCAAAAATAAATGAATTAAGGCCCCAACTTGTTTGGCCTTTGTTTTTTTTTTTTTAAATGAATTAAAACCCCAATTTTTCTTTTTCATATTGAACTTTATTTTAGAAAATGAAATAACACCCTCAACTGTTAAGCAAATACTTGAATTATATCGCGCGATTTTTTGCAGATATTCTGTTACTCCCTGATAGTTTGCGGCACGATCTTTACATTGAAAAGCATTAGTAACTAACAGAATAGCTGACAAAAAATGCGCGATACAGTTCAAGTACATATTTGTTTAACAGTTTGCGGTACTTTACCAGCTCTGGGTCCCCGATAAGCGGATTTTCACAAATTTTGTTGTGAAAGACAATGCATTTTCATGTAAATTATGATAAATGAAATAAGGCCCCAAATTGTCTTTAAAAAAATGAAATTAAGCCCCAAAACTATTGCTGGGGCCTTTTTTAATTGGGGCATTATTTCGTAATGAAATTATGCCCAAAACAATAGAAAAAAGGCCCCAAAATTTGAGAAATTTCGTTGTTGTTTTGTGTTTTTTTTTTTTGGTGGGCCTTATTTAATTTTTTTTTTTGTGGCCTTATTTCCTGGGGCCTAATTTCGAAGAGCCTGAAAATCCACCAGCATGTTTTTTTTAAATATATAAATGTAGGTATAAGATTTTGAAAATATTTTAAAGCATAAATTTTGGAAGGCGAATTTAAAGTTTTTGAAAACTCGATATGTCAAAAAAAATTGTTTTAATCAGAAAAACATTTTTTTGGACAGTTTTGATGTGCAATATTATTAAAACTTTTTAGAAGCATCTTCTTAAAATAAAAACAAAATTTGAATCGGCTTATCCAATAAAGGGAAAGTTGAACATATGAAAAATGGTTCTATTGAAAGTCCTGTTAATAAAAAACTCAAACAATTTTATCACTAAAAAGTAAAATGTACGTATTTAATATCACACACATCATCTTATCCATATTCTTACACCGATTTTTGAGAAAATTAAGATTATTCTGTTTTCAACATTTGTATTGAGGGTACCGTTATTTTTTAATTTAGATCTTTGATTTTTCAAGCATTCTTAAAAATAATAAAAAAAAATACTTTTAACGAAGATTTAAAAGAAATTACCAAATCATTAACAAAACAGTGAGCTTTCAAAAAAAAAAAAAAAATGTTGAACTATTTTTAAAAATTAAAAAGAATTTTTTTTTTTTAATTTTGGTCGGCAATAATATTTAAACTTTTTAGAAGCTTCACCATAGCTTCAATATCAACATAACCGTTTTCGAACAAATCAAAACCAAACAAATGGTTCTTGGTACCAAAAATAACTATGTATTCAACAAAAAAAATTCTTAGAAGTAGGTTTTTCCAATTTAAATAATTTGATTGATTTTTAACAAAATCGTTGGATCTGTTTTTGAGGAAAATAAGATTTTGTTTTTTGGCTACACAAATTTGTATACGACAAGATATTTTTAACCATTAAAAAAAATTAAGACGTGTGGGCATGTTACTCAAAAAACACTAGGTACAAGGAACAAAAATAAAATAAGTACAAGGTTTGTAAAAAATACTTTTAGCCGTTTAGGCTGTAGGCCCGCGAACAGACAGACAGACATAATTGCGAGACCCAATTTTTTCGTCTTCCCTATCATCGTAGTAGTGTTTGATCAAATTCTCGAGTCTCATTTTTTTCTTACGAATCCATAACTTGTCTTAATCACCAGCAACTTGCCATATTAATCACTAATATATCAAACACTCATACAATTTAGAGATTCTTTTTTAAAATTTTATACACTTTTTCATGTTTTTTGTTAAGATTTTAAGAGAATTTTATTTGCCTTCACTGATAGTTTGAAGAAAGTACAAGAAACGAAATATTTCACACCTTTTCTCGGACTTGTGCTCTCACTTTTTCTAACACTTTTTCACACTTTTTAAACATTCATTGTTCCTTAATATTGTGCTGAAATTCTTCTTCTTCTTCTTCTTCTTCTTCTTCTTCTTCTTCTTCTTCTTCTTCTTCTTCTTCTTCTTCTTCTTCTTATTCTTCTTCTTCTTCTTCTTCTTCTCATTCTTATTCTTCTTCTCATTCTTATTCTTCTTCTACTTTTTCTTCTTCTTCTTCTTCTTCTTCTTCTTCTTCTTCTTCTTCTTCTTCTTCTTCTTCTTCTTTTCATTCTTATTCTTTTTCTACTTCTTCTTCGCCCTCTTCTGCTTCTTTTTCTTCGACTTCTTCAACTCCGTGTTATTCTTCATCATCTACTTCATCATCTTCTTCTTTGTCTTCTTCTTGGGTTTGACCTCATTGTTTGATCATCTTGAAAATGAAAACAAAAATAGCAATTTTATGACTTTTTTAAACGATTTGCATTCATTGCATCCATTTAGCTTTAAATAAATAAAAATCATTTTTCAAAAAAAAAAACTGAAAACTCAAATGTTCGAGTTTTAAAGTCATAATTCTAAACTTATATTTTCGAATTCTGTACCTACCGATTGTAAATACTGATACCTTAACCAACTTAAAGTTTTGATTTTAACCGTAAGTTAGAAAAATTGGTTTTTGAGAGATCAAAAAGGAATGCAATTTTTGAAAAATTCAAAAAATGTACAAATACCGCTAAGACGTGCTTAAGGCTGTAGCCTGTAGCCCAGCGAAGGCACTGAGCCTACAAAAAATAATTGCGCAGTTGAGTTCGAGAGCTTAAACTGTGGTACTGTGGTACCCACCTGGTTAGGAAAAAGCGGGTTTGAATATTTCCAGTTTTCTATACGAAATCCTGGTGTCTGAAAGTCGCAGAGAAATTAAATTATTAAATAATGATTTAAGTATATAATAATTCACTTGCCGGTATCTGGCTTAGTTGTATTCGGTAAGTATGAAGAATCCACATATGTATGTACCATTCAACAGTTAATTGAATTCATTAATAGTAATAGTTGTTTTCGTCGCTGATTGATCTCAACTCCCTTACTATACTAGCAGAATTCAATCAACCATAAATTAAAACAACGTTTTTCAACTAATTGAATTTTTGTCAATAAACTTTTACTTGAGAGTGTCGTAAATTACTAAGTCACAAGAGTGCGTTTCAGCTTTATTCGCCACATTGGCGCACTAGCTACCGAATCTGTCATCACCGAACATATGGCCTGCGTTACACCATCTCAATATAAGTTTAATTTTGCCAGTAAAACATTTCCCCATAAACATTGCACTCAAGCTAAAATCTTTGCAATCTTCTTGCATGTATGATACATATGCATATCTATAGGTATATAGAGTTATAAATGAAATTTGCGCCTTCTTTGCTAGAATTGCAATAAAATTGAAACAAGATCTCCTTCGGGTCAATCCAACCAAAGAGTCATTCCTTCAACCTATAAAGAAAAGAGAACTCCCTCCTTGCTTGTTGCTTGCTGTCCCCATGGTGCCATCACATGGGTGCAATATCACTCTTCCATATTATACCGAACCGAACGTGTGTAGGACATAAAAAGATCCTCATTTTACCACTAATATCAGAATCTCCATGCGACTAATGGAACAATGATCTGTGTAGGCGTTCTAGCCGCATATTCCAATCGTGTGGTACATTCATTTACAAGTGGAGTAACAAGTTCCAGCACATTGGAGCGCAGAGAGCTCTGGAGCTCTGGTGGCCATCATCATAGCCCCCATCGCATCATATATCGTTGTCTTCGTCTTCGTCGTCATCCTCCTTCTGGAGACGGGCACCACAAATAGTATAAATGTATGTACGTACCTACTTCCAGACCACACAACCCCCCTCCCCTGAACCCCCTATAGAGATTGCTGTGCGATGACACTTAATAAATGATCATAAATGGGCAGGCCGTGGCCGTGCTGCGTTGCGGAGGGCATCCACAATGGTCGTTCAAACTCCTAATAGAGATTTCATGGTGGAAATTGTGCATTGCAGCAAAAAAAAATAAAAAGTATACAAACATTTAAGGTTAAACCAGAGAAATGCCAACAAAATGAGGAAAATTTGCAGAAAACGAAAAAAAAAACTTTTCTTTTATAAATCGTCTTGCAATTCGATTGAGGGTGAAAAATTGTGATTACGGTTGCAGGGATATACAAAATGGGTTTTTTGGGATCAGTTGCAGTAGAATTATTATAAGAAGCGCCTTCGGTGGTGGAAATTTGTTTGTGCGCCGATCTGGCAGTAAGCTTGAAATATTTTATCAAAATAAAGCATTTATTCGGAATGTACGATTGTTTTTTTTTTTTGATATTTTTGCATTTGGATGATGTTTGGATAAATTAAATAGGTAGGTGTTGCATTTTTGTTGAGCTTATTTTTAAGTATTTTATGCATTTACTTTAAAATACCCTAAATTTGAACCTGGGATATGAATTTAAAGGGGTTGACGAGATCAGTTTGTTAAAAAAAAAAGTTTACATACAAATTTTGAATTTTGATTGATTTAATACAAATCCAGGAACAGGGCCATCGAGATGGGGGCGGGAAAGACGGGAGAATACCCACTGGGCCCAGGATTTTCTAGGGACCCAGAAGTTTTAAGCAAAATAAGTTGAAAAGTTATTTTTTGTTTTATTTTGTTTTTTTTTTATTTGATACGGATTTTTTATACAATTTGGGGCCCAATTCCGCATCAAGCATAAAATATTCACGAGGTAATAGAAAAAGAAAATGATAGAAAGCGGTTTTGCTTTTTTTCAGTTTTATAATAATGGAAAAAGGGTAATTTCAATGCAGAGAAATCACTATTGACGTTGAAATTCGAACTATCGACTGTTTGATCTTCGATTTGCAGCGGTTTCATGTCATTACTAATGGGATTGCATTCATTTTATTGGAATCCAAAACAGTTTCGGCTGGATTAGAAGATAAGATATTTCAGGATCCGAAAAAGACAATTGAAGAGCCATTTCGGAGAAAATCAAGGAGTAGAACAAACTGAAATAGACGAAGAAATAAGTCTTCAAATGAAACACTCTTAACGTCTTCAGTTGACTCGACTATATCTATGGAATATGTCGTCGGTTAGATGCCATGACAAATTTAAAGACAAACTTTTCATTATTTGGCAGTTTTCCAGAATGGACAAAACTAAGATTCAAAATTCCGCTACATGATTTATCCATAAGTATCCACAAACCCCCATGTAATCTCAAGAATTGAAGGAAACACCTTTATGAAGGCAGACATTTACGAAGCAATTTCATTATTGAGTTTAATGAATGCAATTTCTTCCCAGAACTTGGAGACGATTTCCCCAAACATTTCTGTGGCTCTGCGTGTATTTTGCACCATATCTATATCACCGTAGCTAAAACAAAATTTTCATCACTCGTGCTCATCTCAAAATCGTGTTTCAGGCTTACGCATCGAAGAACCTTTGGCAAATAAATTGAATTTTAATCTAACTATAAAACATTTCTCTAAATACAAACTTCCTCTGGTGGCAATTAATGTGATAATATATTTTAAATACAAAAAAATAATCAACATGTTTAAAAAGTTCTACAATACATAAAGGTTTACAATAGGCATTTAGCCTAAGAATTAGGAACGTACATAGTTACAAAAAAGAAAAAAAAAAGTAGCGCTTTATATTTATAAGGTCTTCTCATGTCCGTCCATGGTTGACTAATTATTGACTAATGCACCAGCTTGATCAAGCCTACAAGCGATGGAAAAGATTTCGGTTAGATAACACCTACCGTGTTCTGAGAAATAGAGTTACTTGCCAAATAAACGAGGCATCCATTGCCATTGATGAGTTTTCAAATACGTAGATTTTTCCAAGATAATAAATTTCTTTGTGATAATCAGTCCGGGTTTCTTCCAAAACATAGTAGTTGTACTACGGCTATACCGCATTAATAAACGTTACAGAAGACATCAGTTAAATGGTAGACATTGACAAAATAACTTTTCATGTCTTGCTTGAGTATCTCTAAAGCGTCTGATATTCTATGTAGTAAGCTTTGAAGTCAACTTAATTTATGTCATCTACAAAGCTCGTAGCCTCGTATTTAGGTCAAAGGTTTCAGGCAGTTGCTATTAATAATTCCGTATTAGATTTCCTTCCACTGACCTTAGGTGTTCCACAAGGCTCAATACTTGGTCCACTATTATTCTCGATGTACATAAATGACCTACCTAAATGTCTTTTAAGCTCCTCGGTTGATATGTTCGCTGTAGTTGTTGAGGTTCGGACGAGTTTTCCTTTGGGCCTCGTGGAAAATGCCGCACACGAAGTAATTTGAGATCTGTTACAGATTTCTTGCTGGTATCAAGCGAATGGTCTCTGTTTAAATCATCCATGTCAAAATGGTTGGTTATTTCCAGGAAAGCGTTCGATACATCATACTTTCAAAAAGTGATGTATGGATCTTAGTAATCGAAGTAGAAGAAGTAGAATAGAAGAAGCATCCGTTGACTCCGCAAAAAATCTTGGTATAAAATCTAACGAAACCCTCACTTAGTATTATGGAGGTATCCGCATGCTTTGGGCAACTCCTCCTTCTTCATTTTACTGGCGATTGTCATGATCTCGAGAGGACCACAACTCTCCCACTCATAACTGCTTCGCATAAGGTAACACTTGTGGGGTCGCCGGGTTGACCTCAGAAAACGTCGACAAGCCTCCCGGTTTTGGATTGTTCCATGTCTAAGGTGTCGTTGCATTTGTTTCATCCAGGGGTTTTTGCGCCTGCCTTTCTTCCGCGATAGTGTTGGAACGTCTTGTGCTATTGCCTTTTGAACTGGGTTCTCATGGCATCGTCTTTGTTCATGACAGTACCAGAAAAGTTGGTCATGCTGTATTTTGTTCAAGATGGTATTTTTGACGTGTAGGCATTCTCGGATGCTCTTGCTTCTGATTCGATAACGCTTTGTCACTCCTGCTGTCATGCGAAGCATCTTCATGAATAGCATCTGTGGTTAATTTACCCGAAACAAACCCGCACTGGTCGTCAGATAGCCGTATTATTTTAGTAGGCGGACATCCAATATCCACTCAACGATCTTCATCGATCGAACGGTAGCTATCGCAATTTCGTGTATCACCCTTCCCCTTGCAGATTGGAAGAATGTTACTTTCCCTCCACTGATTAGGCATTCGGTCGCCGCAGATAAGTTTTGAGATGAGAATCATAAGCCATCTAGACCCGATGTCTCCCATCTTTTTCCAGAACTCAGAGGATATCTCGTCTGGCCCAATCGCTTTTCCCTTTTTGGAGTTTTTCTCCGCATCGCTAACTTCTTCGACTGTGACGTCCATCGGCGACTTCTTCTGCTCTTCATAGTTAGGTGCAGCTATTGGAAATTATATCCTCAGAAAGTGTTCACAATACTCTTGCCATCTGTGAAGAATTTTGTCGTCATCCACAAGGAGATGGCCTCGAACGTTGTTAATAATTTTTGGTGAACGAATCTCCTGAGCATTTTTCCTTCTCTGTGCGGCGATTTTGAAAATAGTTGCGCCCTTGTTCATATTGGCATGTCGCAGTTCCTGAATAGCTCGGTTTTTTATCAGCAGCCAGTGCAGATATTTCCTTCAGTTCCGGATACATGCTCTGCGTACTCCCTACTTGAAGTTGGACACACTTTTTCTTTGCTTCTTTCTTGCAACACCCAATCCAAAAAATTTCACAAAGTAAAGTTTGGTTTTTGACGTAAAAATGAGTTGCCTTGTTCATAGAAGAAAGAGAATCCAAAGCTAATTTGGTGTTAGTACATCTCTTATAGTAATAATTTAGCATATTTTTTGTTACCAAACCAAAGATCGCTATCGAGAATGAGTCACTACAAAAATGATTGCCTGCACATCAGAACCAAATTTATAGCTTCTTTTCGGTATAAAGATCTAAGTTTCTCACATGATGTAAAATATTTTTGTTGTACAAATGCATATTCGAAATATTAAACAGTAAGCTAATTTGAAAGTCTTAGCAAACGCAAAACCATAATCTTCGTTAACAACTTAGCCCTCCTTTAATATAGGGACCTACCTATACGTAAAAAACCACACCTTTGCTAACAACTTCAGCTTATATTCAGCTGCCTATTTAAGATAAAACTTTAGTTCTAAATCATGTTCGATTCCCAATATCTACACAAGTAGTAGTCATTCACTAGGATTACTTCAAAAATAACAACAATAATAACCAAACAAAACAACAAAAAAAAAAATGTCCCAAGCCTATGTCGATTGCAACAAGACCCGACCCACGCACAACAACCCGCTCCTATATTATATAGCTTTAGATGCATTAGGAGTGTGTAAGAAGCTTAAAGAGATATCAACGCATTTTCTTGCCTGCTCCCGCACCGCCCCGTTTTGATAGTCCAGCATTGCATCATCCAGAATCCCCAGATCCGATTAAATTTATTTGTTTATATATATTTCCCCCCAAACAAGCTCCATTCTAATCAGGCATGCTGCCAACTTAACAAAATAATCGTATGTTGTTGCGTTCACTATCGCATCACACACAGAAATATGATCGTGGAGCCACACTGGCACACTGCACGCCTAGAGTTGTTGAGGCCAGCGCATCGATAAGTGCTTTTTGGCGATAAATTTTAAAATTTAATAATTTTCTTCTAAGTGCTTTTGGATATTGAACAACCAAAATGTATGGATGAACATTTAGATATAAGTTTTTTTGTTGTTTGTGTTTTTTTTTTCTTAATTTAATTTTGCCGTTGATTGTTGTTGTGTGGTGACAAAACGTGTGATCAGAATACACGCCCCGATATGGGAAGCAATTATCCGGCCGGACATCGTTTTATATAGGCGGGGTTACCGCTGTGTGATTTTAGAGTGAAACTGAAATTTTTATTTTTTTTTAGTACCAAATATATATGCAATGTCAAAGGTCTCCAGCATCAATTGACAAATAAAGATGTTCGAAATGCACAGCCAAGGAATATCGAAAAAATTTACAGATTTCACTCATAGAGTAAGAATGGGCAGTGGCGGATCCAGGGGGGTGGCTATAGGGGCTAAAGCCCCCCCCACAGGCGGTTCTTAAAATTGATTGAAATATAGAAATCAGAATCAGAAGTCAGAAAAAATAACGAGGCTGGGGCAACGCAATTTATATGCTACGTATGTTTTTTCTAAGCCCCAAATTATTTAGGTTGGGACTGAATTCTGAAGGGAATTGTACAACAAACAAGTTCGGGGCTATAATTGACAGAAAATTGGGACGAACAAAAAAAAAAAAACAGCTCGCGAGTAGGGCTTGACAAGAATTGGGGCTAAGCAAATAATTCCTTTAAAACTTACCTTATTCCAGAAAGTTTTTGGGCTTGACTCAAGGGACTGTCAAGTCCAAGTTGGAGCTAAAGCTTAAAGAGATAATTGAAAAAAACGGGGTCGGGGCTTAACAATTAACATGCCAAATGAAAAAATAATTCACCCTAAGAACTTCGCTAACTTTGTAAAAAAACGAAATTGGGGGTAAAACCCGTGGAGAATTTGGGAACAACAAATCAAAATCTGAGTTTTCTCTGGGCACTCAGAAAACCATGCGTGTGAATATTTGCAATCCCTCTGGACTGACGTGCAAATTTATTGACAGATTTTTTCTTCTGGTGGTTCAAGGCTTGACGTGGCTGAAAATTGAAGGTATATACATTTTTTTTTCTATTTCCACTTGAAAATATTTTAAATGTTAAATACTACAGATGTTATTGTACGTAATATCGTGGGAATGCCAAAATTCAATTACATATATAACTGTAGATTTTCACAAAAAAAACTTTAACCTGAACTAAAACTTTTTTTTATTAGTTATGTATAAATTATAAAAATATATAAATTATAAAATAAAATCAACATCGTCACAATAGTTAAAATAATTTGTTCTTCAAGGGAAGCGTATTTCTCTTTTCACATTCACATTGTGAATGTTACATTTCCTCGTCACTCGAAAACATAAAAAAAATAATTTCAAATAGAAAGAAATATAATAATTTATTATTATTATTAAATGGCAGTTGTCAATAAGATTTGAGAATGATTATTACGATCATGTTCTGAACGTTGCACTGATAGACCAAGTGCCTACACCAAATTTTGGGAGTGGATTGCTAACCAATACATGAGAATGATGGTTTGTAGGTGCATATATCGCGGTATCAAATAACCGTCTGGCAGGTTCCTTTTTCAGCCCTTGGCGGGGGTATTACCACTTTAATAAATTTAAAAAAATATATTATGTGATACTCTGTCATTTTCTTTACGTCAAAACGTCAAAATCTTGGCAATCCGATCAATAGAACTCAAGATATTAGGTTTTTAAGCGAACCTTAATCGATTTTTTTGGAGACTTTGTTTTGTTGATTTTTTGTGTTTTATAATTGTCCAATAAAAAGACGATAAGGTCCTCTTAAAAAGCTTATATTTTGAGTTCTATTGTCGAATTGCCAAGATTATGATGTTTTAACTTAATGAAAATGAGAAAATAAACTGGATAATCGCTATTTTCAAACCCCCGCAAAAGGCTGAAAAAGAAGCCTGCCAGACTGTTGTTTTTGATACCTTGATATATGCACCTACAAACCATCAAACTCATATTTTGGTTATCAATCCACTCCCAAATTTTGCTGCGGGCTCTTAGGCTATGAAGCTTAAATGCCAGAATACATTCGTTTAACTAGAACTACAGAATCATCTAAGTTCGAGGTTTACTTTGAAACCGAATCAAGTGCTGAACTTAAGTTTAAACATAAATTGTAGTTTAACTTGTGAAACTGGCCATTAATGTCTCAAACTGGATCTACCAAGCCCCCCCAACAGCCAAATCCTAGATCCGCTACTGAGAATGGGGGCATTGAAAATGACTTGCAGTTGCTAGATAAAACAAAAACATGAATAATTGTTTGCGCTTAAACAAACTTAAATTAATTAAAATTAAGTTGAAGCAAGATCTGTTATAATATAAGAAAACGATAATGTTAATTGAAAAGAAGAACTCCTTATTTTAACATAAATGCACAATAAAAGTAAATAATTCCATATCTTTTTGAATTTTGAAATTCTTGTAAGGATTTAATGTTGGCAACCTATCGTGAGGCAATAAGGTACATTATAATTATATTAATTTGGTAAACTATTCATTTGTGAAAGCTACAAAAATTGTTGTAGGTAACTGATGGCTGAAAATAAGACTGTTACTTCAACCAAGACTGCTCAACTTTGTGTCATACCATACATTTCTTGCAAAAACTAAAACGTTATATTGTAGAGCTTTTCACAATTTTCGTATCTTTCTACTTTGACAGTGATGTACTTACAAGCTTCATCCACAGCTACCTACACCATTAGGCTCAACCATTTCCCAATGTGATTGGATGGCCGAAGATCCAAGCGAATTAGGTAAATCTTCCTATCATTACTAATTTTTTGGCAAATATCATCTTGTCTGAATCTGTTATTCTTATTTTACTGACTAATGACTTTTTCCGACTTAATTGACTGCCTAACCTATCGTTCATTCTTTCAACTTCGTCAATTGAACTAGCTATTTTCAAGTACAAGTGAACCTACTGCTATTGGTGTTCAGCCAGTTAATTCTTCCCATAAGAATAGTTTTTGTTGTTTGTTTCAGAACGTTTGGAGCTTTCAATAATTGCACAGCTCTTAATTGCTGACAAGAGAAATAGAAGATTGAAATCCTTCGATAAAATATAAAGTAAGGAACGATTTTATCTGTCCGATTGAGTGTCACAACAGCTTGTCTTTAATAACCATCATTCAAAAAGCAATAAGTTTGAACTTTTTATTAGGTTTCCAACTTTGTAATCTCTAGTTTATGTAAAGAATATGCCAACCAACGAACTTAAATTAATAATTTCTGAATAATAAAGTAAATTGAGTAGGTGAAAAAAAAACATTAACTCAAATTGTTTTTAATTTTTCGAAGTTTTCAAGAATTTGTAGATATTTTTTTTTTTTTGTAGATCTCAAGGGCAGTATTTTTAAACCTTAATCTGGAGGATCCGTTTAGAATTTTGTAAGTCACGAATTTATTTTATATTAATTCGTTTTGCTCTTGTTAAATTAATCAACAATTTTTTTTAACATTATCTTATACCTTATCGGTGGAAGTTTAAGTCAAGAAGTCAATCAGTGCGTCGGTTTTATTTTACAAATTTGTAAAATTTTGTATCAACTTTCCAATTTTATGCGCCAAATATCGACACGACTATTAACTCAATCGCATTTTAAGAATGACTTTGTACAACATTTTCCGATTAAGTTTGCATACAAATTTAAGTCATCCCTGCTTTAATTGTTCACCTCATTCATAAAGATCTGATCATTTTTGTTTGGGACAAACCATCTTCAGAATTGGGTACAAGCACAGCCACGTTTGTTGGCTCTCATCTTCTTGTGACTATAAGCGGCCTCTACTGCGAGCTACAAAATAGATTATTTCATTGAAATCCAAGAAAACAAAAAGTTAGGAACGATTGTACCTGTCCGATGCGGTGTCACAAAATGCTCATCTTTTTTAATCACAATTCAAAAAGTACTAAATTTTAAATTTTCTATTATATCTACTACTATTCAATCCTCTACTATATGTAGAGAATATGCTACCAAGAATCTTAAATTACAACTTTTGTACCACATCAATTTTCCATATAAAGTTTTGGACAATTGAGTCAATTAGGGAGGTACAAAAACATTACCTCAAATTGATTTTCATTTTTTTTTTCGAAGTTTTCGTACAATTATAGATTGTTTTTTTTTTTCAATTAATCTTTTATGTCTGGCTTAATGAAGTATGTTTAAATCTTAATATTGGAGACTAGTTGGTTGCAGGACCACAAAGGCGCCCGTCGAACATATTATGTTAGTCAGGGCTGAGCGCAAATATGTATAAAATTTAGTTGACAAACTAAAAAAAGCTTTCGGTTTTCGGTTTAAAAAAAAGTAATTAATATTTTTGTAACTAAGTTAATTTTTTTTTTTTTTGCAAAAAAAGATTTTTTTTTTGTAAAAAAGTTAATTTTTTTTTATAAAAAAGTTAATTTTTTTGTAGAAAAGCTATTTTTTTTTTATTAAACAGTTAATTTTTTTGTTTTTGTAAAAAAGGTTTTATTTTTTTTGTAAAAAAATTATTTTTTTTTGTAAAAAAGTTTTTTTTTTTGTAAATAAGTTATTAATTTTTTTTGTAAAAAAGTTATTTTTTTTTTTGTAGAAAAGTAACTTGTTTTTGTGAAAAAGTTATTTTAAATTTATTATTATATGTATATATAATAATAAATAGGTTCAAAACTTTTGTAAATTCTACTGTGGTTTGTGGTATCTGTTTCTTTCCCAGTAGGAAATCTCGACGTCGATGAAATTTTTCGGTGAATTCATGAATGGATTCACCGACTGTTTCCATAGCGGAACGGTATGTAATGATTTCATAAAAAAAAGGATATGCATTTTTTCATCAGTTAAATAAATTCAAATGAATTGAATGCTTACAACTCACTAAAATTTCAGTTACAAAATCATAAACGGTGATTCCACTGATGAAGAGTAATGCATAGGATCATGACTTCGTAAATGATGTTTGGTTCTCTGCTTTGGTTGTTCTGCCTTCTTGCCGAGAAAGAAAAAATACAAACAAAAAGCCTTTTCTCTACTTGCCATGACGATTTCAAAGATGGGAAAAAAAACACACGAGTTTTTGAGAAATATTCTTCTTTACATAATGTTTCCTAATAAAATAATAATAATTAATAAAACAAATAATTACTGCCTTTTCTCTACCTATTCGAAGTAGGTACGTTAATATGATAATTAGTTCCTGAGTGATAATCGAAATTGGGTTCTTAAATAAAAAAAAACATACCCATTGCCTATTTTGTACCTAACCCGAGAAATGCGAACATTTCAGGGGTGGATGGTAATGTACAGAGTCATGCACATGCTTATGACAAGAGTTCGTGGGTTTTTTTTTAGAGAAAGAGAAAAAAAATTAAACCAGAATTTCCAGTTTTTTTTTCGCGATCATTAAATAGCCTTTTGTTCTAGAAATTGTGTGTCATTTCAAGTTCATTGTCTTTTTTGTACCTACCCCGAGAAATGCAAGGATTTCAGGGGTGGATGGGAATGTACAGAGTCATACTTATGACAAGAGTTGGCGTTTTTTTTTTAGAGAAAGAGAGAAAAAACATATAAACCAGAAATTCCCGTTTTTTTTAGCGATCATTAAATAATAACCCTTTTGTTCTAGAAATACATTTCAAGTTCATTGTCTTAAGTGAAAGCAAGTGTTATTAAATACGTACGTACGTACGAGGTGCTGTCAAAACTGATATGCCATCAGTTCAGCTTTACAAAAAAGCTGTCCAGCAAGGCCTGAAAAGGATTAAGGACCTGCATTATAAAAAGATATGCCAACAAAAGAAAGAAGTAACGACAGTATCAACAAAAGAAAAGGAAATCGAGGACCTATTCATGCAGACTTCAGCATTTTGAAATTTTTTTTTTATTACATATCTTAATGTAAACATCTATGCGTTTATTTATTTTTTTTTTTTATATTATTTTTGTTTTCTTTGTTTAAATTATCTTAATGTATTTTATTAGACATGTTTTTCCTGAAGTATCGTTTTTCATTTTTTTTTCATAATAAATGTTTTATTAAGTTATCTACATACATATAACTTGTTACACGAGAGCAGTTTTTTTTATTTTGTTCAAAGGGAGAAGATATATACATACATACATTACTGATGGTTATGATTTTATTATATAATGAACTTTCACATATTATTCATTATAAATCATGCAGTGATGTATAACCCAGTTTCTTTCCATTATATTTTTCATCCAATATAATTCATTTGTGAATGAAAGTGCTACATTAATAAAGTGATTTCATGGATGAGCATTCATGGTATTTTTCACCCTCTGAATAAGCAACTCTTGCTTACCTAGTGATTTCATAATTGAACGTTCATGGTATTTTTCAGCATATTTAACTCATATATGAATTAACGAGTTACATTTTCAAAGTGAATTAATGGGTGAGCATTCATGTCATTTTTCACTCGGTGAATAAGCAACTCTAAGCTATTGAGTGATTTCACAGCTTAAAGTTCATGCTATTTTTCATCACATATAATTGCTTATGAATAAACTAGTTACCCCTACTTCGTGATTTCACTGGTAAATATTCACCTACAAAATCACTAGGTGACCGGCCTATGACAGCCCCATGTTAAATTCACCGCTGTTTTCATGCCAAAAGTCATGGGTTGTAGCTTCCACTCACCGATGAAAAAAGCTGGTGATTCCGACATGAATTTTTTGAAATTTCCTACTGGGTTCCTACCCACAACACTCTTTAAACAACTAAACACGCGCTGTGACTGTACACAACGACAACATACCATTATACTAACCGAAACCTCGATACTCTGCTGTGGTTGTGCTCTGTAGTGTGCATCTGTCAATAAAAGACCAACAAATATATAGCTCATTATTTCTGTCATCGTTTATTTTTCATTCTTTCGTTCTCTTCTTTCTTCTTTGGTATAGCACAAGCAAATTGCACAAGCACCCAACCACCAATTCGATACGCTACGCTGTTCATCGCTTACAAAGATATGTTCATTTTAATTTTGTTAGTAGGTTCTGTGGTAGCACGAACCAAATTTTTCGCAAAATGCCCCTACTACGCTAAAGTTCATTTTCATTTGTATTCATTTGTACTTTATTCATTTTGGTAACACCAACCATAATTTGTGAAAATCGAGCCTATAAACATTTTCAATGTTAAAATCCCTCAAACATAAAATATGGCAACCCTAGCTGCAGGCATTTGAGTAAAGTGTGTTAAAGAGAAGGCAAACTAAAAAGCTCACATCTCATTAATGTTTCCTCGATCGATGGCAAAGAATGACACAAATGGTTATTGCATTCTGATGTCAGATACAAACAGTATCTGAGTTACTTTTTGGGTTTAAATGATAACACGGTGAGTTGTGATCGCCGCGGCCGTTTGCTGGTTGTTTTTGTTGTTGTTGTGCTTGTACTAAACGAAGTGCATTCAGCCTTTAAAGTGTTTCGAAAACGAAAACAAGAAACCGTAATGTCGATGCACTCTTCGTGGCCTAGTTTTATTTTTTTTTTTTAGTTTTTATTTAATTATTCAAAAACTTAGGTTTTTCAATAATGCAAAAAAAAACTTACTCCGATATTAATTTGTGTTCTTTTCGGTCTGTGAGGTTAAAAGAAAAATATTTATTATACTGAAACCGTCAATTTCCCGTTTAAAGTTCTCCCCAATAATCATTAGGTCAACGGCAATTTTAAATGAAATAATTATGGTGCGGTGTTCTATAAAACAAAAACAAAAAAACTAAAAACAAAAGAATAAGACAAAAAAGAAACAACACCAAACGCTAAACTACCATTAAAAATTGGTCAATGAATTATTAAAATTACGGATTAACTTGCGCTATGTTTTCTTGTCTTTACATACTGATTATAGGCCCGGTGTGACTTAAACAGATTAAAGATTAAAAAAAGGTAAATTGGTCAGAGAATGGATTTTTGCTTATAGGTATAGGAAGGTTGTCAAGCAGGTACCTATACTATAAAGGTGGTTGACTTTTTAAATATAAATACCTGGCCCGGAGGCAAATACCCACGAATTCATGATTTATTAATATTAATTGAGCTGGAGTTTTGTGTAAAAACTTATTTTATTCTTGTTTGATGGTTATAGGCTCATGACAGTTTTGTAAATATTTTGCTGTAATATGATTTTTTGAAAGTTTTGAGAAATATTTAGATGATATGTAAATTTTGTAAGGAGTAGAAAAATTATTTGCCAATAAGCTATATGTATGTTTTATAGGTAAGTTAATTCAAATGTTTTATATTAATTGACAACAGAAAATTCATTTTCTCCATTCTTGAGTGAAAAACCCAAGCGAAATTATGATTGATGTAGTAATTCGACTGTTCTCGAATTTTTCAGCAGCTAGAGCGTAATTAAACTTTAAAAAATCAACACTTATCGAAAAATTCAAATTGAAAATGTAAAAGGGAGTCCTTATAATTTTTCGGGTACTTTTGTATGTACAATAACTCTTTCATCTGACAAATAAATAATCCTTATTGTTGCGCAAATTCTGATTTTAATTCGGTTTACTTTATTACTTTTATGAATTAAACAATTTTATTATTCTATTTTATTGGAATTTTTTTAAATCTGTAAAACTAATTTCATCCGAAAAGGTCCGGTATGCCTGAATTATGGTGGAGAGTTTTTCTTATATGACTTACCCATTTCCAAAGATGTATATTTATTCAAAATTTGCGTACAGGCCTTTTGAATTTGTGAAGTGCAAAAAGAAAATTTAATATTTTAAAACACTTTCTCGAAAAATATCATCAGTTTTTATAAAAATGCTTAAACAAAAATTGTAACGTATAAGATTGTACAACAGAAGATTGTGAATCGTGTGCAATTGCACCCATTACTGATACATTCTTTTAAAATTAAAATGTAAATCTGTATTTGTGTGACATATTTTTAAATATGTTTAACAGAAACAGATACTTTTCCTTTTAATCTCACAAAATCATAAGACCTTGTTAATGGTTCTTTTTTGGAAATACTTAAGGCACATAAATATTTCAATTAAGCTCTCCACCAAAATTAATATTTTTCGGAATATTTTCTTCGTTGTCGACAAAATAATTGCATTTAATTTTGTCATGTTTTGCACGCCTGGGAATATGTGTTGTTCTTTTATATAAAATTTCATTTCGAAGGTTTATTCAAACGGTTCATAACGTACCTCTGTTGAATTTTAATTTTTCCCTAAGAAACACATTATTTTTTTTTCTTTTTATCTCAAATCAAATTGCCGATTTCGAGAACGGCTCGACTGATTTGTAATGATTATTCTTTTAAAAAAACGAAAATTAAAATTGATTAAACAGGTGACGCTTGTATAAACAGTGTATAAACAATTTTATGTTTAAAGATAAAAATAAAATATATCAAAAAAGAAAACTAAACCGGGTCTAGATAAATGGTGCTGTGGTCGATATATTAACAATTTCTTCATCTGTGGAGCAAGATTTTACTCATAGTTTCAACTGTTAGCAGCGTCCACCTTATGCCGATCAACATTGTGAATCTACATTGTCGACTAACATGCTAGTGTGTACGTATTTAAGTGTATACTGGCATGAGTGTCTATGCAAATACTCATTTACGTACTCAATTTTCCACGTGCATTTTTGAAAACAAAATAGTATTATAATCATACAGATCAAAATACAAAAAATATATCTATATTGGCCGCAGACAGTGCATTGTGCAATTCAAATGAAAATTGTTGATTTCTACCCATTTGAGTCGGGTTACTTTCGGATTATCAAACGTTGATCGACACTGTTGCTTAAAGACAAAAAAAAGCCTGGATCTGTTATAAACAATTTTTTTATTTATTTGGAGCAAAATGATTCATATTTCCAGTTTAAGGCTAGGCGCATATTGAGACTCGTCTGACACGTGTGACGTGACCTGACACGTGTCGCATGATACGATTATAGAAATAGAAACTTGTCATGCCGTTCTCCGCACATTGATTCGCATGTCTCGTTTCAAAAAACATATTAATTGAAGCAAGAATCGTCTAACATATTGATAATTGAAATGTGCTTTAAACAAAACACAGTTAATATCTAAAAAGGAAACGATTTTTATTTTCAAAACCAACGACATTTTATTATTTTATAAAAAAAAACAAACAAACAGGCGCCGCCGCACCGACCGGTCTCACAAGAAAATTAATAGCACAGGATGGGAGAACGAAAGTTTCCCCATTGAATGGAAAAAAGGGATGATCGTCAAACTACCAAAAAAGGGAAATCTTACGGATTGCGGAAACTGGAAAGGGATCTGTGTCCTCCCCGCGGTGGCAAAGATAATGGCGAAAATAATCTTGGAACGAATCAAAGAACATCTCGATTCTACTCTCGACAAAGAGCAAGCGGGATTTCGTGCAGGCTCATCCTGCATTGATCACATCAACACCTTGAGGATCATAATAGAACAATGCGTGGAGTTCCGCTCCCCTCGTCATTTGCTCTTCATCGACTTCAAAAAGGCTTTCGATAGTTTGAATCGAGATTTCATTTGGTCAGCATTACGGAGAAGAGGAATACCCGAGAAGATTATCGCAATTATAAAGGCTACCTACGAGGGTGCATCGTGTCAAGTCTTACACAACGCAAAGGTATCAGAGGACTTCGATATCCATAGCGGAGTTCGTCAAGGATGTTTGCTATCTCCACTACTTTTCTTGGTGGTTATAAGGGATGTCCTTCATGCAGCTCTAGCCCAGCAAGCGCGTGGAATTCAATGGACGATGTTTTCGTTCCTGCAACATCTTGATTACGCTAGCGATATTTGTTTGCTCTCGCACAATATTATGGATCTTCATCATATTGTGACCAATCTGGAATGCGAGGCAAACAAAGTCGGTTTGAGGATCAACGCCGGGAAAACAAAAATCCTCAACATTTCTGAATCTTCTTCTCAAGTTGTCGTTGCGGGACAGCAGGTTGAAGCGGTGGACAACTTCCTGTACCTCGGTAGTGTTGTCTCAAAAGACGGCGGTGGTACGGATGAAGATTTTAACTGCCGAATCGGCAAAGCTAAGCTGCTTTCGGCATGTTGTCTAAAGTTTGGAGGAGTAACGTCTACAGTACGAAGACCAAGCTGCGACTGTTCCGGTCGAACGTAGAGTCAGTACTATTATATGGGTTTAGTACATGGAAAGTGACCGCCTCTGTCACAAGGAAGCTACAAGCTTTCGAAAATAGATGTCTCCGAAACATCCTAAGGATTTTTTGGCCGAACACCATCTCCAACCAAGAACTCCTTCGGAGAGCGGGCCAAAGTCCTATTGACATCGTTATTAGGAAAAGAAAGTGGCAGTGGATTGGTCACACCCTACGCCGTGGTGCAGACTCTATTGCAAGACATGCAATGGAGTGGCATCCACTCATCCAAGATGGCAGAAGACCTGGAGGCCAGAGAAAATCTTGGCGCAGAACAGTCGACAAGGAATCACAAAAGCTCGGTAAAAGTTGGGGAGAGCTAAAATACATTTCCAGAAACCGAACGAGATGGCGTGTAGCGGTAGTTGACGCCCTGTGCCCCTTAGAGGGGTCAAGGATCTAAGTAAGTTAGTAAAGTAGGCGCATATTGAGACGCGTCCAACGCGTGTGACACGAGTGTGGCACGACAAGATTATAGAAACGTGTCATGCCGTTCTCCGCATATTGATTCGCGTGTCTCGTGTCAAAATATATTTTAATTGAATCAAAAACCGTGTGACTTATTCATAATTAAAATATATTTTGAAGAAACAACAATATTTTTCTAAAAAGGAAACTATTTTTTATTTTAAAAACCAACAATATTATTGTATTTTATTTTATTTTTTGACAGAAAAAAAACAAACACGTGCCGGTCTCGCAAGAAAACTGTGTTTCGATCACTGTGTCACGCGATATTCGGAAAACGCGTTAAGGTCATATCGCGCCACGCTATCAATATGCGTTGTTCTTGTTATATTGATTATTATTGTTTACAAAAACTCGTGCTGTGCTGTTTTGCGTCACTCGTGTGGAACGCGTCTCAATATGCGCCTAGCCTTAGGGTTGAGTATATACAAAAGTTAATCAATGACAATTCACTGTCACCCTAGCACCTATATAGAAAAGAACAAACCACAAAATTGTACCATAAACATACCGTATTTTTATTCTCTCCAAAATAAACGATAAACCAGAGGTACACTCGGGCGTATACGCACTATTTTTTGTGTGTGTTTTTTTAATTGTCTACACTAAGTTCGTTTCTGTCTTGTGAGTCAATTATTTTCTAAATACAAATGAAATGCTTGTTTTTATGGCTGATATTATTCATTATGTTTTAAAAAGCTCGAAAAGGATCTTACTGAAAGAAGAATAAAAAACAGTTGCCCAGATCTTAGTGTTTTTTTTTCACCACTTTCACGGTCTTTTTTTTATCTTTCAACATTGATTTTTTAAAATGTTGTTTGTTATAATCCGAATAAGGTGTTTATGGAAGAAAACTTAGCTGAATATTTAAATTTCTCTTTCACTTGATTCATCATCATGAACAATTAACGTTGTTGGAAGACAAATAAACGGCTTTTTGAGTTCTCAAATTGCACAAATTTTTCTTTTTACGGGTAATTTTCACCAAATAACATCTCACCAAACAAAATATCAGACACACTTGAAAATTCTCATATTCAAATAAAATTTTAAGATCAACCTGCGTAATTAGTACTTTCGGTTATACAGTGACAACAGTACAGTAAAAACATTTTTCTAAGGAAAATAAATCGTTTTTTTCTCATTTTTACCTTGTTCTCCAATTTGCCAAAGCTTTTTACAAATTAACAAAACGATCAAAAGCAAATTCATAAAAAAAATGGAATAACAATTATTCCCATCAAAACAATATCTTAAGTATTTCTATTACGGAGCACATCGCATCGCCGTCACATGATCAACTCCAAGCCCGCGTTATTTGAATTGCATCTATACTGAATCACATTTTTGTTTCCCTATACAAAATATAGATCTTCTTAAAACCTTCTAGCCCTTTTTAACCAGCTGCACAACAAATTCGCCTTTTGACTTAGACAAAAACCATTATTTTAATATACAAACCTATAGTAGATGATCAAGGTCTTGTTCAGAAATTCACTTTATACACATTTACTATATTTCCAGATATAAATTGCCAACCAACGCCCACCTCCTTGTAGCCAACTTTGTTACCCAAACAAAAAGAGAGTGCGCACGTACACGTTAAGACTAATCGCATTCGTTTGTTAAATTATCCACATCCAAAGCCTTCCACTGTCTAAAATATATACCCACTCTTCCCTAATGCCAACCTCCTCCTCCGGTCTGGAGCTCATTTGGTGAAATTTATTTACCAAACGCGTCCCACCGACATTTAATCAGGAAAACTGATCGAGCCTCGCACAACGCAACGCACCATCGTCAGAGTCTCACTCATGGAATGGACATGGACAATGGAGCTCAACCGGCAAGTGAACTGAAATACGCATGATGATCCATCCCCGAAGAAAAAGTCCCAGTTCAATGTTTAGCTAGTTATGCACGGATCAAGCCCGGTAGTGGTCTATTTTGTATATAAAAGTCATCGCGAAGAGGCAAAAATCGCATCATACAGATTTTGAAGTTTTTTTTTATTTTTTCTTTTGAAAATGTAATGTAGGCGTTAACCTGCTCTTTAAGGTGCATTATTTATATCCAGCACATCCAGAGATAGCAAATAATACACAAATGTAGAAAAAACCTACTTTATCATCTGGAATGCATCTGGAGCACCTCTAGCATTCATAAAGGTATACGAAACATACATACAAAAAACAGGAGCAGCATTTGAATCAAATATCCTGAAAGGTTGTTTTCTTTTATAATTTTTTGTTTTGTATTAAGAAATCCTAATAAGTAAAGAAAAGCCTTATCGTACAGCAAAGGAAACAGCTCTTCATTTTTATTCGAAATGGTGGAACAAACAAACAAGATTATCCTCTTTGGTTTTTCTATGCAGAAGAGTAATTTAACTACTCGAGATGCCTCATCATCCGGGTCCTCATCATCATCATCATTGTAGTCGTCGTCGTCGTTGTCGTCGTCATCATGCTCGATGAGCAGCAGCAGCAGCCAGGCAGGAGCAGAAGCTATGTCTACATGTGCATTCCTTACAATTGGAGCTGCGTTATCAAAACGGCATATCAGGGCGTATAATTCTTGGACGCAGCATCAGACAGTATCTGTGCACACAGTCCAAGCCCAAACCCAACTGGGGGTGATCAATAATATTCGAATGTACACGAGAATGACGTAAATTGGATCTTGGGCGAGTTGGCAAAACCAAAAGAGTGGATGTACTAGTACAAATAGCTTCGCGCTTTGCATTTAAATCTTTAGCCAGACTACATGGTTGGAGAGGATAAGCAAATATGTACCTTTTGCAATTTGTGTTTTGGGAGGAAGCGCAGAGAATAGCAAACATGGAGCATATGTGGGCTGAAAGATCAAGGCCTATTACTTAAAATTCATATTACTATAAACAGGGTGTTCCATAATTTAACCATTCCATTTTAAATAAAAAGCCTACAACTGGATCCCTGGAACCTGCTTTTTAGTTAATTACTGTAATATTTAGATATATTGACGGCGGTGTATTAATGCCGGTAATATTTTTATATTGGTACCGAGGAAATCGTATGAGCAGTGCTCTAGCTATGACGTTTAAATCTTATGTAATTTTATCACGCAGCTAGGAAGAGAGGACAATTTTAGGTGGAAAGCACAGCCTGCGCGACGCCACCTCCGACAACGGAATCATATTGATCGAAATCTCTAGCTAGTACGCAGTACTCCGACCTCAATATCCACAAGGGGACCTGATAATCTTTTGATCAATCGATAAACAGATTTGATCATATTGCAGTCAACGTAAGACAATCCTCCAGTGTCTGGGATGTCCAAACATTCCAAGGGCTAACGTTGACTCGGACCTACGGTGCTTCGGATAAACTTGAACACAGCCAAACCGAATAAATGCTGTGAGGAAGTTTGACGTCGGACGGATGGATAATCGCAAGAGATTGATAAATTCTTCTACGTTCTAGTCTCGAATAAACTCTTAGGAAGTTCTATGCCACCACCGGCGCCGGCATCAAGTGTTGTGAACCAGTGGGAACATTGCCAGGAAGACACCAGAGATGTCGCATCTGACGTGCTGTGTTTCACTCGACCATCAAAGCGAAGTAGGATACATACAAAGGGTCACTGAACAGAAGGACCAGAGCTGATCGCGAGCTCTACGCGCAGAATAGGAGAGAGGAACACCGACTTCTCAGAAAGAAAAAGAAGGAGCATGGAGAAGCGCGCGATCAAGGAGATTGAGGGATGTTATAACAGGAATAAGGCTCGGAAGTTTTACTAAAAGGTAAAAAGAAGCTTCCAGGGCTACAAAGTCCGAACCGAAGCCTGCAAGGACGAGCAAGGGAACATCGTAGTAGATTCCAGTCGTTACTGAGAATATGGGATTTATGATGAGGAATCTAATTTCGCTGTCAGATAGATCGCAACATTCAACCTTGACGATGCAGTCCAACATTATTCTGTCTACCCGACTTCGATAAAGTGAAAATAGCAGTAACTATGCTTAAGTCCAACACAGCATAGGAAAATATATTCGGAGGAAGGAATGCCCGATGAATAGAACCGTAGTTTTGTTTGCCCGATCCACAAGAAAGGAGATCCTCTTAACTGCGCCAACTACACAGGAATCTCCTTAAGATCAAGGTCTTTTCTGTACTGTCAAGTGAAAGTCTGAAGCCATTCATCAACAACCTGATAGTTCAATATCAGTGTGGCTTCAGGCTAGGAAAGTGCACCATCGAACAAATATTCACACTACGGAAGATCTTTGAAAAAAAAAAAAAAACCATCATAGTCCAGCCCAGTCAGCCGTCGATCAAATGTTCACACCAGGGGTACAATTTATCAAAAGTCCAACTGCTTGCGTATGCAGATGACATAGACATTATCGGCAGAACGAAGCGAGCTGTGGCAGGCGCATTTGCTAGCATTGAATAGGAGGCGGCTTAAATAAAATTGGCGGTTAATGTGGACAACACGAAGTATATGCTATCATCGAGAAAGAAATCTCAACATCGTCGACTCGGGTAAAATATATTGCTTCGAAATTGTCAAGGACTTTGTCTACCTATGGGATCCACTATTACCTCGCAAAATTACATCAGTGCAGAGATCAAGCGAAGAATTACTCTTGCCAACCGTTGTTTCTTCGGTCTAAGAAGGCATTTATAAGTAGAAAGGGCCTCTCTCAGATAACCAAGGAGACTTTATACAAGACCCTAATCATCCCAATCCTGCTCTATGGGGCAGAAGCATGGACACTGAAAAATCAGATAAAAATCAGCTAGGGTGCTTTGAGAGGAAAATTCTTCATGTGATTTTCGGTCCGGTGTGTATGGAAGGAGTGTGGAAGAGAAGATTCAACGACGAGTTATACGGGCTATACAGTGACGTTGACCTGGTCAATTAGCTAAAAATACAGCGGCTGAGATATAACTGGGGCACGTGAAGCGTATGGACAGCAACGCACCTGCCTGACGAGTCTTCGAATCCAACCCCGTTGGTGTACGCAGCAGAAGAAGAACCCGTAACAGGTGGCGCACACAAGTGGAGGACGACATCAAACAACTCGGTTTGCACAACTGGAAGCGGATAGCTCGGAACAGAGCTAGCTGGGGGAGCTTGTTAGTTGAGGCCGAAGCCCAGCCTCGGCTTGGAGCGCCATCTAAAATAAAGTAAGTAACTTCAAATCCACACTCATCCCCTTTTATCGATTTCAAGGCCACGTATAATAGCGTTTTTAAAGACGATCTGTGTAGAGCAATACCTAGTCTTCAAATCCCTAGTCAAATCATTGGTTCGTGCGTTTGTGGAGGTGACAATGTTAAATGCAAGGCCCTCACATAAAGACATCTCACGCAATCACTATAGGCATAATCTTTCAAAAGTCTGTCCAATTACTTGCGATATCGATATAATTGGAAGAATAAAGCGTGATGTAAGGCTCCAGTTAGCTATCATTGGAAATCATCATTGAAAAAGTAAGCTGTTCATTTTGAGGCCATTCGATTGTTTCATTATTGAATATTTAAATGCAGAAATATATCTTACGACTTAAAATTATTTCTCCTGAAAAAAAAAATTCATTTTCACCTATATCTTCCCCATAAAGTAACTTTTAATATTTTCAATGATCATTGATTAAGTAGTTCATCATTGAAAAACTAAAAGTCATTTTATGAGAAAAGTTGTGCCAAATTAAATTTTATTTACCAAAAAATAATTATTATGTCAATTAGCTTTACTTTAGCATCAAAATAATCATTTATTTTTTCATCAAAATTTCTCAAAATTGACAATTAATATTTTGAATGATGGTTTTCAATTATAGCTAACTGCACCCTAACTGAAACTTTTGCAAGCATTGACATTGAGAAGGAAGCAGCGATAATGGGTGTAGCGCTGCATGAGGGCAAAACCCAGCATATGCTGTAATCAGTAAGGGACACTGAACACTATCGGCTTGGACATAATACCCGTGTTTTATTGGAAAATCTATCCATAGTAGTATTCCATAGTAGCTATCCATAGTAGGATTTTACATGAATAACAAAAACAACATCGGCAGTATGACTACAGCCGATAAAAGTTAAAGTAGAATCATATTGCCGATAGTTTTCAGAGTCTCGAATGGATTTTTGGTGATTTCATTCTCAAATAATGGTTACTATTAGTTTTTTCGTGAAGTTAATTTTGACTGCTTCTGATTCTCACAAATACTATATATTTTTTTTTTAATATTCTGACAGGTGTTATTTCAGTTAAACCAATTTTTAAATACAAAAACCAGGCTACTGCGGATGCGTTTTTTTGGTAATTTTCTACTGTACTATTTATAAAATGCCAAAAAAACACGGGTTATGTTACGAATTTACGATAGACAGATATAACTTTGATTTAGTTGATGTCTTTGTCTACCTGGGCACTGGTATCAACTCAGATAACAATACCAGCGCAGCGCTGAGATCAAACGAACGAAAACTCTTCCCAATCGCTGCTTTTTATGACTAAGTACCCAATTGAGTAGCAAAGCCCTCTCTCAAGCAACTTAATTATTGGTGTAAGATCCTCAACATCCCGGACCTGTTGCTTCGGGTAATCTTCGTTCCCATATGCAAAGACAAGCAATGTTTAGGAGAAAACACAACAACGAACTACGGGCTACAGCGTCATCGACCTAGTCACAAAAAAGACAGTGAAATCGGTGGCGCATAGGCACTGGAAGCATTCCTGATTTAAAAAAAATATCAACTTGGAAAATCGAAAGGACTGATTTAAGAGAGGTTGAAAAAAAATATTCTAAATACGAGACCTTTAATACTTTTGAGCAAATAAGTATTGCAATCAATTGCAAGATAAATATCAAATAACAGGAAAACCGCTGGTTTTGGCTCAAAGAGAGAGGTCCTATTGGCTCCCCTAGAATACTCTTCTTCTAGAGACGTTGACTATAAATGTTCATTGATATTTTTTGTCCTCATCAATGCCTCTTTTTGATTTTAATTTGTTTTAGGTCAACAAAATCCTGCCTCTCAACAAAAAAAAAAAACTGCTAAAATATTAACAAATCAGCCACAGATACATAAATTACGTGCCAAAAACAAATCTATCTCATCTTTTATGACATAACATAAAACTAATAATATCAATTTGAATCTAGATAATTTCTGTAAATAGTAGGTACCTACCTATTCACGCAGTAATAATTTCTATAGTTGCCTTCAACTTCGTTATAGTTTTCTAAGTAAAAAAAAATGTGGATGGAATGATGGGATATTAATATTTAATAACCTTTTAGAAACACTATAATTACCTTCAACGGAGGATGTCTTCTATCTTAATTTAGAGTTCGTATATCCATTTCTTAATCTCTCTAGTTTGTAAAGATTTTTTGCGATATGCAATAGTAAGCACCGCTGCGCCGTATAATAGTTAACAGTGATACTTTTAACACTTTAATGTCCAAAGTACCATTACAAAAAATTAGCAACTTCTCCAAAACTCCATCAGAGTCCAGAGGCAGCGAAAATTATCATCAAGAGACTCGCGTCTAATTGTAAAGCCGTGAGAGCTATAAATTAAGCGAGCTATAGGGAATTAGATTTGCATGCAAAACGATCAATGGAGATCGTAAATTTAATACTTCCAACAGCCATGTGGTGCTTGAAGAAGATGTGCAGAAGTAGTGTTTTTTCTCAAAGCCACACCACTGAGACCGACCCATATGCATATTGACGAACTCGGACGAGACGTGATGGACGCAACGAACCATACAAACATCGTTTATGTCGACTTTATTAAGTCCCCTCAGTCCATCATAAAAATATTGAATCAGCAGTTGGTGTTGTTGTTGTCTGTCCGGACATCTTGACATCTTTTATGACACCACACTCATCAGCTTGTCCCATAGCTGCCTGCCATATGCAAATGCCTCATTTTGTCCGCAATTATGGCAAATAAAACTTAAAAATTCCTTCATATCCACACTGGCTAAGAGTTCCTATAAATAATAATATTTTGAAAAGATCCACGCATGGCGCGATTCATGGTGTAAAGATCGGCTGGTTGTGAGTAATCACGCATGTGTACGCGATATTAATCGATATTTTGTTATAAATTTTCGGCGCACAGAATTTCAAAAAAAAAAAATGAGCAGTAGTTGTTGTTGCTATTGACCCTCGGGGAACAGTAAAAATTGCTCTGTTGGTTATGATGGTACTTGCGGTGTGGTGGCCCATGAGGTGTTTGTCTCTTGCGTATTTTTCGGTTTTCGAAAAAATTAATTAAAATATGGAGAAGATCTAAGACACCGCAAATATTATAAATAAATGTTCCCCAGGTATATGGCCTGGCAAATGTTGTGTGTCAGGTACCCAGACCCAGGCAGTTCAGGTATTTCACAACGGGACAGACTATATATACCGCCTTGGGTTAAAACGGCGTTAATTACACGATGCTGATGATGTTAATTAAGTGATTTTCACTTAAGGTGCTGGGAATGTGCGGTATAACGTTTTGGTATAAAAATACTTACCATGAAATAAAATGAGGAAACAGAAAAACAATTAGGTTTGCGGTGGCTAACACACAGAGGCTTCATCAGAAGTTATTGAGTTCGTTTGAGTTTATTTTTTTGTTTGGTTCATAATAAATGAATTAATAGATTTATTGTGGTAATAAATTGAAGTTGTTCATGTAAATAGATCATTTTTCTTTGGGAAATCGCTGAAAGAGGTTAAACAATTCGAATGAATCAAATTGCTTAAATTTTCGTTCCCACGTAGGTTAGATATACCTAGGTATAGGAAGATAGTACTTGATGGAGTTGATATAAAAGAGAAAGGGCTTCATGTATAAGGTTATGTTGATGGTTCAGTTTATAAAGAGTTTTGAAAGTACAAAAATATGTAAATTATGAAATAAATATCATTTATAATTTAGCTCTAGCATTTTTTTAACCAAAGGAAAACATTAAAACAACAAATAATTTTATAGGGTTGCATTTTGTTTGCCAATAAATCTAAGCCAATCAAGTGGGTTGTTATTAAATAATTTTATTTTCATTCTCGTTCTAGTTGATTCTCACATTTCTTATGTCCCAAGATATAATTGCTTAGGTGTGCAACTATTGTATTCATAGTATAAAAAATTACACTAATACTAATACGCGTAGGTATAGCCCATAATTTTCTTATCATGTGATTCCATGCATGTTTTAGCCATAAAACGATTTCGGTAGTATCTTTTAGTTTCATATCAAAAACAACATTCGAGGTTCAATGTCAAAAAATTGATTTTTGGCAAGACATCTTTCCGTCACCGTCAGTCTGTGCGTCCTGATGTTCATCGAGCTAGAGCCTAGAACGAATTGACGGATTTGCCCTAAATCCGTTGTGAAGCATTTTTATGTCATTCCCTAAGAGGATAAATTCAAAGTTTTGCCTAAGCTCATCTAGAATTAGAATAGCTGTCATAAAACGATTTTGGTTTTATCATTTTTGATCAAAAACAGCTCTAACGATTTTGATTCAATTTCGTATACTCTTCTTACTTTAACAGGTTTTTGACAAAAAATTCGAAGAACGGAAATAAAGTTTTGAGGTTTTTGGATCGAGTTGCTTTTTTTTGTGTATATTTAATTTGTTTCCAAATTTGTTTGTATTAAAGCAACAAAATTCAATATTTCAATTTGAACCTGTTTTTTTTAATTTTTTCCAGCACTATACAGACAGTGGTCAGACACCATCTATGTCTAGCTACATTCTAGTTGTAAGCTGCAAAAACAAGTTCGTGCGATCCAGTTGGGTATTTTATTTTTATCGAGTTTCAAAAAAATGTGCACGACTGCATCTCACGAACTTGCTCTTGTTATAGTTGTGTTTAACAGCTAGAAAGTAACTAGACATTGACGATGCTTTTGGCTCAGTAATATAATTTCAAAAACTAATTAAAATAAAAGTTTTAAATTTCAAGATTTAAATTGTACATATGTAAAAGCTTTATTTAAAAACATGGATGCTAAAAAAAATTCAAAAACATGAAATTACTTTTTTTTTAAAGTGCTTAAAATATTTAGATTTTGTAGCATCAGCTTAACAAGAAAGATGTTAATTGACTTCTTGAACTTATGTGATATTACGAACAAAAAAATAAAAATCATTGGAGAGGTTTTAAAAAAATAACTTTTTATATTGTATATACAATTTTGAAAACATGTTTTGAGTCGCTAAGGTTAAGTAATTACTTATATACATCTAAGTATTTAATTAAAAAATATTTCATAATTCCATTTTTCAATGCAATATTATTTAAACTTCTTAAAAGCACCTGTATAAGAAAAAAATATTTTATTTAGTTTATCCAATAATGAAAAAGTCGAAAATATGAAGAGTGGTTTAATGGGAAGTAGTGTACAAAAATTTCTAATTAGAAAGTACAATGTACTAATTAACTATCACACAAGTCTTTTTAAAAAAATTACCGGTATTTTCAACATTTGTATGGAAGTTACCGCTTTTGAACTTAGAAACATGAGTTTTTCAAGTATTTATTCTAGAAAATAATGAAAAAAAATAATATAAGCTAAGTTTTATAAAAAAGATCAACCAGTTTCAAAAAAATGAGTTTAAAAAATAAAAATTTGAACTTATTTTTTTTTAATAAAAGAAAAAAAAAATGTTTTTTAATTTTGGCTTACAATACCTAATATTTAACTTTTTTTGAAGTTTCGCCAAAAAAAATTAAAAACATCAATAAAACTATTTTTGAGAGAATCGAGTTAAATTTTTTTACGAATCTATAACTTGCCATAGAGCA
Source organism: Melangyna quadrimaculata (assembly GCA_949320155.1). NCBI lineage: Eukaryota > Metazoa > Arthropoda > Insecta > Diptera > Syrphidae > Melangyna > Melangyna quadrimaculata. The sequence continues at coordinate 50,933,198 of OX439483.1, forward strand.
CCTATATATTGCAAAAGAATCCATGGTCATTCAGTGAAATACCCTATCCCTACAAATCAGATCCAAACTGGGACCATACCGCTACAACATATACTCATCGGACCAACCTCATCCCAACAATGAAATAAATTTGCGTTATGCGGACGACTCACTTACCTATGCCAAATCTATGTACCCAGTCATTGCAGCCCGAAGAGTGGAAGAACACGTTCGATGTCTGTGGGAATTCTACAAAGGATGGGACATTAAAGTCAACTCAGCTAAATCCGAGCTGGCTTGCTTCAGAAGACCAGCGGGACATCGCAACACCCCTTCAGCCCCAAGCTGCCACAACACTATCCTCAATCTTCCGGACGGATCGCAACTGATGAACAAACCATCAGTGAAATACCTGGGTTTCAACTTTGAGGAGAGTTAATATTTAAACCCGCACGTAACAGCTACTCTGAAAAAAGCTAATTACGCTTTCCACCGAATCCACCCTCTAATGCGGAAAAGGAATGGACTGACCCAGAGCACAAAAATGCTTCTCTATAAGCAACTTCTCATCAGACCGATCATCACATACGGCTTTCCTACATGGTTTACTATTTCCAAAACCAGCATAAGAATGCTTGGAATGTTAGAGAGGAAAATCCTGCGGATCTGCACGGGGCTACACTTCGACCAACAGCGACGAAAGCATTACAGCAACAAGCGACTCTACGAAGCTTCCGGAATAACACCCCTGGAAAAATACATGATCAATGTTGCCAAAAGCTTGACGAGCATAATCTATGCAATTATCCGAACCATATAGTGAGAACCATAGCAAGCGGAGAGAGATACCCCAAACCTGGATACCTGGATGTAACAGCAATACTGGACAAAGGAATTATTTCTATCAACGATGACGCAGCAATCCAATTCTATGAGGACGCATCGTCAAACTACCACCGTGGCTAGTAGCCATCCTTACCCCGCATACCACCACAAACACAACCAGATATGAACAACCCGAGATGAACCATCCATAATAAAAAAAAAAAAATAAAAAACAATGTATAAAATTAGGCCCCTTATGTGCCAAAACAAATTAAAACATCAATGTAATATACAGTAAATTAGAATTGGGAGTCAATTGTATATAAATGAGGCTGTGAATGCAAAATTAGTGTAACCTACTTTTTGTGTTTGGGTTTAAATCGACTAAAGCAAGCACATTATGCCATTCAAATAGTAATGTTATATTTTTGTTGGAAAGATTAGATATTCAAGAATCTAAAACTATGTTTAAAATAATGTATTTTCCTAAGACAAAAATATGAGAGTCAAAATAAGCCAATTTTTCAAAATAGGGTTATGCCACTTTTGCACTCACAGCCTCATATGTCCTTCAGTTCAATAAAATATATTTAAAAAAAATTATAAATCAGATTGTAGATTGGACTGTAGTTTGGATTTGAGACATTATCGTTCATTTAGTAGCGCGTATTTTGCCATCATAGGGACATGCGGTCTCAAAAATCTGGATTTAAGCTTCTTCAATATAGCTCTCTTTAATTTTGGAAATAATCAGCCTACCTCTATTCCGTTCCATGAAAAATTCTATATTTCCTGTACCTTACTAAAACGAAATAAAGAAAAAAAAAATTCATCAAGTGAGTTCTTATTATTTGTCCTACAGACCATTTTGAGTTTTGATCAAAAAGGAGTTTTGAATGTCATCCTATATTTTTGGCCGTGCTTTTTCGATTGGTGAAATCAGAATTGCACTATCTCTTTTAGTTTTCGAGATAGAAAATGTGATTTTGTCCTACAGACCATTTTTTTTCGATGAATTTTACACTTTTTGTATACGGTATAGGACACACTTGATACTGGCATTAGACATATAATTCGACTGGACACTGCAACTAAAACAATATAACCTACTAAGCTATTTGGAAACCCAGAGTGGTGGAATAGGCAATGATTTGGCAAGCGCGTTGGTAAAAATATTAAAATTTATTATTCAGGGCAACACACAAATTTCTAAGATTATATTAGGTCTGACTCATGTGCTCCGTAGAAAAGGAATAGCATAACATCTCTTGCTTTGCTAAGGTTTAAAAGACTATAATACAAAAATATTCAAAACTTTTATCAAGGTCATTCAAGGATACAGGAGGTCGACGCTGTCCACAGCACAATAGCAAGACATTTGCGATATTTAAAGTACTATATTTTTGTGATTAATAAGAAAGTTTATGTGAATGAACTATTAAAACGTTCAGTGACTGAAAGACGACTTTAAAAATTATAAAATTACAAGCTTAAAACTAAACTCCGGAGAAATAAAGTCTAGCCATAATAGTTAGGGCGTTAAGGCCATATTTTAGGTCGAACCTTGCACCTCATTCTGACGGGATGAGCTTTGGTAAATTAGCCTATTAATCGGGAACCAGACATCGGTTGATGTCGTGGAATGTCTCGTTGAATTTAAAATACTAGAAGCCATAGGAATGTGTTCATTATTTGTATTTCATGTATCATATTGAATATTTGTACCCCGATTACACAAAAATAAAATGTTGGCTTTATAGCCCATATTTTCCTTCCGCCTAAAAACAACACCCCTGGAACCAATATATTTGCATGGATCCTTTTGAGTCTCGGTTCTAACAAGAAATAAAACATTTCTACCAACTTTCATCACTATACCAGTTTTGAAAGGGGTTTACTGGTAATAGTAATTCATTTTTCCGTTTCACTCAAAAAAACACCCGTTCACCCAGATATTTTTATGGACTCTTTTGATTCTAATTTCTTGCGACAAATGAGACATGTGTGCCAAGTATCATCACCATACCATTGAAATTTGGTATTGTTATGCTCGTCTTACAGAAAATTTAGTCATTTCTTTATAAAAAGGTTATAACTTCTTCTAGGGAAATTATATTGAAAATGTTTTGATTGCATAAGGTGGGCATTCAAAATTACCCTAAGGTCATGTGCCATATGCTTAGATTATACCAAGACAAATATATAGTGTTTTGATATACTCCCACTTTCCCCTCCCCTCATTTTGAAAGCGATTTTACAAATAACTAATAAATGGATAAAAATTTAATTCGGATATGCTGTAGACTATGAAATTCTACGTCGTTGCTCATCTTAAAATTTTATGAATATTCACTCTGTATCCATTATTTTCTGACAAATAAAAGCCCTTATTTGCAGAGGGTATTTTGCTCCCCCCGCTTACAAGGGTGGGGGAGGGGTCAAAAAATGAACATATTCCTATGGCTTCAAGTATTCCAAATCCAACGAGATATTCCACGAAATCTACCCATGTCTGTTTCCCAATTTATAGGCTAATTTATGTGAAATTTCGTGTTGAAACACGGTCAGAAGGCAACTCTCATATCTCCGGTCTGCCAGTGTTTCCACCGTGGCAACACTTCTTAAAAGTAAATTTAGGATGTGGACTATTAGTGTACCAAAGCTCATCCCATCAGAATGAAGTGCAAAGTTGGCTCCCCTAACGCCCTAACTATAAGCAAAAGAAATAATTTATTGCTTATGTAATTTTACGAGCATTCAATACAAGACAGATTATGGAGATTAATGCTGTATCAATTTCAGTCCCGTATTAGTTTCTGCTATGGGGAAGAGGTGAAATATTCCAGTTCCGAAATCCTTGCCACTTGTTCCATTACTTAATGTTTCTGGAACCATATCTAATAAAAAAAAGGACATCATCTCTGTGTTTCCTAACATGCATAAGAGCGAAGATGTTATACTCTATAAGACTGATTCTATTCTAAACTGAGCTAGTTACCTTACACACATTTGTGAAACAAAATATGAATAAGAGTTACGTTTTATGTTATGTTTGTTTTTAAATTATTTAACTAAACTTAGAAAAAACAGTATTATTTATTTTCTGCTTTTTTTTGAACTCAAATAAATACTGGATTGAATTTTGATTTCAATAAAAAAATATTTGATTTTCTAATTTTCATATTTGTTTGTGTATTCTTTATCCAATCAAAATTCTAATAAAAATGGAGATAGGACAGCATTTTTAACTTTACCTCTTAGAGTTTGCAAAAATGTAGACTCAATTTAATCAATGTTCTAAAAATATAAAATAATGCAAATTGCTTAATGCATTAATGGGTAAATACCTAAACTTTCAAAAAATATAAAAATCCTTGTGATTGAGCACAGAAAAATAAGCAAAACATGGTTATTAAATTAAAAAACTCTCCTGAAAAGTTTCGTTTAGTTTCAGCTTATAAGACTTTACTAAAAATTCTCGCGATTTTTTTTTTGATTATTTGCAGAGCCTTACAACAAGTTGAATATTTTCGAAAACTGAATTCTTAGAAATATTTGTTTAATAGGTCAGAATAAAATTTTGGAAAGCTCTGCAAATAATTACAAAAAAAGCCGACCAAATATATAAGTTCAGTTATAATTCAGAAGAAACTTAAGGTTGACACCTCGGAAAACAGACGAGATAATATTCAAAATATGGAACTATAGAACCTAGGAACCTAAAACAAATCAAGCTACAACTGTTCCACTCACAATTTCGAATGCGTGCTAATGCGTTAATGTGATGCATATTGTTTGAAGACTTCCATTACTAATAAACCTACTAGAGTACGAAAAAAAGGTACCTATCTAGGAAATCTCTTAATGACTTTCTGGCAAACAAAAAGAAGTCAGCAACCTAGGTAGATTATTCTGAAGAAGTTAAAAAAAAAAGTTACAATTTTAAAACAGCCTATAAAACTAATGACACAACTAACTATAAACATGTCGTTTACCTACTCTATGCAATAATTGCAAAGAGTTGTTAAGAAACAATATTTACTCCTTTAGTTATATCTGCAAATATCCTCTCATAAAACTAAGTTTTTCTTTTAAAAATAAAACAAAAATCAAAACTAACGATGAAAGATAAATTACCCTGTGCCTGTCATTAAGTCATTAAAACTAAATGGCATATTTTCATGTTTCTCGTTTTCGAACTAAATATACCTACCTAGCAAGAAACCAAATGCAAAGACTTTGCAAAAATACAATATTTTGCCAAATTATCCTTGTTATCCTCTAAACGACGCAGACTGACTTTGAAAAAATAAAGATGACGATGCCTGTGTCATTAGGCATCGTTTAGTTGTCAAACAATTGGCAATAATATTTTTCAATTTAGTTGGTTGGGAAAAAATGTGGATTCTGATGATGGTGGAGTTAAGTGAACCTGGACACGAATCTACCAATTGGGTGCTAATTACTATGCCAATGGGTGTTCAAAGGAGGTAAACCGCTTGTTTTCATATATTTACACCTCCTACTGGCGGGTATTAGTTGCCAGCGGTATTTATTTTTAGGATCGGTTTACCTTTAATCGATATGGGATGAATGATTTATGGGATACACTGATTTTTAAATTTTTAATCATATTTATTTTTTTTTTGTTCATACACTGAAGGGATAAAGGGCACTCACCATGTCATGGAGATCGTTGGCACACACCTATGGATATAGCGTGCAATCAACTGAAAAACAAGATGTTAGTGTATTAGTTTGTATTTTATTATTAATGTAGAAAAAAATCTTATTGGTGGAAGAATGAAAAATGAACTTATCACAGTTTAATTCTCAGTGGGATATATGGATGGAGATATACATTATACACACGATGTAACTTAAAGGATTCAAGGCATCACCATTGTGATTAAAAAAAATATTGTAAATCATTTATCTTTAAGTCATTTGTAATACGAGCTCAAAGGGATTCGATTAATATGATCTAACACCCTTACAGTAAAATCCCATGAGCAGTGCATGTATATATAAATGTATTTGATCATGTTTATTGGAAATATATGCGGGCGTGCACTTGTTTCAGGGCTTGTTATTTTTCGTTTTTATCAATAGAAATATTTTGAAAAGTGTGAATTGATCTGTTAACAATAAATATTGGATTGAGAACGATTGCATTTATAGATAATTTGGGCTTTTTAACCTAGAGGCTGTATGCTATAATAAGACAAAGTGTAAGAAGCAAGATAAATGATTGGAATCAGGGGCGGACTGGGGGTCAATGGGCCTTCCGGCTCCCGGGACATTTAGAAAAAGGGCCAAAAAAATACATATTGTTAAATGCATGGAATTGAGGTCACTTGATCTTATAATTAAACTTACTAACTAAGAATTATTGATATGTTCTACGCCGAGATATAGTTTTATTAAAATTACAAATAAATTTAAATTTATGGATAAACTGTTTCATTTTTCATATATATAAGGGTGTCCGTTATTTCCCAAACTCATTTTTTTTGGATCACACACCATCAATCGAAATTTTATGCCGTAAGAAAAATTATTGACCAAACCAAAATGAATCCGAGGTCATTATCCCGTGCCTCTGAGGTCATATTTTTCCCATACAAATTTATATGGGAATTTTACACTTTACACCTTACACTTTTCACATTTAATTTTTTTTTTCGCTCGAACTAATAAAGTTATTCTAAATTCTGATTGATTTATTGGTCCTTTAAAAAACTGCATTTCAGAATGTATTAAAAAATTTGAAATTATAATTTATTTCGATTTTTAAAATTATTAAATAGATACTTTAATATTTTACCTTTTCTATCTCATTGATTATCATTAAGTAATAATTGTTTTTATTAAAAACCGCATTAAAAAAATGAATTAAAAAAAAATAGAAATAATTTATTTCTATTCTTTAACATATTAAATATTTTTAATTATTAATTTTTAAAGTTATTTTAAGTGAAACTTCTTTGGGCGCGTTAGGAGTGAAATTTCAAGGTTGAATTTTTGTGAAACGAAAAAATGTCACGGCACATGTGCAACGCTGAGATCATTGATTAGCTAAGTGGTGGGAGGTAGAGTAAACATTTTTTTTTGATAGGCTAACATATTTTATAGTGCAATAAGTTTGGATTTTATGTAATCTATATTATTGTAGCAGATAAAAGGGAAAATGTCCTTTTATGGCTTTTTTCTAATTCCGCTAATTAGAATGCTAGAGTTTTGAAATTTTTTTGGTGGATAGATAATGAAATTCTAAGAATCTTACTTGTTTAAGATTTTTATGTATCTCCTACTGGTATGGAGATATAAATTATTTTAAAATTTTTTTCTCAAAATAGGCTAATTTCAAAAAAAAATAATTAAATCAGGAGAGTCCGCTACAAATTTAAATTATATATGGTTGCAAAATACATAAAACCAAATTAAAGTTGTCATATACAAATGTTTGATTTTGTAGAGATTTTGAGTGTAGGAATTTTTGGAAATAGTCGGAAAACCTACTCAAATAAACTGATTTATATCTTTTAAATGTTCACGTTTTTTTACTTTATATTTTCACCATTATTATTTAATTTTTAAGCTTATAACCAGAACCCATCGATCATTTTGATATAGAACACATAGCTTCGTCTTACCCATATAAGCTGTAAGTGTACAAATGTTTTTCTTATTTTTAATTTAATTGTTTAATAAAGTGCCCCTGAAGAAGACGGAAAACTCAGTCGAAAAGTTGGAAAATCTAATGAACATCTTTCATTAATTAACGATAATGACCAAAAAAGTCGAAGAAGTGAAAACTTAAAATTTTAAATTTTATAAGCTTAATATCCCTATATATCGGGATTTTAAGATAGCCAAAGAAGTTTCACTTCTGCCACGAGTACTGAATTACACGCGCTCTTTTTTTTGTAAATAATTAAAAAATAAAACTAATTAATGTTTTAAAAAATCGAAATAAATTGTTTTAATTTCGTCGCAGGATATTGAAGTAATTTTGAAAAAAAAAAAAACAAATAAACTTATTGCCCTTATTGTATTCGTTTCGTGCTAAAAACAAAATCGTTCGTTCTTCCGTAGGGGTAAGCCCAATATATTTTTATTATTAACTAGATCATAAACGTGTGGACCGATTTGCTGCCAACTCCCTATAGATTAACTTCCATACAACGCAATGTTTTTTTTTCAAAATTTCTCGAAAATAGTTAGCTGCAACGATTTTGATTTGAATTTGTGCTGCTAGTTATGCAAATGATTGTAAGAAAACTTAATTTCAGTAAAAAGAAATCGGATAACGCAAATAGTATTCTTTATTTTTTTTGACAAAATGTTCCCATTTTTTTGTTGTGTTGCCACATACTTACTAGCCCAGGCAAATTGTAAATTTTCTACCAAAAAGATCCAAGTTAATATTTTTAAACGCAATTGTCTTTATTTTGGCATAAGAAATACTGTCACAAAAGTCTATTTCCAAATTGTGTGCGTGTCAATAGTTATACACGGTTAAATTTCGAAAATATCAGGTTTTCGCATAAAACTCAGAAACGGTAAATGATATCGCAAAGTGTTTCACACAAAACTTGTAGATTATATCATTTGCCAAGAAAAAAGTTATAACTATTTTTTTCAGTTGACCCACCGTTAAAGATGATATTGACATTTCAAAAAACGTAAAATGTCGAAAATGGTAGTTTTTCACGAATAACTCCTAAACAGTTCAAATTTTTGAAAAGATCTGAAAATAAAGTTTGTACATTATGTCAATCCCTACAAGAAAACTTTATTATTTTTTTTCCAAAAACAACCGTTTTAAAGATATAATTTTTTAAAAGTTTGAGAAAAAGTTCAAATTTCTCGTTTTTTTTAAGTTTTACTCTTAAAAGCACAAGTTGTGGAAACAAATCCTCCGCTCAGTTTAAACATCATAATATTTTCTTCAAAAAAATATGAAATTTGCTTCCATACGAGTCATAAGTCGCAAGATATTGTGACTTCAATAGTGGCAACTGCAAAAAAAACGGTTTTTCGCATATATCTTTTAAACCCTAAGCTTGAACGAAAAATTATATTAGCAAAATTTTTACATTATGTAATATTATATAAGCATGGATTTACCGTTTTTTTCTATAAGCCATTATTTTTATGGCATTATTATTTAGTTATTATTTAAATAAAAACACCTAAAGTCTAAAATACCGGTTTTTGGCACTTTACTCTTAATTGACGAAATTTTTGGAAATCTTTTATACCTATTGCGTATAACGCATCAGTTGCAAGATATTGCGACTTCAAAAATGCATTTACCGTTTCTGAGTTTTATTCGAAAAACTGATATTTTCGACGTTTAACCTTGTATAACTATTGACGCGCACATTTTGCCTGGACTATACCTCGCGAATGGAAAGTTAATTTTTAATAAAGTTTTGTATTCAAGTATAGGTAATTCATTTAAGAGAGATATGAAAAGGACAAGGCGGCGAGCCTACCGGCGGCGCCGCCGCGCACCGCGGCGTGGAAGACCTTAGGGTAGGCCAGATGTCAAAGATTTTTTGTGCATTTTAGTTTAAAAAAATTATAATAATTATAATTTGTTGCTTAAAAATTTGAATTAAGTATAGATAGTAATTAAAAATAGGTACATATTTACAGTAAAATATGTAATATCTTCTTAAAAGTGCCAGGAATATTCATTTATAAAATTTTACAAAAATTCCCCTTGTATATTAGATAAAGAAAAATCAGAAATAAAATGCATGACTGGATCGCACGTACTTGATCTGGTAGTTAATATTTAGAATGTCCTTAGACATTGCTGTATTGACGAGACGATGTGTATGTTTATGATTTAGTAATGTAATGTTTAATGAATGAAACTAAAATTTGGAATACCTACTAAGATTTAATACAAAATTTGAGGAAATTTGAAAATAATTTAATCGCTTTATCCACTATTGGTTCTATGGGAAGTACTGTAAATGGTTGAAACGCAACCAAATTATTTTCTAGTTTAAAAGTATAGTGTGCTGATTAAATATCATGCAAATCTTTTTATAAAAATTCTTTTCGAGAAAAATGAGATTTTTCTTAAAAGTTTTTGAATATTTGTTTGGAAAGTAACGTTATTTTTGAATTTATTTTTCAAATATTCTAGAATATAATAAAAAAACGATTTAAACTAAGTTTTCTTTTTAATAACCAAATCGTTTTAAGAATATTGGGGCATATTCATAGTCGCAGATAGACCCAGGTTTAACTAAACTACAGTTTAAGACAATTTTGGCTCAATGAACACAGATCAATTTTAACTACAAATTGTAGGTTTTATATTTTTATAAGATAATTAACTTGGTATACTACACAAATAGATTCAAATATTTTGAAGTGATAAACTTAAAAAAATAGAATCAACGTCCGAAAATTCAACCAAAGCTATGTTTAACTTAGACCCAGGTCTAAAATGACTATTAATACGCCCCCTTGAGTTTAGAAAAAGAAAATTTGAATTTTCTTAAAAAAAAGTTTTTTAAAAATTTTGGTTAAAAATAATGTTACAAATTTGTAGAAGCTTCATCATACAAAAATTAAAAATACCAACAGAATTGTTTTCCCGAAAATCGAACACCAAAGAGTTCTTGTAGTAGAGATACAATTTGTTGTAGTATAGGTAACATTTTTTTGAAAAAAAAAGTTACTAAAAAGTAGCTTTTTTCTGTTATAATTATTAATTTTTTTTTTTAAGAAAATCGTTGTAGCCGCTTTTGAGAAAAATAATATATGCCTTTTTTGCTAAAAACTTGTATGGCAGATACCATTATTTTTGGTTTAAAAAAAAAAAAACAAAAAAAGATTGGGCTTTTCGAAACTTTGTATATAAAATTTTTCTTTATGAGATTTATCTTTCTCTTCATTTTATCGCTTAACAAAAACATGACTTCTACCTATTTCACTCTAACTATAATTATAAATTAGATTATTCCTCTCCTAATATTTTTTGCTATTATCCACTAAAACTCAAATGTTTCCACGAGATAGGTTTATCTACACCTTGAATGTAGATGGCACTCCATTCGACACAATACTTATCTATATGACAAGTAAAAATCATTTTTTTCAGTATTTAAGACTTTTTTTTACACTTCCTTATAATAATGCAATTGCATTTATAAACAAATAAGCCTTTATTTCTATATGTTAAGCAAGTTCGTTCCTTCTACGCAATAATTTTCTTATATTTCTTATGTTTTTTTAGGCATACAAGAAAAGGAGTCTGACCGATGAAAATTTATTTACTAATTTTTTTAAAATATATAGTAATTAGCAAGTAGATATAAATATTTTTTAATTTTCCGTACATTGGCTAGCCGAAACGAGACTTACAAAAGCCTAGCAGAGTTTCGTCTCGTGGCCAGCCCTACAAAAAAGTTCCTTTAAGTCCAAAACAATCTATGGCAAAAACAATCGAGTTATTGTCTCAAGAAAAAAGAATCAAAATTGAATTGTTTGCCCTTCAACCCTTTTCACAGCAACATACATATAAATATTAATCGTTCGGCTGATTGTTCTGAAAAGTAACTCAAAAGTCTCGCATTATCCGATAAACACTCTCAGTCCCAGAGCCCACTAAATACCTTAATACCGCACTCCTAGCAATAATTATATTAATAGCAAATCGATCAGGAATGTTCCATCTATCTCGAAGATAAGGCACATAGAGCTCCAGAACGGATGTATCTGGAATTTTGATTGTCCAACTTTGCACTTCATTCAGTTGCCATGTTTACAAATCCCATTGCAACAACCAGAAGCGGCGCGCCTCCTCACCATTCAACTCTCCGTAGTGCGTCCCTAATTAAACTCTGGCAAAAGCTAAGATGGCTTACCATCATCACTGAGAACATTAAACATTCCTCGCTGCTGCCGGCTCTCATTGCTGTCAAAATCACCGGTAAAAGGAAACAATGGGTCATATAATTAAGTCCTTGTAATTATTATATTAAAACAACTTTGTAGATTGTACCACGTCGATGCCCTGTGTCATGCGATGCTTTGGTTTATTTCACTCCACTGTCCATTGTCCTCCGACTACTTAGGTAGGCACCAACTCCTCCTGTGTACTACTTTATTCTGCAAAAGCCAAAACCAAAGGATGGACGCGAGCAAGTTTGAGCGCTTCTCTTTTGTGGTCAATAGTCTGGTCCTCTGGAGCATTAAATCGCCAATCTCCAACGTGAGCATCTTTGTTGTTGTTTTTTTTTTGTCTGCAAATCTTTCTTTTTTTATTTAAAAAAAGAAGCGCAACAACAACGGTGATGATGTTGATGATGATGCCGGTGAATTAGCGCGCCCTGAATCTGTTCGCTGGAACAACAGATTATCTTGAATGACTTAAGGATATTTATTGAACGTTTAATCGGTAAAAATCGAACATTAATCGAGTACAAGAGCGCTCAAGGAATTATACGTGATATTTATTGGCATACCAAAGGAGCAGCAACCATCAGTATTAGTACTGGTGTTAGTACCGGCCATAAAAAAATAAATTACAAACAAAAACACATCTGGAGCTACCGGGGGAGGATTGCAACTGCCGCACACTAAAACCACTTCCATGAGTTTTTCGGTCTGCGCGCAGTAATTAATTGTTCCCTTTTTTATATGTATGTATATTTGAATTGAGCTTGATTCCATGGGATTATAAAAAAAACTCCTGCCGGAATTTTGAGACTTTTGTTCAAGCGGATGCAGAAGTATGTGACATTAGACATACAAAAGGAACACAAATCTTTGTTCTTGCTTTTTTTTTTGTTGCGATCATTTTATGTGAGTGCTTTGCTTTTGCTTTGCATTTTGGGATTCTGTCTAAACACTTCAAAATAATTTGTCATTTCATCGTTTTAAATGACGGTAGGACATTTTTTGTTTTTATTATTCCCACAAAGACTTTCTGTACGTTGTGTACATAGATTGAAATAAGGACAATTTAAAGGAATCAAACCACAAAAGGCAGATGATGACAAACAGAAAGACTAGAATTTGTTGTAACTATAAATGTGTGTTGAATTAAATATGTTTGGAAAAATTTGTAATAGGTTAATAAAATTTAAAAAAAAAAGTTGAAAATCAATGATCTTAAACAAAAGAGCTGAAGCACGAACTTTAAAATTTAGGAAACTGGAAATCTCAAGGAAATATTTTTTTTGTAAATAAGATAACTGCAAGCTATAAAAACTATCTACATGAAACAAACAAAACATGAAAAATTGTGACAAAAATGTATGTGCAAATATACTAAACAAAAGAAATCAGAAATTGGAACCCTTTCTTTATTTTTAATTTTTGGGGTAAAATTTTAACAAAAGTGACAAATTTTTCCAATTATGGGGGTATTTTCATAATGAAAAATTGACCCAATTTTAAAATGGAAGAATTACCACAAGTCAAATGAAAACCAGCTCCAAAACAAATTTACAAACCAGAAATATGTAAGAACATTATGTCTGATGATTAGAGTAGTAGGTACCAATTTTTTGCACAAGAATCAGATTTCTTACAATTTAAAAGGATCACTGTGTCAATAAACAAAAAAAAAAAAACACTACAGAATTGGAATTTGGGTTTTTTTTCATATTGAAAACACCCAAAATCGTACAAATTCTTGGGGCAATTTTTAATTGGGTAATTTTCACTGTTGCCAAGTTTTATGTAGCTACAAGAACTTAAGAACTGAAATTCTTAACAAGAAAAATCTGTAAACAAATATTTAATAAAACACTGATAGAGAATTTTCTATGTGTTGCTCCCCGTGTAATTTTATAAAAAAAAAATGGTCACGACTGGATCGCACAAACTTGCTCTCGTAGCTATAACAACTTGAATGTAGCTTAAAATTGACAATGTACATATATAGTGGTATTATAACATTACGATATCATTAAAAAAAGTTTTAAAAACAATTTAAAATATAAATTATAATTTAATAATAATTACATAGTATCTACTATAAATTAATATAATTTGCTTTTAATAGCTAAAACGGATAGAGCTCAAAAAAAGTATGCTATCTGATTTTTTTGATAAATATAAATTTATGAAAAAAAAATTCAAAAATCGTTATAGCGGATTAATGTAATAAAAATAATAATTCCGTGCCTGGCGCATGCTGCTTGATGTACTTAATTCGGTCAATTCAAATTCTGTATTCAAAATTCTATTGAACGCAAAGGAAATAACTGAAGTATAACAATTTGTGTGAACCTCCTTTTTTACTAAAGTGCTTTATGGTAAACAAAGTTTTCTCGTTCTATCCTCGACTGGGTACACGTACAAAGCGGGATGTTTACCGACACGTGAGCATGCAACATACAATTGACCATATGAGAAATATGGAAATTCCAGATTAATGCCACAAACACCATCGCGTTCCAAATTTTATTCTTAAAAATTTTTATAAATAAAAAAATATATTTTTTAAGAAACCGCTTCTATGATTTTTATTTTTTTCATATTAATTCAGGAATTCAATTGGCATCTTTTTGTGCGCCGCGCAGTGCTCTCTTTTTTTTTAAAAACTTTGCGCGCACAAAAGGGATTATTATTACCCTTAAAATATTTACACACAGTGCGAGCGTTCAGGAAATTGGAAAAGGTTTAAAAAGGAGATACCGATGAACATTTGTTTTAAATGTCTGAATACTGTAATGACAGGGAAACACAGAGCCAGGTAAAGTATTCCACATTCTTGTGGTTCGACTAAAGAAAGAATCTCTATACTTAACAGTACGTCCGAAGTTGGGCTCGAAGATAGCGTGAGTATTACGTAGGGCTGGCCACGAGACGAGAAAAGTCTCGGTCTTGATCTCGGTCTCACATGACGAGACCGAAACGTGACGAGACGAGACTGGCGTTTAAGCAACCGAGACGAGACCGAGACGAGACTCTATATTTGGACCAAAATTTACAGAGAGTCTTATAAATTAAAAAATCCAATTTCAGTTAAATATTTATTCTGCACGTATTCAAACTATAATCGAAAATATTTCGTTCCAATAATCAATAAGTTGGACGGAAATCGTATTTTTCGGAGACGAGACCGAGACGAGACTTGATTATACGAGACCGACACGAGACTGAGACGAGACTATAAATTTTCGATTTTAACAAGACCGAGACGAGACTTAAAAAGTCTCGCAGAATCTTGTCTCGTGGCCAACCCTAGTATTACGGTTGAATTGTTTAAGGGGAGGAATGCAACTGGCTATTTCAGTAGAATACTGTTTATAAAAATAACGGTAAAAGAGGGGGTCAAAGGTCAAAAGAGGCATGGTATTTCGCTGATTTTGATCAAACAAAAATCGTCGACTAATGAAACATGACGTAAATATTTCAATTTATCATTGAAATATAGGATTAAAAGCGTGCTTACAAATATATGTGGTGAAAGGTGTTTTTATGGTAGGGGGGGGGGCGTTGTAGAATGAAGAATGGGGTGTGGACTTATATTGAAAAAGTATATAAAATAGTGGCAGTGAAATTGTGCAAAAATGTGACATTTGTAATGATAACGAAAAGGAAGACCTATAGAGGGTAGGCGGGTAGTTTTTGAGCAGAGGTCAGGGGGTATTCAAACCCGAAAAATTATTTTGAGGTAACCTAGGCATATGGTACATCCACTTAGGGTATTTTGTAATGATCTATCTAGTTAAAGAATGATGAAGCGGCTCAGCAACACTTTTATCGGGCTTATTTTCAAATTCAAGTTGGAAATCTTGGAAATCTCCTACTAACTCCTGAAAACTGGGAATGAACACTGAATAATATGTGTTTGGAACGAGTTACAAATCTACTCCAACCGGCCCCTGATATACTTATAAAAACGATTTTAACTGTAGTAAAGGGTGTGGTACTAAATGTGGTTGCCGTAGAGAAGGTTTAAGTTGTTCAGACCCTAAAAACTGTAAGAGAGGATAGGAACTATGAAATAGACCCATCATTTGTTTTAGAAGAGCCTGCAGCTGCAGATTCAGATTTGGAAGACGATGCAGATTTATAGTGCATACTAAATTCAACAATGGAGTCGGATTTCAATGTTAAAGATGACAGTCCAGGACCATTAAACTAATAAAAAAAATAAAAAAAAAAAAAATACAAAATACAAAATTACAAAAAAAAAAATACCAAATTAAAAACTACAAAAATAAATCAATATTATTAGGTATGTGACTATGGATAAGGCCTACTGGGGATACCACTAAGTAAAAAAAAACCTATCTTGCACTCAACTTCTAAGGTGATGTGAAATAGAGTACCCAAATACACATCTACATTGAAAATCACAACGCTCGCGATGTGCGATACGTTCTTGTATCCCGAATATATAGCCGCAAACATGTTCTATTTAAAGAGTGATTTGCCTGGTTTGGCTCTCATAGTAATTTTCATTTGATAGGGAATGCTTCTCGATGAAGAGTGGATATAGCGTCTTGATTTTTCTTTAATTAGATTTAGCATCAAAAAATACCCTAAAACGATGTGCAATATGCGTAAGTTACCTCAAAATAATTTTTTGTGGTTTGAATACCCCTGACCCCCCCTCAAAAACTACCCGTTTACCCTCCTCATGTCTTCGTTATCATCTGATTCAAAAACAAAAACCCCTTTATATAGTTTTTCCGAACTTTGTAGGAATTTAAGTCTAATTTTCCTGCATTAACTTCTAAAAATCTGTCTCAGAGTCTGAAAAAAATACGTTCTAAATGTTAAGAACGTTGAAGCCTTGCCAGACAGGTTCTATTATTTTTGGTATTAAAAAAAAAACCTGTCCGTTTGGGCTGTAGCCGAAGAGATAGACAAACAGTCACTTCCACTACAGCAACTTTTGTAGTCTTCGCTATAGTGGAAATGTTGAATTGGCCAAGATCTGAAACTCGATTTCGAATGCATAATTATTTTGCCATAAAGTATCTATTAGAAGTATTTATTGCAAGTGTTTAAAATAAGTTTTGGTAATATTGAATAGCCTACCTAACGTTTCAGTCTAATAGTTGGATTTCACTTTCTTGCACTATATACACAGAGCTTCAAAAAAAAGTCGTATTTACTTAGTTTTTTTTAAGCTTCTAATGAATTTTGTATTAAGCTCAATGTTGCTTAACAATTAAATACAAACAACAAACCCTTAGCTACCCTATAAAATAAAAAAGCACAAAAAATCTTGTCTGGAGTGCAAACGACCACTTTGCGTCCACTTGTATATGATGCCTTTTAATACGGGAACTAAATTTTCAACGCTATCACTATCATGGACATGTTGATCGCGTCGCTGAAGACCTTGTATTTTTTTTTTTTGTTTCTTTGTCAACTACAAAGGACAACATTTAGGTACATCTGCAAGCTGTCCCGTGCGTCTTGGGTCGTTGGTTGTCGTCGTTGTATGTTGTCTACCGCCACCAAACTGCATTAAGAGCAAGCTACAGCTCTCCCTCACCTTTTGTCCTTTCGCGATTGAGTTGTCCTACCGAGAAATTTTGTGACCACCATCATCAGTACACAACACACTACCCACCAGCACCAGAAGTCCAGAACCAGCACAAACAACAGAAGCACCATCATCATTATTGTCGTCATCATCGTTGCATTAAATTCCACCAACCAACGATGACATCGATGTCAACAAATTTCTCAAGTTTCACAAAAGGACGAAAATAAAGCCCAGAAATACTGTGGCGACATCATTATTATTATCATCGTCTCGAGTTGTTGTCCTTATGGTAAAAAGGTATGGGTTCGGTTATGGACAACAACAAAAAAACATTAAATAAAAAGTGAAAAACTATACACAAAGTGTAGAGATGTGATATAGGGAGGGCCAGGGTAAAGGTAAAGGTATTGAAGGAGAAAGACCGTCCTTTTTGCCATCTTGTTATTTGGTGCGTTATGTTTTTTTTTGCATCTAATGAGGGTCCTCTAGCGAGTTTGTGGGAGAAATATATATTTTTTTTTGTCATCCTTCTCTGTCCTATGAGATATAGTATGGTGTGATGGCCACAATGTGCAGTGCATCGCACTGCATCCCAGACTCCTTTCAATTATATCCTTCCTCATACCCATGTTGCTGCTTCACGGAGTTGAGTTTTTTTTGTTCTGCTTTGCTCTTTGCTCATGGAATTTTAAATTGAGCGTAAAAATGCTAAAACATCACTGGGAAAATTAATTATACTCTTTTGATAGAAAAGAGAACCGTTCGTATCAAAACCTATATTATGATGGAATTTGGTTCCTTAAATCGATCACCCTGGTAGGTAGGTATACCTAAGTAACGAATAAAAGGACATTTTAGCGATTTTCTTTTTTATTTCAGTTGTTTTTGCTGGTGATTTTCTTGTAACACTAGACTTTTGGGACACTATCGAGTTTCACTTTTGGTGACAGTTAGTGGGAGTCAAGCTGAAAAAATAATATATTTTTACACTGATTCATAAAATAATAATATATCCTTGGGATAAGACACTCAATGAATCTTTGAGATATTTTTGTTCTTGTTTTATGGTTGGATAGATAATTTTTTTTTTTGATAAAGGTTGGAATGTGTTATGGGATTTTAATTTTCTTAAGATTCGGAGAAGATTTCTTCTCATAATGCAGGCTATAGTCTTTTTTATGTTATGAAATAGATATGAGGACAATTTTAGAGTAATTAATACCAACCTTTTAGATTCTCAATACATACCAATAGGTTAAATAATTCTTTCAAAAAAATGTATGTGACACTAAAATTGCGTTAATTGAGTGAAATCAAAAAAAAATGTGTTAATAACATATGGTTAAATCAGTTAATGGTTTAAATCCAGGTGTTTAAATTGTCTATTATGTACTTATATTATAAAGTTGGGGTCACTATTAAAGGTTATCTTTGATTAATTCTTAATGATAACATTTTTAGGTATAACTTTCGGCTTTATCTCAACTCAAGAAATTATTGTGTTTCGCCCAAGGTATAACAGTGGGCTCTTCAGTCAGTCTTTTATACCCTACTAAGACACAAATTTTGGTCGGTGTTTACCGACTCTTATAAAAATCACAGCAAGAAGATACTGTGAATTTTATTATTCTAGGGGAATTTGTTCAAATTCATGCACCCTGTGCTGTGATTTTTATAAGAGTTGGTAAACATAGACAAAAATTTGTGTCTAAGTAGGGTATAACAGACTGACTGAAGAACCCATTGTTATACCTTGGGCGAAACACACTAATTTCTGGAGTTGAGGTCACTTGTACTTTTTATTTGAATTATATTCATTCACTCCACTTATAACCAAAGTAATTTTAATATTTAAGTTTCTTTTTCTTTATTGTTCGGCTTTATCTATAAATTATTGTTTAGTACGTTTTATACATAGTTTTGTTTTTTTGATGTGTCACATCTTAGTTTTTGCTAGGGATAGGGAGTAATTTCAAGTAATTGTAATTTCCGTAAGAGACTCTGTCCCGTTGAACATAAAAAGGAGTTCATATTTGAATTTTGTTTTACAATTTTCGTGTAAATGTTTATGAGCCATCGATTTCGATGATTTATATTTAGCAGGTGGGTTCAGAATCTTGAAATTTCAGAGATAGTGGCTATTACTGTTATGCATTTCTGGTGAAAAATTTCAACTTCTAACTTTATGTTATGTAGAGCTTTATACAGTCTTATAATGCCTCCAGATAATTAATCATTTCTCTTGAGTGCACTTGGTTGCGCGGGCCCCCTTTTTCCCATCTGGGGGGTGCATCCTAAAATAAGCATTCAGTTTTTTTCTGTAAACCAATTCATTTAATTATCCTAATGTTACCACGATTTTAGTTTTTACAGATTTTCGGCTTTTAAGGACATTAGCTACCGATAAGTTATTGATAACCATAATTTTGTCGCATAGAATTTCTGAGATATTTGTCGCTGCTGTTTCCCGGAAAACTGAAAAACATTTTTCACATTTTCAGAAAACCATTTCTTTTTTCTATGATTTGAGTTGGGCAGCGGGGTACTTGCACGACTACACGACGGAATCGCACAAACTTTCTCTCGTTGCTTATAAATTTAACGCAGCTCTAAATTGACAATGTATGATTTTCGTCCAGTAATATAATGATGTCATACAAAATAGAGTTTTATGAATTTAAAATTTAATTATAAATTATTTTATAATTTTTAATAAATTTGTCCTTTTTTTAAAATAGCTAAAAAAATCATTTAAAATAGCTGGAGCCAAAAAAAAAGGTATGCCATATGCGATTGTTTATGATAAATATAAATTTATGAAAAAAGTTTACAAAAAATAATTTTGTATATACCTATATACATTAGGGTGGTCTTTATAAGGGTCATTGTCCCCCTTATTTGTTCTAAACAATTTACAAAAAATTCCTGTACAATTTTAGCTCATTATATTAACGTTAACCGTGCCCCCAAGACGTCTGAAGTTTTATATGGGAAATCTCATGTATTTTTGTAAATCCAAATTTGAAAAATCTTTACTTTGGTAATGATTGATACAAAAATTGATTTTTAGAACACATGTTGTCACTTCTGTCATATTTATAAAAATGTATCAGAAAAAAATATTGAAAACAGTTCTTTCCCTACTTATAGACATTTAAACAAAAACATTTATTTTTTATTTAATCTTAGTTTTAATAAATGTTGTAAAATTTTTTTTAATACATTTTCTTAAACATGGCAAAAGTAACTACATATGTGCAAAAATTCAATTTTCTTTTATGCATTTTTAAAACTGGATGTACAAAAATACATGGAAATTTCCCATATAAAACTTCAGACATCTTGCGGGCCGGTTAACGTTAGTAAAATGAGCTTAAATTTTGTTTTGCACTTATTTAGAACAAATTAAGGGGTGCGTCATTCAAAATAAGGCAATGACTTTTATAAGGACCACCCTAATGTACATATGTAAGTACCTATACCCTACCTACACCAATTTTTTGAAAGTTTTAAAAAATAAAATATTGTGTGCCAACTTTAAGTATCTACTAAATTGAAAGTTGTACAAAATATACAAAAAATTCACCAACCCGTTGGCAAGATATTGAATATTCAAAAAAAAAAAAAACATTTAATATTTTTTTTAAATCAAAAAAATATTTTACACAAAATTAAAAAAAAAAAAAAATATTTATGAACCCGTTTTGAAGATATCGAATTTTTTAGAAAAAAAATACAATATATTTTTTAAAAATCCAAAAATTGTTTTTTCGATATTTTGCTTATGCAAAATTGTTTTTTCTTGAATTAAATTTTGGTTGAATTCAGTGTAACTGTTTACGAGAAATTTAAAAACCAAAAAATCGATTTTATGAAAGAAACTTTTAATAACCGTTATTGGTAAAATTGTTTTTGTTTCGAAATATTGACCATACTCTTAATCTTACCTAATTCATAATTTTTTTTATAGAGCCGTTTTTGAGATAAATTACTTTATTCATATTTGTTGTAGGTATGGCAGGTGGCCACTGTTACACTTTTTACAAAAACGGATATTGAACAAGCAGTTGACGATTTAAAGACAGATAAATGTACAGGAAATGACGGTATTGAGACAGAAATACTCAAATATGGAAAACAACCTATTTCATCAGTCTTGACTACTATTTAAATAAAATTCTTATCACACAGCAAAAAACAATGGAAACAAGCTACGATTACACTCATACACACCAAAATGAAACAGAGATGACATAAATAACGACAGACCAATAAGCAACATTTCTATGATATACAAACTGTTCTCCAAAGTAATGAACGCTTATATTAAGGACACATTGAACAGAAATCAGCCAAGGGAACAAGTCGGACTCCGAGAAGGTTTTTCAACAACAGACCATCTACAAACAATGAACCAACTCATTGAAAAAACTAACGAATTTGAAAAACCTTTGTATCTTTTATATATTGACTTCAGTAAAGCATTTGACTCAGTAGAACATGACGAAATATGGACATCGCTGACAAACCAAGGAATTCATCCTATTTTTGTAAGGACGTTGAAAAACATATATAGACAGACAGCGTGGCGAAAATAAAAACCGAAAGAATAGGAAGAGAAATAAAAATAAAGAGAGGCGTAAGATAGGGGTATCCAATGTCACCACCATTATTCTCAGCCGTACTGGAAGAAATATTCAAAAAGCTGAACTGGGACGATCGATATGGAATAAATATTTGGGGACAATATTTTAGCAACCTTAGATTCGCTGATCACATTGATCTTATTTCATCAACTTCCGGACAAATACGGAATATGCTCATAGAATCGCCAAATGAATTCAAGAAAGTGGGACTTCCTATCAATAAGTCAAAAACGAAGATAATGACTAACCATATTAAGGCTGACATAATGCTAGATAACGAACACATAGAATATGTAGATGACTATATTTATCTAGGATAGACTAAGTCATTCATTAACCAAGAGAAAAAAGAAGTTAGTAGACGCATTACCAATAGTTGGAAACAATTTTGGAGTCTAAAGGACGACACATGAAAATATATACTAGACTCTGCTATTCTACCTGTAATGACGTTTGGATTACAGACTATATCTTCGACTTCAAGTTTACTTGACAAAATAAGAATATGCCAAACCAAGATGGAAAGAAAATTACTTAACCTACGAATTAGCCAGAGAGTGAGGAATAGAGAAATAAGACGAAGAACTGGTTTAACGAGCAAAAAACCTTAAATGGAATTGGGCAGGACATATATCTAGAATACAGGACCAAAGATGGACAAAAATCATTACAAAATGGACACCACCAGAAAGCAGAAGACCAATATTGGATCACCAAAGAAAAGATGGGCAGACGATTTACTTAAACAAAGACAAAATTGGTATAATGACGCAAAAGACAGAGCTCCATGGGCAACATTGGGGAAGGCTTATGCCAGATCATAAGCATTTTTGACACGCATCCATTTATTTATTCAAACTTTGCATAAATATTAAAATTAACGTTGATTAAAAAAAGTAATTTGATTGCAATTTTATGTACTAATTTATTCAAAAGAAAAATGTAAACAAAAATGTAAATAGCTAAATACTGTAAAAAATGTCTTTAAATGGCAAATAAAAGCTTATAACAATAATAATAATAATAATAATGGCAGGTGGCGTTATTTTTTGAGCTAACAAAATTTAATTTTCCCTCTAGTCTAGGTAGTCGCAATCACTTCAGTGATTTGTGCTGCAGGTCGAGGTACGGACAGACGGGACCCAATTCTTTCGCGTTTTCTATCATTCAAATGATAGGGAAAAATGTTATCTCGAGTTGGATTTTTTTTTATGCATCCAAAACTTGCCCTTGCGAGTATCTATGTACATATCGAAAGTAAAAAGTACGCACCGTTTTCATTATCAAAACAATTTTTATATCATTTACAGAATTTTGAATTTCAGAATTTTCATCATTTGCAGAATTTTTGAATTTAAAAAATTTTAAAATACAGAATTTTGGAAACCGAATCTTGGCACAAACAGAATTATGACTCCAATCAAAAATATAATTATACGTTGGTGAAAACCTCCTCTACCAATATTTTGGTATTTTTAATTCTGTAAGTCTAACAGGAAAAGCGCTAGGGGCTTTAATCACATTTTTCCAGTAAAATTGTAAAATTGAATTTTTTTTTTCAAAATTAAAGTGTTGAAAAATCTGAGTGAGTGAAAAATCAATTTTGGGCATTTTAAGTTAAGTGGATAAAAATTTAATTTGATTTAACAAAATCCACGCTGATATACTCTTACCCTCTTTTAAAATCATGTTTTTGTTTTATGATAAATTCAATATAGTCTAGTAAGAATATACAAACAAAATGACAGAGAAAGGAAAAAATTAGTTCGAAGCTGAAATTTGTGGCACAAACTTTTTCGCTGAGGCAATTTCCACTGATATTGTCAAAGGAATCTTGTTCGTAGCACTTAGCGTTGAAAAGTTACAGCAAGTCAAGGAATCGTAAGTATCGTACGCAAATTTATTTCATTTTAATTTTTGGGGCCGAAATATTTTTAAACCAATTAGAAAAGGTGATGCGAAATTTAACAACCCAAACTTGTGTGTTTTTTTTTTACATTAAATTTTTTTAACGGTAATATTAAGAAAACAAGTAAAATGGAGGCTATCCAAAAATGAAGCTGATGTTTTGATTATCTACTGAAACTGCGCGTGGCGATAGAGAATGCTGAGAACCTCATGAGTATTGTTGTAGGAGAGGATGTCGACTTAATAGCAATACTTATAGCACAGGCTCCTGGAGATAAACAGATAAACGGATAAAGGTAAAATTGAATCTAAATTATATTGTACTCAAAGTTTAGCCACTTACACAAAATATCAAGCCCACTTCTTTTATTTTTGCATGCATTTACTGGTTGTGATTCAATTTCTGCTCCCTACAACAAAGGCAAATTAAAATTCTCCAAGCTGTTCGAAAAAAGTGACGATCTTGTAAAATATGCTGAAGTGTTTTCCAGAGGCAATTGTCCTCACAATTCAATTTTTGAAAACGGTATACGTCTAATTCTAGCATTTTACAAATCACCTGCGAAAGAAGATAGTATCAATGCATTTAGATATTCCACATTTGATTTTTTATATTGTTGATTGGGAAGTTGGTACAAAAATTATAACAATTTAAACAAAACAACTACCATAATAAGAAGATGAAGAAATTTAAATATTAAAATATTGAAATTACTTCTGTTTTAAGTGCTGTGATTTTTATAAGAGTCGGTAAACATCGACCAAAATTTGTGTCTTAGTAGGGTATAACAGACTGACTGAAGAGCCCACTGTTATACCTTGGGCGAAACACAATAATTTTTGGAGTTGAGGTCACTTGTACTTTTTAATTGAATTTTATTCATTCACTTCACTTAAAACAGAAGTAATTTCAATATTTTAATATTTAAATTTCTTCATCTTCTTATTATAAAAAACCTGACCACGGGTATTTATTATCTAGGTGCACGAATTTAAATAAATTCCCCTAGAATAATAAAATTCACAGTATCTTTTTGCTGTGATTTTTATAAGAGTCGGTAAACATCGACCAAAATTTGTGTCTTAGTAGGGTATAACAGACTGACTGAAGAGCCCACTGTTATACCTTGGGCGAAACACAATAATTTCTGGAGTTGAGGTCACTTGTACTTTTTAATTGAATTTTATTCATTCACTTCACTTAAAACAGAAGTAATTTCAATATTTTAATATTTAAATTTCTTCATCTTCTTATTATAAAAAACCTGACCACGGGTATTTATTTTCTAGGTGCACGAATTTAAACAAATTCCCCTAGAATAATAAAATTCACAGTATCTTTTTGCTGTGATTTTTATAAGAGTCGGTAAACATCGACCAAAATTTGTGTCTTAGTAGGGTATAACAGACTGACTGAAGAGCCCACTGTTATACCTTGGGCGAAACACAATAATTTCTGGAGTTGAGGTCACTTGTACTTTTTAATTGAATTTTATTCATTCACTTCACTTAAAACAGAAGTAATTTCAATATTTTAATATTTAAATTTCTTCATCTTCTTATTATAAAAAACCTGACCACGGGTATTTATTTTCTAGGTGCACGAATTTAAACAAATTCCCCTAGAATAATAAAATTCACAGTATCTTTTTGCTGTGATTTTTATAAGAGTCGGTAAACATCGACCAAAATTTGTGTCTTAGTAGGGTATAACAGACTGACTGAAGAGCCCACTGTTATACCTTGGGCGAAACACAATAATTTCTGGAGTTGAGGTCACTTGTACTTTTTAATTAAAACAACTACCTATCAGTGGCGTAGTGTAAATTATTTGAATTGGGAAGACGGAGCAAAATCAATCAAATTAGTCGCAAATTTAAGAGCCTTAATTTTCTGGCCATGTTCTTATGCGTTTATTTTCAATACCAATTTTGTAAAGTTCCAATCATCACATTAAATAAATATATTTTTGTGTATCATCCGAAATTTTGTTGAATATATGGAAATATCAATAGTTTGATATGCGTTTAATCTAATTTCAAACATCTTATATGTTAGATTTGTCAGTATAAAATTTGTCTTTTAAAAACTTTTTCAATAAATTGTTTTAGGTATAAAATTGGAATTCAAATTTTTTTTCTCTGAAATATGTTAACATATATGTGTAGATTATTATTTTCTTGAGATTTTAAGATCCTAATCTTGAAGATCCGACCATTAGAACTCAAGTTATACTCTTTTTACTCGAGCCATATCACTCTTTTCTAACATTTTGAACAAAGTTAAGATAAATAAGCCGAGAAAAAGAGTCTTGTTCCTTTCATAAATACATATGTATTAAAAAAAAGTTAGATATATACAAATCCACATGCAACACTTCTTGCAAAATGACCATGTCATCGACCAGTGCTCCAGAGCGAAAGCGGTTGTCGCTGTTCCTCTTTGTCTTCGTCACCCATACAAATTTTCTTTTCGAACGACATGAATAACACGCTTTACAAATTTCAGGGGGGGGGGGGGGTTTAAACTGAAAACTCAAAAATTAAGAGTGAAATTGTATGGCGAGGAAGTTAAATTCATACATTTTGGGGGGAGGGGGTGTTGAACCCCCAAAACCCCCCTGCGTTAGCGCCTGATTATGTTGTAAGAAGAGCTTAAAGTGCGGTGTCACGTGAAAGATTTACCCATCTAAAAAAATTATTTAGTTAAAATATTTTAACAACAAATTAAAAAACAGTATCTGACTTTGATACCTAACTATTTTACCGGCTACCAAGGCAAAAGTAACATAGCCTATTACTATTACGCTTATAGACTCGATCGCTTTTTTTTTTGTTCAGTTTCTCTAATCTTGATTATCGTCTTGAAAATGGTCAGCTCTCACTAAAATATGTATCAATCTATTATGTTATAATAAATTTGTTCCTTTAAAATGATAATGAAGTGAGTGCATAAAACAGTCATCCTGTCTGAAAATGACTCGCCTAATTGCTTAAACTAATTTTCACTTTCCGATCTTAATTGCCGACAATTTTACACAAAACATAAGCAATCAACAACAGAAACTGAAAAGTCAGCCTAACAGACTGCATTGTCAGCAAAACAATTGATATGCCTATACTCGTAGTATAGAGTTCTGCACTGCAACTTTATACCACTTTGTCTACAGCCCTTTTAACACCATACACATACACATAACACAATAGACCCACTTATTAAGAACGTTTCCATGGTCGACGAGGGTTAAAGGAAGGTAGGTATATTATATTGATATTTCAGAAAACAGGGGCAAATTGTGAGCTTCTGTGCCATCATACATCTAACATACTCTATCCATTGAATTTCTACTGCGAGAAACTCAACTTGTAAGCCTAAAAGCAATTATTATTGATTTCAATTTGAGAAATCGGTGCAACTGACAGCTAAAAGCAGTATATGAAGCCTCGGGTTAGGTTGAATGCTGGACTAGGGGCTTTAAGGGGTGTTCAAAGTTACATAACTAGCACACACGTTACTGGCAATTATCCCAGCTGAGCTGGTCAACACCATCAGCCAACGTCTGGGATGGAATGGATTTAGCCGGCATTTATATGCGATTACCTGCAGTAAGTCATCACATGGGAGGGGTGGCAAAAACAGCCACTGATTCAATTTTATGATTTCTGGATAAAAAGGTAGCCCTACCTAAATCTTCCATTCCAATCAATAACGAAAGTGATGGCGATGTAAGCTGTAAGTATGAAGAGAGTCTGCCTAAGGCGATTTGGATTAAAAGCTCAAAGGAGATTACCGGTCAAAGTTAATGCCTCAATTATCTTTCTCTCAGCCTCGTTGAAAAAAAGCCCCACCAGCAGCGCCCCAGCGACCAGCCAAAACCAACCAACGACAATGAATGCAGCAATAGACTTATGGAGACTTATCATCCCAGCCAGCAGCGCTAGCGACTTAGAGCTATGTAGCGAGCCAGGGGTTGATATAGTTTGTTTGTGTGATGGAGGAAGGTAGGTGCCCGACTTATGCTATGCATATATGCTGTTCATTGGCCTTTATAGAGGCAATTTTCTAAACTGGGTTAATATGTTGCAGGGAATATTCAACTACCATCACTGTATATGCCTTAGCCATTGTCAAAGCTGCCTGTGCGGATCGATTGGCGGAGTTGTCGTTTTTTTCTAATATTTTTGCAAGGGTAATTTTCATTTACCTATATACAGAAGTCTGCATGGGGTTTACTTTGTAAATGTATATGATGGGGTGGCAATTATGAACAAGGGCCTCTGACTGATGTTGGGGGATGGTCAGTGAAACACTACCCGTCCGAGGTATAATTAAGGTCTTTCAGTGAAATTGTCATATTTAATGGATGGCAGTTGCGGCCAAAGTAGTGTTGGTATTTATTATTTTGTTATAGACGGGACATATTCCTTATTGGTGTGTGTTCCGCCTCTTTGTAGCAAAACAAATTGAGACATTTCACTTTTGCTAACTAGATTCAGATTGTGAAATAAGGGAAACACAACAAATTGATACTTATTTTTAAATGTTATGAACTAAAAATATTTTCAGTAGCTAGGGGGTTGTAGTTGATGATTATGCTATTTGGTGTCTAGTAAATTATGATGTTGCTGTTTTTTGTTAGCGGTCATTGTTTTTGTGTTATGATATTAATTTATACAAATCTCAATTTCTGGCCTCAAATATAAAGGTAAATGGTTCAGTAAAATAGATTTTAGATATAAAGAAATTTCCCATCGGCTGCATTTGATTATGAAATGGAGTGAGTGAGATCGTTTTATTGATCAGGAAACTGTGTATTTCAGAGGTTAGGTTAGGTAAGGTTAGGTTAGTAGGCTAACAAATAGTCACTTGTACTTTATATTTGAATTATTCTTATTATACCATCACACTTAGATCAGTATGTAGATCCATTGTGGTACCAAAGGGATTTAATCCCCATAAAAGAAACCGATGATAAATCCTATGACATAGCCCGTAAAGGGCGTCGATAAAGTTCTAGCAAGCTAAAGCTTGGGAAAGTCGTGTTCAAATTGATTGAAGCAGTGTTAGTCGCTCCATAAACACTGGGTTGAGGAGAGGTTGACGCACCATTGTCTCTTAAGGGTGTGTTCCTTTCCTTTACTTCCACTCAATTGATCATCCCCACAACAGACCAGTAGGAGCAGTAGCAGGACGTCATCAAAAAAAAAAAAGGTTTTTTGACCTGTTAAAACCAAACCAGTGGAAGTAGATAAACAAAACTTGATATAGTTTCAAATGACCTAATTCTACGTCTAACAGGATTTTTTTGATTTTTTCTACTGTCAAAAAGAGCACATTTAGAAACTATTTTCAAGCTGAAATCGTGGAATACTAAATTTAAGATTTCGATAATGTATGAGCTCCAAAAAAGCTCTTAATTCCTGCATCATTAGAGTTTTTAATTTGTTTGTATTTATAGGTGTGGACGACGCAGCTTGACGTCAAGCTGGGTCGTCCACGGGTTACAGTGGATTAGGGTTCTAAATTAGCTCCAAAAAAGCTTTTAATTCCTGCATCATTAGCATTTAGAATTTCCGTTGTGTACGACGCAGCTAGTTATAAAACAGGTAGGTATCGAGCGCGCTCCATCTCTTGTTAGTTGTAACAAGAACTTTACTCTCGATTACCTGCTTAAAATTACAGAGTCTGCTTTATTAAGACCAAGAGTGTTCTTGCCAGTTCGTCAGCACTTTCAATTCTTGGGACACCACTGTGGCCAGGAAACCAACAGAGCCTTATGTTGTGATGTGTACAGAAATTGCTTTTATTGCCGCTTGGCTGTCACTGAAAAAGGTGATATCAGCTGGTGGTGTTGCCATCATTGAGACCTGTCTAGCAGATTTCGTCACTGCCAGGACCTCAGCTTGGAAGACACTGCTGTAATTAGGAAATCTGAAAGTGCTGGCTATTCCAAAGGTTTCTGAAAGAACCCTGCTCCTACACCAGTATTCATATTGGAACCGTCGCGTCGCGTCGGTGTATATTGCTATCATCGATTCGCAGGTGTGTAAGGTCAGAACCCAGAACTGAAAGTTTTTTTTTTTACACTATCAGATCGAAGAGCACTTAAACACACAAAAATTGTGAACACCAGCTTATCACTTAGTGCAGTGTTAGATGTAAGCAAAACGAATAAAATAACGCTGTACTGCTTCTATACTATTTTTGTGAACCTCATAGAAGTACATTGCGGTTTTTAAAACCCTAACTTAGTTTTTTTAGAGCTATCCACACCTGAAAACAATAGCCTTCTATGAGCTCTGGTTGCGAAATATTAGAATTCAAAGTAATTCCATTACTTTTGACCCAAAACTAAAAGTCTGTATATGGCTCGTAAGCAGTTGCGGTTGACGTTGTTGAATAGAGAACGGACAGGCCTTTGCATTATTGTTCAAAATTTTACGGATTTTAGATCCACTGAAGTGGGCCAGATCAATGGGCCAGAAGTCCACAAGATTCTTGTATGGACTTTTGGCCCATCGGAGTGGGTCAAAAGTTCACAATTTATTCATGGACTTCTGACCAACCCAAGTGGGACAAAAGTCCATTATGGACTTTTGGCCTGTGGACTTTTGAACCTGCGCCACCTAGAACCTAGTGGTACAAACAAAACACATTTTTGTTCATGTTTTCACGCCTCAACAACATTTGCATTTATCGATTCCTCTCAGTTCTGATTATGCTGACCAGGGTTGCCGCTCGAAAAAATATTTTGAGGCCACAACTAAAAAAAAAAAAACATGTCATCTTCGTTACTTGAACCATTCTTGTCTTGTCCAGTAAAAGAAGTTTCTACTAATTTGTACGTTATTTGAACAATCGAGGATTAGTACGATAACTTAGGCGCCAAGAATTTATAACGGTTTTGTAAAGAATAGTTTAATACAAGCATTTTTTAATATTGGAGAAGGGGGGGTCTAACTCCCTCCGTTTATGGAAAGGTACTAAAAATGAAAAAAAAAAATTAAAAATAACGGTAATACTTACATTTAAGTATTATACCTTGTTTCGAAGCCAACACTTTGTTCTTTGAAAACAAACGTGTTCTTAACTCAAAATTTGGGAAAAAAGATAAAACAAAAGTTTTAAGTGTAATTTTTCAAAACAGTAAAATTATTTTGTTTTCTGAAATTCGTTGCTCTTATTAATTCTTCATGAAAAAATGAAAACTAGATGATTTTATATCTTCTAGTTTTTGAGATAGACCCCCTCCCCTCACATAGTAAAAAATGCTTGTAGTGAACTGTTCTACAAAAAAACCGTTATTATTTCTTGGCGCCTATGTTATCGTACTCCTCAAAATTCGCACTTATTTCGTTAAAATGTACATTATTCTTTGAAGTGAAATAATGGAGATTATAAAACGGCTATATATATTGAACTTCGTACCCCGTGTCGCGAAAAAAATCCTGTACCAAAAAAGCACTATCCTGTCACATCGGCAACGCTGATTGCTGCACCCTCTTTTCAATATTTCGTAAACGGTCTGCCATGGAACTTATACTTCTGCTATTACCAAGTCAAATTTCTTCTGAATTTATATTTTTTTTTTTTTTGGTTTTGTGGATCAAGAATTAACTAATGTGGGAGGGGTTCTCAATGATGCCTCGAAAGTCATAATAAAACATCTTTTTGTGTTCCAAATTTATCATGCTGCTGGTGCGATGGCCCACTTTCGCGAAAAGTTGCTAAGTGCAAGCGCAACAACTTACAATGACAATATTAGCCTTTCACCTGTCATCGGTTGCAGATAACAAACGTCATCTGCATATTCAAGTGTCTGAGCTGTGCAGTGTGCACTGGTGCAGACTGCCATTATGAAATTTCAAAATAATGAGGTGCTCCTTTCAGTGATGATGGTGCTGATGGTGTGTGGGTCATCGTCTTATTTTTTGTCTTGCTGCGCGCCGGCCGTGCTGACTGCTGAACAAAACTAGAGCAATGGGCAAATCCGTGGGATTAGACCTCAAATATCAATCGGAAAAGAAACAAGCATTTCTTGCTAATGAGTGTCAACCAAACAGAGTACCTATACGATCATACATTTATGGCTGTTCCGAAGCACAAAGTAGCTTCGCCTTATCCATATGAATATGTGTTCTGTATGATTGATAGCGGATATTATAATGTGTGGTTCGATTGGCGATGTGTCAATTATAACCTGATGTCTTATGACAGCTGACCTCGTTATAGCCCACATCGAGCATTCCATCTAATAAAAGTTGACATAATCTTAAAGAAAAAATCATCTAATCCCGTCGTAGGTAGCAGTTCAATGTCCTTTCTCTTAACATTTATACAAATTTCCATTTTATCCATAAATTCACTGTCCCTTTCTTTGTCAGTGCAGCTTTGATGGGATGTGATGGAACTCGTAGCCCTAACACATGGAATTTAATGTTGTCTCTGCCATGCCAGCCCGGCCCGGCCATAGTAGACGTCCGTCGTCAGAATGGCTATCAATCCATCAGTCCTCGGCAAAATAAAATCGGTCATCGGATTGAATTCCAACTCGTATGAGCAGCCATAAACAAACTTTGATTTCAAGGAACCTTACAGCCACACGGATCCCAGTCCCAGCAGCGCAGCTACATCGGCCAGCAAAAACAGCGAATCCATGAAAATGCCCAGGAATCGCACAAAATCTTTTATTCTCTTTTTTTTGTATTTTCTGTTGGTTTGACGTTTCGGAAAAAAATGAGAAAAATTTGAATTTGTAATCAGTGATAGGGCACACACAAGTAGTAGTAGAGTGGGAGGTGGGCATGGGCCGGGCAGGGGTGTGGACAGGGACACATAAGTTTTGCATATGGCCTGGGATTTCATTCAAACACATATATTTTTTGTTGCTTTAGGAATTCGTTTTTCTAAGCCCAACCGGGCAACTGCGCTGCTCTGCTCCCAAGCAGCCAAACCAACTTCGTCGAGCTTGTGACAATGTCAAAATGTCAGAGTGAATGGTTTATGCTGTTGGTGAAATTTCCATACCTTCAGGTTTAAAATGGGCATTGAAATTGGATGGAGCGATAAGAGAATTGAGGGGGTGAGGGCGAAGGTGGTGCGGGTTTCGTTCGACCAATACTGGTCGGTCGCGGCCTGATATTTTATTCTTTTGAGTCAGTTGGCTGATTTGACTGTTCCAGTGGTCAGATGAAGAGTATCTGTGTTAACATGGATGATGGGCGTGCGAGTGCCGGTTGTTATGAGCATCAACGATGCATGGGATCATGGTTTTTCATGGATGACTGTCTGGAAGAAGAGGTTTTTGCTGTTGTTGTTGTTTTTGTTTTTTTTCTTGATGTGTGGAGCGCGGATCATGTTGAGTTGATGGCATTGGAATTTTTGCAAATTTTTTCAAGCGAAATTCTTAGGGAAGTTTCAAACCAACAGGTGCATTTATAGAGAGAACTTGTCGAAGGCAATGAACGATGAGTTCTTTTTGTGTAAGACAAAAGGGCTTAAAATAAAATTTTAAAAAATTGGTAATAAGAAAAAAACCAAGTGCACGTAGTTTTAGTTGGAAAAGTCACTCAAATCTCAAAAATACTGATGACGCGACGTGATGGTTGTGAACAAAGACAACATTTTCTATCCAAATAGGTATAATAAGCCTTTAGTCTTCCATAAAGTAGACAACAGTATTTATGAAAGAATTTGTTGATACTTGACTGACAGATAGCAGGCTATTATGAAATGGTTCACAAACAAATATGTTAACAATATAGAAACAAAAAGTTGATCATGATAAGCTGGCACCATGTACTGTAATTTTCTTATAAGCTTTTGGGGGTTTTCTGTAGGTTTTAATTAGGGCTGGCCACGAGACGAGACTCTGCGAGACTTTTGTAAGTCTCGTCTCAGTCTAGTTAAAATCGAAAATGTTCAGTCTCGTCTCGGTCTCGTGTCGGTCTCGTATAATTAAGTCTCGTCTCGGTCTCGTCTCCCAAAAAACCGATTTCCGGACAAACTATTGATTATTGGAACGAAATATTTTCGATTATAGTTTGAATACGCGGAAAAGAAAATAAATATGTAACTGAAATTAAATTTTTTTTATTTATTAGACTCTCTGTAAATTTCGGTCTCGTCTCGGTCTCGTCATGCAAGACCGAGATCGAGTACTATAGATAGATTGATTTATTTTCGTATAATAAAGCGTTACAACTTACATAATTTAGTGAATACACACAAGTTTGCAGAAAAAGACTTACAGCAAATTATCTCAGGAAAAATGTACAAAAAAATGGCCAATCTGCCAAAAATATCCAAGTGAAGATTTTTAAACGCAACTGTCTTTATTTTGGCATGAGAAATACTTGAGCGAAAGTCCATTGTCAAATCGTTTACGCGTCAATAAGGTTAAATGACGACAAATAAGCTGTTTGGCATAAAACTTGACTGACCGTCAACTGAATAGAAATTTTATACATGTGAAACCCTATAAGAAAACATTATTATTTTTTTTTTTAAAAAAAACCGTTTTTAAGATAAATTTTTTTTTAAGTTTGGCAAAAAGTCTTAATTTCTCGATTTTTTTTTTCTCTTTTTAATCTTAAATGATGACGTTGTCTAAAAAAAAGGGCGCGTGTAACTCAGTACGCGTGATAGAAGTGAAACTTCTTTGGCGATCTAAAAATCTCGATATGCATAGAGATATTAAGCTAATATGCGTAAGACGCAGCTAAGTCAGTCAAGATGATCGACGGGTTGGGGTTTTAAACTTGAAAATTAAATAATAATGGTGAAAATTTAAAGTGAAAAAAGGTGGAAATTTAAAAGATATAAATCAGTTTGAGTAGGTTTTCCGACTATTTCAACGCACCAAAAGAAGTTTCACTTCAAAAATCTTAAGCTTAATTTAGACCATAATATTCTTTTCAAAAAAGATTTTGTCGCCAGATATTCCGACTTGGGTCTACTGTCAAAAAAAAAAAACGTTTTTTGCATATATATTTAAGTTGAATGCTTAATCGACCAATTATTTTACGAAATTTATACATATGTCACCTTATTATAAGGATGCATTAACAATTTTTGCCCAGCAGCCCTAATTTTTATAATATAATTTTTTGAAAGAGAATCAATAAAAGTTTAAAATACGTTTTTTTCTGTTTTCTCTTAAATGACGAAATTTTTAGGAAAATATTTTATACTTATTTTGTTGATTTTAAAATTCCGTAGAGAACATATATCATCATACTTTTTTACGTATAAGACATCAGTGCCATAATGCACCCAAACGACAAACTTTTCTCATCTCGATATCTCGTAAACTAATGACCCACTTAACTTAAATTTTGTAAGAAACGTTTTTGTACTAATTGAAGTTACATTTGTCGTATTTATGTTTATATGTATGTATGTATCGGGTTTTTCAATAAGAGCACTACAAAAGTTTTTTTTTAAATAAAACAAAAACGGTTTTGGATATTAATGAAATTCGTTATTCTTGTGGAAGTACGTTTAATGCCATTATGTATGGAACTCGATTTCTTTTGCATGGTCACCACGGCCACGCTTGCAGAAGTCCAGATGCTGAACCCAATTTTCGACGGTTTTCAAGCATAAATCGGCCGATACTGCTGCAATTTCACGTTCGATATTCGTACGAAGTTCATCAATTGTCGCTGGCTTGTTGGCATAGACCATAGACGTAGCCCCACAGGAAAAATTCTAACGGCGTCAAACCGCACGACCGAGGCGGCCAAGCGACTGGACCATTTCGTGAGATAACACGTTCTCCAAACTTGGTTTCCAATAAATTGATTGTGACATTCGCTGTGTGGCTTGTGGCGCCGTCCTGTTGGAACCACATGTCCTCCAAGTCCATATCATCCAATTGGGGCGAGAAATACTCGGTTATCATTGAAAGGTAGCGATCCCCATTCACAGTAACGTGCCGGTCTTGATCATCACGGAAGAAGTACGGCCCAATGACGCCGCCGGCCGGCCCATAAACCACACCAAACCATAATTTTTTCGGGATGCACTGATGACTCATGGAGTACGTGTTGATTGCTGCCTGACCAATACCGCATATTTTGTTTATTGACGAAGCCATTCACCCACAAATGAGCCTCATCGCTGAAGATGATTTTTCGATGAAAATCCGAATCATTTTCAAGTTGTTGGTCAGCCCAATTCACGAACATACGACGCTTCTGGTGGTCAAGCGACTTCAGTTCTTGCGCCAATTTAATCTTGTAAGCATCTAGGCCAAGATCTTTTCGCAAAATTCACCACAACGACGTCACATAGATGCCCAACGCTTGAGCACGACGTGTGAGTGACACATTTGGGCTTTCTGCAACTGAAGCCTCAGCGGCAGCAATATTCTTGACACTACGGGCACTTCTTTGTCTCACTGGAACGAAATATTTTGCACTGTGCCTGCGGTTTCAAATTTTTCCACTAGACGCTCAATTGTTGATCTGCTAGGACGATTATGACGACCATAAATTGGACGTAGCGGTCTTAACGTTGAGGCCACTGACTCCGAATTTTGGTTGTAAATTTTAATAATTTCGACTCGTTGTTGGCTCGTATATCTTTCCATCATAAAATGAAAAACTTTACTGAAGAGAAATGTCAAAAGAGCGGCAAGAAATATGGCGTCGATTGCTGTCCCTGTTGCTCTACTTTTGTAGTGTCTCTATGGAAAAGCCCTTTATATGTATTTAAAATCATTAAGTATTTATAACGTATAACGTTTTCTTAAACAATATTTTTTTTATTCAAAAATCCTATATTTTTGAAATTTGACCATTTTTTAAGTCACAATGTCTTGCAACTGATGTGATATACATACCTAAAAAAGTGTGATTAAAAAGATTTAAATTGTATGTACAAGTTTTTTTTTCTAAGAACATATATTCTAAGAATTTATTTTTTTTAGGGTGTCCAGTAAATAATGGATAACCTTGCAACCGGTTATCGCTGACCTGTAGACCTTTCGGAAAAAAAATATAAAAAAATTATTTTCCTTGTAGTTTTTAGGTTATGATTAAAAAACAAAGTACGACTTGCCTCAAATACTTGAACATTACCACCACGGTTGAATGCTTATTATTGTTTTTTTTATTTTTAAAATATTCTTGAATAATTGTATACTTATAGATGTTATACCAAATTTATCACTTTCTGTTGCAGTTTTCTTATAATAATTTTTTTAATTTATTTTTTTTATACAAAAATCAATTTGTTTTTTATTTTCACAAAAGTTTTATTTTTGTATACAAAAATAAATTAAAAAAAATATTATAAAAAAACTGCAACAGCAAGTGTTAAATTTGGTATAACATCTAGTACAATTATTCAAGAATATTTTAAAAATAAAAAAACAATAATAATCATTCAACCGTGGTGGTAATGTTCAAGTATTTGAGGCATGTCGTACTTTGATTTTTAATCATAACCTAAAAACTACAAGGAAAATATTTATTTTATATTTTTTTTCTGAAAGGTCTAAAGGCCAGCTGTAACCGGTTGCAAGGTTATCCATTATTTACTGGACACCCTGTATATTTGAATTTTCTTAAACAAAATTTTTGAATTCGTTTTTGAGAAAGAAATATTTTCCTTTTTTGCTAAACAAATTTGTAATGGCAGGTAGGGCGGGGCTAGTTGCACCATGGGGCAAGTTGGGCCACGCACCGCCTACACAAACATGATTAATCACCAATGAAGCTTCCTTATTTAGCCAAACAGGTTTATGGTTAGGTAGCCACACACCGATTTGTGTTTTTGTAGTGCCAAAGTTAAAAAAAAAACAAGTTTTGTTCTTTTTATATTATTTAATAGAAAACGTGTGAGTCTCACAACAAGTTATAGTATTTTTTTGAGCCTCGTTATTATATTTTGATATTCCGTGAATAAATTTTTCATTTTTTCAGTGGTTTTTATTTAGTGACGCAACATGTGCATCAAACTAGGTGTGGGGTAAGTTGGACCAGTATAGTGCGGTGGTGGTGGAACTGCCCCGCTGCTTTAAAAATTCATGATTTTAAGCTTATCGTATATATGGCCATATTTATTTGCATTAATTGCAAAAGCAATTACGAAATTTTTTCCTTTTTTTTTTTTAATATTTATTTTTTTCAACCTACTAGAAAACCCAACTAACAAAATTGCTTCCGATTTCAGACATTAAAGTGTCATTCGTTTCTTTAGTGACCCAGAAATCCTTTTGACGGGAAGCCAAATCGGTATAGGATTCAAAGGTGATATAACTGATCCATTAGACTTTCAATAAGCAATAACATCAGCGTCACATTGCGGTGAACTGTTGTTTCTTTAATCACATCCAATGGTGATCCAAAGAAATATTAATGCAATCCATAGAGTTAGTATCTTGCTCGGGTTGCTATAATATTTATATAAGTAAATAGAGAAAGGCTTATATTGCAAACGCCATGACTCCATTTTGCTACCATTTGCAATTCAAGTAAAACGTATTATGTGATTGTAATAATTAATTTGTAATAATGCGAATGAGCGCACGCTTTTTTAGTTTTTCAAAAATGTGGGCATCTTAATTATTTGCATAAATAATTAAGTGCAATGACAACATTAGGCACTTATATGCATTCACGTGCGGCAGGCTAAGACGCTTTCAATAGATTTTTTTTAGTTAAATTATGAGTTATAAAATTCTTTGAGAAAGTCAATCGATTTTAATGCTAATTATTTCATATAAGAGATTGTCCGAGCGGTTAGCGAGCTCTACAAGTAGTGCGACGCATCCAGAGTCCGATCACTAGGCTTACCTAGTTGATTTTTTTTTATTTTTCTTCACACTCTATAATTTACTCCTTTAGCACTTCTTTCGAACTCTCTTAGAATGTTCTAAATAGCAACTGAATTTCCTTCTTTAAGGTGCTATAGGATTTAAAAAGTTCTCCTTTTTAACTCTATAGAGTACTAAAGAAAGATTAAATGAATGCAATATACGATATATAAATATAAATAGCTTCTATGGATGAATATTGGAGTAAAATTGTTAGTTGCGAATAATTATTATTTTTCACGTAAGGTTTATTTAAAACAAAATTTAGTGACTAATAAATGATGGCTTTGTTGTTATTTTTAGATATTAATTTTTCCATTTTTTACGCCGTCCTCAAACCAACCCCACCTACTGGTCCAACTTGCCCCACTAGCGGGTAATAGGGCTGGCCACGAGACGAGAAAAGTCTCGATCTTGGTCTCGCATGACGAAACCGAGACGAGACTGCCTTTTAAGCAACCGAGGCGAGACCGAGACGAGACTGTATATTTGGACCGAAATTTACAGAAAGTCTAATAGATTAAAATATCCAATTTCAGTTAAATTTTTTTGTTTTATTCTGCACAAATTCAAACTATAATCGATAATATTTCGTTCCAATAATAAACAGGTTGTCCAGAAATCGTATTTTTCTGAGACGAGACTTAATTATACGAGACCGACACGAGACCGAGACGAGTCTGAAAATTTTCGATTTTCACGAGACCGAGACGAGACTTACAAAAGTCTCGCAGAGTCTCGTCTCGTGGCCAGATCTTATAGTGGGGTAAGTTTTAGCACTTGGGCATGGTGCCCTTGAGGCTTTATAGTAATTCTTCTGCCGTGACACATTTTCAATTTTTTTAAATTGCATTTAGAAGCCAAAAGTCTATTCTCTCAATTGATCCCAGTTTCATAGTTGTAGACAAACAAAAATTAACTTATTTAAATGAACCTAAGTAATCAAAATACAAATTGTTTATTCACAGTAAGCAAATCAAAATTTAAAATTGAGATAAGTAAGTTGTAACTCATTTATATATCCATAATTAAATTAAAATCATTGATAAATAAAAATTATGTTAACCCTATAGCCCAATCTTTAAAAATAACATATATATTTACCTACATATAGGTATAAAGATGTAGTAAGTCAAAAAGATGAGAAAGACTCATTTGATGCCAGTTCAGCATTAATATTAGGGCTGGCCACGAGACGAGAAAAGTCTCGGTCTCGATCTCGGTCTCGTATGACGAGACCAAGATCAGACGAGACGAGATTGCCTTTTAAGCAACCGAGACGAGACTGTATATTTTAACCAAAATTTACAGAGTCTAAAAAATTAAAAAATCCAATTTCAGTTAAATATTTATTTTCTTCTGTACATATTTAAACTATAATCCAAAAAATATTTTTGTTACAATAATCAACATTTTGTCCGGAAATCGTATTTTTCAGAGACGAGACCGAGACGAGACTTAATTTTACGAGACCGACACGAGACCGAGACGCGACTGAAAATTTTCGATTTTAACGAGACCGAGATGAGACTTACAAAAGTCTCGCAGAGTCTGGTCTCGGGGCCAGTCCTAATTAATATTATTAGTAAATTTATAATTTTATAAATCTGCTATGGGGTCAATAACCAATCACATGAAACCCTTTTCAAAACGATCTCTTCTGACTGCAAACAAAATTCCCAATCAGTTTCCCATCTATTTCCCTTGTCAATCAATGTACCATTGCTTCTATACACTTATAATATTTATGTTACCTACTTCCTTTTTAAGGTTCACTGCCTATGTCTCTTATCCTCCTTTGATTAGTAGTATGCGATGATGATGGTGGATAGCTTCTAAATCTGTCCCTCAGATAAGACACAGAACAAACAAAAATTATCATTATATTGACACTTCGAGCCACCAACATCAATCCGAATCCTTTTCATAAATCAACCCTCTTCACCCGTTACCGCCTGTAGTGCCGCCAGACTAAACAGTCCAACTATTAATTAGTTACATCATGCATCCTTACATGTCGCAGTGAGATTCATTATCAATGCATCACTCATTGGGAGAGGAGAAAAATCTATATTCTATTATTAATTAGTTGGGAACAATCCTCTGTGTCATAAATCAATGTTGTTGTTGGCTGGCTTGACATGGCCAGAATAGAAGGGAGAGAGAGAGCTCGCAGTCCTCTTATCTTTGAATCTCATTTTTCATCTTCACAGAGCAGCGGTCGGGGCTGTATTGGCGGGACACCAGGAGATCGAAGACCGACCGAACGACGCTGACGACGACGTTGACAAGGACAATACCAACGACAAGAACAACAACAAGAACGATGTCGAACTCCAATTAAACGCGATTCTCCTTCAACAAGATTCCGCATCCTAAACATGATGTCATTGGACTTTACATTGTAGGTACAGATGGAGAGGTAGTTTCAAGGGCTTTAAAATACTTGAACATCGATTGCAATCGTGTGCTGCTTAGAGCCTCTCTTATCCACCCGCAACCGCTCCTCCGAAAACATATTTCGACTGACCTAGTTGTGACACACATATTTATATATCAAGGGACAAGGAAACGGAGATTTAGTCTCCAGGTTACGTGACACACACAATACGATTTATGATGATGATGATGGCACTCCAGTCTGCAGAACTCAATTTGTCCTTGCAAAGGATGTCACCCACACACCACAAATAGTTGCATGATGCATGTTATGTTCGAGAACTTCGTTCGTTCCACTTGAATGCTTGGCCACTCTGTGCGATAGTAAGTAAGTATAGTTGTTACCAATGACAATTTGAATAGAGATTGAGAGACACAAGTGGATGGGTGGGACATAAGACGAAACGGAAGCGAATGAGATGATGAAATGGCTTTTGTATATATTTGGTGAACATTTTTGAAGTAGCTTGTCAATGAGAATTTCTATGCCAAATAGGTCTTATTTTTCGATATTTGCATGAATGCACTGAAAATGCCAACTTAACATACACAGCCACTGTCTCCTACACATAAACAAGAACGATCAAGACCTAGGTCCGAGAAATAATTGAAAGAAAAAGCATTGTTAACATAGGTTAAGAGGACAACAGTGGATTCGAAAAGTGTTTAACAGTGGGTAGGGTAAACGTTTTTTCATACAAAATTAAACCTTAAAATTTTCGTGAACAATATTAGGTATATTATACTTTAAAAAGAATTAAACTATAAAGCAATTTTATGAGATGAGAAGGGAAATTCAAATATATTTTACCAGCTAGCTCATTTAGAAACGTGTATTAGTGCAGGAAAACACATTATTCACTTCGAAAAAATTCCGACAAAGCTGCATTTTGGTGAAGAGCTTCATTTGTACGTCGTTTACTCTTCCTAGATTTTAAGTGGAGTGGAAAAATTTCAGGGAAGAAAGGGGTTGAATTCAGTAGTTTTATAAATTGCTCATGTTTTATCATAGCTCGGGTTTTTTTCTATAGAATTTTATATTTAATATTTTTATTCCGAAATTTCACAATAATAAAATTCATTGTAAACAAAACATTCAGATATTATCAATAATTCTTTTATATTCTCTTTTATATTATTCGTCTTAACTAAGGCTTCAGATATGTTTTGCCTTTTATTTAAACAAAAAAAAGTTATGAGCAAGATCCAAGGAAGGCTCATAGGGGTCATGACCCCCCCCCCCTGGGAGATTCAACTTTTCTTTTTCTATATGAGTTTGTTTAAATAAGGAGCAAAAGATAGATCTATTGTGCTCATGACCACCACCCCCCCCACCCCTTAAGTCGCATGTTCTATGCATACCTGCTCTCAGTATTGGTAGAACATAAATATTTGAATGGGAAATAACTTAAGCCCAACGTTTAACATCATCTTTATTTATATGTATCTTTGCTCATATTTACAAAACCTCTTAAAACACTTTAAAAACTAGATATTCAAAATCCGCCCTTGGTTATGAGCCGTTTAGTAAACAAAATGAGAATGAGCATTTTGGTCTACCTATTGCCCACAAGTCAGACATATATCGTTGGAAAGCTTGGACCTAATACATCATTTTTTTATAAGGACACAAAGCTGTAAACCATGGGTTTTGGCAGTACATGGCAACAAAGATTGCAATTAGAGCAAAAATTAATTGCAATAGTGTTCCATTGAAATGACAGTAATGGTCACTTCAGATTTACTGAATAGAACCTAAAATAAAGGAATTTTTATACCAATGGCCACTAATATCGAATAATATAGTTGGCTAAACTGTAAGAAAATTCAACTTTTTTTTATTCGATTTAGCGAATTTAATGAATGGGAATAATTGTGCGTCTAGTGCCCACAATTGAGATATACAACGTCGGAAAGCTTAGTTCCCTTCCAGAGCATCATTTTTGAATACGGATACACAACTGTAAACCATGGTTAGGTTCGGTTAGGAGGGGTGTGCACAGCCTTAGCTGTTTGCGTAACACGGGGGCCTATTGGTGCATTGTGATCCCCTGATAAATGAAATACACACTGAGGGAAAAATTGCGATCTAAAATTAAATACGACCGTATTTGATCTAAAGAATTTTAAATGAAGTCGCTCATTTTTATTTTTACGTTGAAACAATGTTAATTTTAATATGCGACGTAATTTTAAGAGAATTAACCTAGTTTCAAATTAAAACATTTTTATTTTTACATTGAAATCAACTTTTGTACATTTACAATCCGTTCAACGTTGTTTTAAAGTGAAACGTTATCATTTTTACATTGAGATCCACATTTAAAGTGCGCTCAACCTTGTATCAAAGTGAAACGTATTCATTTTTACATTGAAATCCACATTTTACATTACGATCCACTTTTATGGCATTAAAGTGCCATCAACGTAGTTTCAAAGTGTTGCATAGTCCAGTAAACTTCAATTTGTTTGTATTTGTAAGCTTAATATAAAGAATTTCGAGAGCGCGTTGTTGTTTTTCGAGGTAGCTCCCTTACATTTGTGAACAAATTAAACGCGCACTTAAAATTCACTTTCATATAATCGAAAAACAATATTTAATTACTTTTCCTATATTTATTAATAAGAAATACTCATAGCATTAAACGATTCACTTTAAGGCGTCACAAAAAAAATGAAATGCATCGAGCATGAATATACATTTGTCTTTGTCTTACATAAATTTCAACAAAGAAGCGTGGCGTGGGTAGCCATTTTGAATCAATACCTAACCAAGCGAAGTTCAAACTACGTTGATTCGAAGTAGATACCTAAATG
The DNA here is from genome assembly GCA_949320155.1 of Melangyna quadrimaculata. Taxonomy (NCBI): domain Eukaryota; kingdom Metazoa; phylum Arthropoda; class Insecta; order Diptera; family Syrphidae; genus Melangyna; species Melangyna quadrimaculata. The sequence continues at coordinate 50,977,131 of OX439483.1, forward strand.
TTGTTTTAAAAGATGGATTAATTTGATTTAACCTTGATTCCACTTTAAATCAACATATAAACGTAGTAAAATCTAGTTCGTTTTTAAGTATGAAATCACTTTGAAATAAAGTCGCTCCACTTTGATTTGAGAATTTTCGCCGTCGGCGCCAAATCGTTCCGAAAAATATTAGAATCAAAGTTTTTGGCTTTGATTTTACGTTGTTTTTTTTCTCTGTGCAGAGATGTTCCTAACTAATGTTCACATGGACTGGTGCGTTTGTGAACCAGCCTGTTTTTTTTATGAATGTTTTCATATCGAGACCTGCGCTAAGAACGTCCAGTTCTCCAACAAACCTGTTTCCGAAGTACCGGAGGCGATTTGCTTGGAGGTTTGGACAATCATACAGCAGGTGCTTAATGGTTTCAATTTCCTCAGCATCCTCACAGCTCCTACAGAAGTCGGGTGCGAAGGCGCCTATTCTGGTGGTCATTGTGCCAATGACGCAATGACCCGTTAGTACACCTATCAGGATTCTTAATTTCTTTTTACTCAGCGATAAAATATACTGAGTTTCCTTTTCATTAATTCTGGGCCATAAACTACTATAGATAGTTTTTCTGCCGCTTTTTCAATAGCGTAAATCTCAGCTTGAAAGACACTACACTCATCTGGGAGTGTAAATGATTCTCTAATAATGAGAGGTGCACAGAACACCCCTGCCCCTGTTCCTTCTTCCATTTTTGACCCATCGGTGTAGAACGGGATACCTTGTTCACTGATTAGTGAGTTATAGGTTCCCATCCATGCCTTTCGGGAATTAAAATGGAGAAGTGTATTTTAAAATCTATTATGGGTGGTACGTAGTCAGTCGTCATATCAAGTTCGGCCACTGTGTCCTACCTTAGCAAGATAGACCCATGTCCATAGGTGCTGTGCTTCCAAGAGCTCATTTCTTTAAGTCGAAGTGCACTTTTGGCTGCTGTGCATCTTATGTACTCGTCCAGTGCTGGAAGATTTAGAATAATTTCTAGCCCTGCTTGTGGCGTAGAACTCTGTACCCCCGTTATTCCTATACAAGCTTGTCTCTGTACCTTGTTCAGGTTTTTGAGATAGCTAACTTTTTCTACAGCCTTCCACCACACGATCGAACCATAGGTAAGTATGGGACGAACAATTGCTGTGTAAACCATGGGGTTTAAGCAGTATATTACAAAATATAAAACAATTCGTCTATGTGTATTCGAATTTGCAAAGTATTTTTCTTATTATTTTGGTCGTTTATTTAAGCCAACTTCCACTGTTAAGGACAACAAAAGAAATACTCGTACGTTTGTACACTCCATAGTCCCTAATAATTTTCATAGGTCCCGTTTCTGGGAACTAGGTAGACCAGGTCCTATATATTTGTGCCCATTCTCACTAAAGCAATAATTTTTCGATATTTTTTATTCGTTTTTTTTTTTGTTAAAATTCAGCGCTTAATTTTTTTATAAAATTTTTCAAACAATTCATTTTGATACAAAATCTATTTTTTTTTAACAAAAAGTGTCTTATGTAAAATTCTTAATTTCGATTTAGTTTTCAAGTTTTATCAAAAATATTGAAAATTTAACAGTGCGAAACATCTCTCAAAAAATGCGTCAGTGAATTTGGTCGAATTTTGTGTGTTCACACAAATATATTTAATAAAAAAACCTTTGAATGCAATATTGTTCCTTATCCCAAGGTTCATTCACTTGTCTATTATAATCAAAACTAACTTCACGATAGTGGAGAAGTCCAAAGTCGGTTTGTTTATAGATGCTTCCAAGCATTCGTACGTCTGTGCTTCTTTGGTCTGTCCGTCCTGATGCAAATTTGTGCGAAACATTTGTATGTGATTCCCTAGAGGAAAAATTCAATTTTTTGTTTTAGATCACCTAGAACGGGAAGCTTCCATAGGTACAAAAATTTCGGTTACATAAAGTCTTCTCGAAAGCGGCTATAAGCATTTTGATTAAACTTCGTATGTGGAAATTCTAAGACAGTTTTAATCGTAATAACTGCAAAATAGATTTTTGTAAAAAATGCGACTAATTGAAATAAAGTTTTTTTTCTGCATATGTATTGCAATTTATGTTTGTCATACGTCTGATTACATTCCAGTCAAATTAGCTTTTTACGAGGAAAACAAATGGGCATGACTAGATCGCACAAACTTGCTCTCGTAGCTAACAACTTTAACGTAGATAGAAATTGATAAGGTACATATGGATCGGTTTCATAATATTATGATATCATTAAATAAAAGTTTCAAAAATAAGTAAAAATTTGTTATTTGAATGGCTACAAAAGTGAGAACTCGAAAAAAAAGTATCCCATTTAATTGGTTTAATAAAAATTAATAAACAAAAAAATTAAAAATCTTTGTAGCGGTTTTCTTAATAATTAACTTTTTATATAATAAAACGATTTGCCCATTTTAAAAAAATAAAATCTGTTATGCCAACTTTTAGTATTAAATATAATACAATTTTCAGAAAAAAAAAATTAAACATTTTTTTAAAAATCCAGAAATTATTTTTTCGAAAATTTGTATGTACATACATAATGCAAAATTGTTTGAATTATAATTATTATTTTGGTTGAAATCGGTGTAGCCGTTAACGAGAAATTCGAAAACCAAAAAAGATGTTCTATGAAAGCGGTTCTTATCAAAATATTGACCATACCTTTAGTAGTAAATGGACATATTTTTATCAAAATTCTTGGAGCTGATTTCGAGAAAAATAAGTTTTTTCTTAACGGTTTTTCAATTCAACATTTGTATGGAATGAACAGTTATGTTTGACGTTAGAAGCATGATGTTTTCAAGTATTCCACACATTTTACACCTAGTTTAAAAAATCTTGGCCTAGTCGTAACCAAGTAACCAATTTTTGGAAATAAAAAGAAAAAATATGTAAAGATCATTTTCTTATTTTAAATATTTGAATTTTTCTAAGATGATTTTATATGATTTTTCCTTTTGGCCCTAAAAAAAAACCTGTGTGTTATCTAAAAAACACTATGAACCATGTTTGAAGAAAATTCCTCCAGCCGTTTAGGCTGTAGGGCCGAGGACAGACAGACAGATAGAAGGAATTGCAGGACCCATTTTTTTCACGTTTTCTACCATTGTAATGTCAGGGAAAATTATTATCTCGAGTTCGATTTTTTTACGAATCCATAACATGTCATAAATGAGAAGTACACCTATATATAGGGCTGTCCACAAGACGAGACTCTGCGAGACTTTTGTAAGTCTCGTCTCGGTCTCGTTAAAATCGAAAATTTTCAGTCTCGCCTCGGTCTCGTGTCGGTCTCGTATAATTAAGTCTCGTCGTGGTCTCGTCTCCCAAAAAACCGATTTCCGAACAAACTATTGATTATTGGAACGAAATATGTTCGATTATCGTTTGAATATGTGCACAAGAAAATAAATATTTAACTGAAATTGGATTTTTTAATTTATTAGACTCTCTGTAAATTTCGGTCCAAATATACAGTCTCGTCTCGGTTGCTTTAAAGGCAGTCTCGTCTCGTCTCGGTCTCGTTATGCGAGACCGAGATCGAGACCGAGACTTTTCTCGTCTCGTGGCCAGCCCTACCTATATGTCGCAAGTAAAAAAACGAAATCCTAGTCCACCCTAACCAACATTTTCTTTCTTGTCTTGACATAGCCTGCGCCCCTAGCTTTTTGTTAATTTAAAAAATAAATTTTGATTTCTTTTTAAATGTTTAGCAACAAATTATTTAATTATCGTATAGAAAACAAGACCAGAAGTATTGTGCCTCTGTCATGCTCTATAATTTCTGATGAAAAAAATTCGAATCCCTAAACGAATATACGGATTTACGACAATTTAATTCTCACTGGGTATTTAGGTTTTAATTTTGTGATTTCAAAAGACAAAATTAGTGATTATTTTTGAAATACAACCACTATAATAAATTTGTATTATAATTTTTTTTATTATTTACTATCCAGTTACCTACAAAAATGATAATGGTCACTATAGAAATATTTAAAAGTCGGTTTTGGTAAGACTGAATGTGGAACCAAAAAGTCATTTGCTTGGTTTAATTAATAGGAAGCTAGTTGATATTTTGAAAAATTCATAAAAAACTAAATTACGAACGATTTCTTGTAAGACTTTCACGCTACTCGTTATAAGGAATATCATGCAAATTATGATTAATTTTGGGATTTTTTAGCTCATATTTTTGTTTAACAACTTAGACAGTTGGATCTATGGATTATAATCGTCGACTTTCTATTTCTGTCAAAATTAACTGAGTCCAAAATGCTCATAAACTTAATAATTAAGACAACACTATAATGTAAAACAAGTTTTAAAAATTCATCTTTTTAATCTTAGTTATATTTTCAAGTTATATATTTCTTTAAAAGAACACTTCATGGATAATACCTCTCGTACAGATAAGCCCGGCCGATTCGTTTCAGAGCATAAAATTCCATTAGTTACGGGCTTATAAATTTCATCTTCATTTCATTCATATATTATGTGAATTGGGTCACAACATCTTAGTCACTTCAAATAATGTTCAAAAGCACTAAACGATAAAAGATTTTGCCGTCGTAAAACCTTAAACAATAATCATACTATATGTATAAAGCAGAAGACACTTGATTTTACTAAAAAAAAAAAATTAAATGGTGTTCCATATGACTTCTTAACTATCAATGAAATTAAGATAAGCCTATACTTTTTGACGATGATGACAGTTTAACGAAAACCCCTTTCTCTAAATTTATTAATTCACCAAAAACACTACTAAACATATATAATTTTAATTCTGAGATTAAAAACTAGGCTTTAATAAATTACCACAAAAACAAGATGGCACATTAAAAGTAAAAGTTTTTTTTTGTTACTCCAAAGATCGTGTCTCCTAAGTGCCATCTTCAATTTTTTTTTTTAATTTCTTAATTTCGTGCGTGTGTCACGTTGGAAATGAGGAACACACAAAAAATATACATTTAGATAAATTAACAAAATAAATACACTTTATAGCCTCGTCTCCTCCTCTTATGTGGATGTGATGATGTTCCGAGCTCCCCAAAAAAACAAGACACTATAAAAAAAACAAAAAAATTAAAGCAATAACAATTATTAAAGTGTCTCAGTTTGAAGAGAAATATGTGTATAAAAAATCGAATGCATTAGTTAGTAATGTTGCATCATTTTGAGGAACGAAAACGTTTTCCCTCTCATTAATTTTTCGACGCGGCGATAAGGTGTCAAGTCGGTTTCCGTTTCTCGTTCATTCGTATACAAGCAGCACGCTGACAGTTGAAATTAATTTTGTTCTTGGCTTGGACACTATAGGCGCGGGGACACAGACTCTTGCTGATAAGAGAATGATGCTCCTCTTTTGGTGTTTCAGCATCATCATCATCATCAGCAGTGTGCCAGAGGCCATAGTCATTCAAAAAACAAACGAATCTTAATTATGTCATTTTGTGTCCGAACAAATAAATTCCACTTCCATCATCATTGGAATGACGAAATTCTTAGTAAGAACGACATTTTGTCGCCTTCTTATCCGGTAGACGTGAGAATGTCATACGAAATGATAACAAATAATTCCGATGTATGTTCATACGTTAGGGGCAAGTTATGGATTTGTTAGAAAAAATGATAAACTTTTACTTTTCAAGTATTAAAAAAAAAAACAACCATTTCTTGGTAAAAACAAGAGAAACTAGGTTAAATGATAAATCAACAGGTTCATTTATTTTTTAATATTTTTAAAAATAAAAGTCCTAGAACCATACGTTTTCCACTATTAGGCTAAGAGTTCATAAGCACATTGGATTTTGAAAACGAAAATAGTACTTAATTACGTTAATTTGTCAAAAAAAAAAATATTTTAACATTTTTCTTAGATTTTTGTTTGAGTTTGAAAATTATTTTTTCAAAAACTTTTCATTTAAACAAGTTTATTTAAAAAGCAAACAAAAGAGGGGTATTTCGGCTTTGCAAACAGATATAACGTGGCATTGCTAGTTTTAACGTTGCTTTTAATATTTGTTTTTGTTTTAAGTAATTTTATTTTAATAAATTGCACTCCCTACTATACCATTTTTGTGTCATCTAAATCCAACCTAAATGCTCCAGCTTTAATCACACTTAATACGAATCACCCTGTATAGAAACATAAATTGTAGATATAAAAGTTGTGAAGCGTCCAATGTGAACAAATACATGCGACCCAGGCTTGCACACTATTTTTTTTTTAAATGAATCAGGTGTCAATTTATTTGTAGTAGAGACAAGGTAGGTATGGGAGCGTCACACAAAAATCAGAAATCGTTTGAAACAAATCTAATTTGTTTTTTTTAGGAATGAAAACTAATTTGTTGCATTTTTAAATGACTAACACTACTAAACTCTCCCCCTTTATCATGACGGTTGTTTATTTTTTTTTTTTTTTATTTTTGATGACTTAATCCATGAATGTGGAGGAGTCCGAATGAGTTGTCAGACAGGAATTCTACGAAATTATTAATCCCCGTCAAGAATTTGGGCGTTCGATATAAACAAAAAAAATATAGATACCATATAACCAAACAATTTATAATCTCTTAAATTTTATTTTACTTTTTATTGAATGCTTTTAAGTTAAAAATTTATAAAATAACAGTATTTATAAAATAACCATAGCATCGCTAAGATAGTAAAGGTGACTTTTGAGTATTTTGCAAAAAAAAAAAACAAAGATTAAGAATGGTATATTGCAATAATATTATATTATAAAGGGTGGTTAAATTTTAAGGGCCGATGTATGTTGAATGTGAACCACACCTAAACGTCAAGTTTTTTTTTGTATTTCATTTGACATTTCTAACTTTCAGACTAGCTCAATTTGAACCATGGATAGATACACAATCGAGCAACGCGTTAAAGTTATTCAGGCTTATTATGAAAATGGGCGTTCAAATCAAAATCAAATTTCGTGATTTTTTCGGTCAATTTAATCGTCAAAATGTGTGCACGATCGGAAATGCGTACTGCAGAAAATAATGCTGCTGTTCGTGATAGTGTGGCTGAAGAGCCGTCCACCTCAACTCGTTGATGAACATTATGCATAAAGACTTGCATTTACACGCTAACAAGGTGCAATCGACTCAAGAACTAAAGCCTCTTGACCATTTCAAGCGTCGTTAATGGTCAGACTGGTGGGAAGAAATGGCAACAGTGGATGATCAATTTTCGAAGAAAATTATTTTCAGTGATGAGGCACATTTTCACCTCAGTGGATTCGTCAATAATGCAAGAGTGATTGTCGAAAAACCAATGCACCCACAAAGAGTGACTGTTTGGTGAGGTTTATTGGCTGGCGGTATCAGGCAGTTACTGTGAATGGTGTTCGCTATCGTGCGATGATAACGAACTTTTCATGGCCAGAATTGGAAGCTATAAATGTGGACGCTATGTGGTTTCAACAGGACGGTGCCACTTGCCACACAGCTAACGAAACAATGGCTCTTTTGCGCGACAAATTCAATGGCTGTGTTATCGCACGTGGTGGCGAGGTCAATTGGCCGCCAAGATCATGTGATTTGACACCGTTGGACTTCTTTCTTTGAGGTTATTTGAAAGAAAAGGTGTACGTCGATAAGCCAGCAACAATTCAAGAGCTAAAGATGAGATAATTCGGCACATTAACGGCATAGAACCTCAATTATACCTCAGCGGAGGCGCGAACGCAGGGGGGGTTTGGGGGTTCAAACAACCCCCCCCCCCCCCCGAAATGTATGTATTTAACTTCCTCGACATACAATTTCACGCTTAATTTTAGAGTTTTCAGTTTAAACCCCCCCCCCCCCGCGAAATTATAAACCCACCCGCCCCCAACCCCACCGAAATTTTTTCCTGCCTTCGCGCCTGCCTCAGCGTCATCGAAAATTTGGACCATCGGATGGAGGTGTGCCACCCCGGTGCCGGCGGCCATTTGGCCGATATTTTGTTCCATACATAATTAAACCATACCAATATTATCATAATAAAAAAAAAATGACAATAATTTCCTAAATAATTTGTTTTTTATTCAAAATCAACATCGGCCCTTAAAATTTAACCACCCTTTATAATAATGTTGCATTTCAAGAAATAAACTGCACAACTGGATCGCATAAACTTGCTTTCGTAGCTAACAACTTTAACGCAGCTAAAATTTGGCAATATATGTTTTCGGTTCAATAATATATAATGATGTCGTAACAAATAAAAAGTTAAGTGGTAAATAAATGCAAATTTTAAATATAAATTATTATATATTTTTTTTATAAATTTGGTTTTCTTTTAAATAGCTACAAGAACACCGATACCCGTTTTAAGGATCTTGAATTTTCAAAAACAAAAATAGTATTTAAAAAAAAAATAAATTTCGTAGTGAATCTAAAAACCTTAAGTACAAAATTTAAAAAAAATGTCTTCAGTTGCTTAGACTTCTGTTCGTTTGTACAGAAAGACAGACTTAACAGGCAGACAGAATTGTGGGATCCACTTTTTTTGCGTTCTCTATCATAGTAATGTTAGTGAAAATTATTATCTCGAGTTTTTTTTACGTATCCAAAACTAGCCCTATAGTACCTACTTATAGGCTATTGATTAGGTATGTCCTAAAAAACAGGGCAATAAGGAACTAAGACGTTACCGGGTTTTTATTGTAAAAATCATTGTATGGATTATTGAAGAAGAGAAAATCGCGCTGTGCTATTAAATGAGAGGGTGCAATTTTGAGGAGGGGGGTGAATGCAACCCTTTTCGTTTTTTTTTTTTCGAAAAAATGCCGTTAACCTTTATTGTAGAGAATGAAATTTACTATTGAATACGCCTATTCAAAAAATTTTAAATAAATTTTGTATGTGCTAAAATAAAAAAAACGAAATTTGCAAACAAAATGCAACAATTCGATTTTTAACTTTTTTTCCAGTAGAGATATGTATAGGAATTGCTCCATATAAACGAAAGATTATAAAATTTCCGTTAAACTGGCGTATTCAGAAATTTTTTTTTAAACAAAATTAACAAAGATATAGTCTCTCAAAGTAAGCCATTTTTTCGATTTTTATTGCGTTTACTTCGACCTTATTTTAATTCTTATTTTTTGCAACAAAACTTAATTTTGTTTAATAAAATAAGAATAATTAAAATAATAATAATTTATCAACTATAATTGTTTATTATTACAGCCTTTTTATCTTTTATAAAATGTGAAAACTAAAATTATACAAAAATAAAATAAAAATGTTTGACTAAATCTCTTGAATATCGCCATCCGCATGTCTTCAAGAATATCATCTTCTTCTATGTGCGTTTCTTGCGTATTGTCGCAGTTTACACCCATGCAATTCTTTCAAATCATAGAACACGTTAGCACCAGTTTTTTACAGCCACAGCTTCCGTGACAACCCGCTTTACATCCGCATGCCATTTTTGTCAGCAAAACATCTATTGCAGGAGTTTAATTCATAGTTTTAGGTACCAATCCAAATTTATATGCTTTCCACCCCCACTCGAGAGGATTTGAGAGTAATTGGGCCAATGAAAACTTTGCATTTTTTGATAGCTCACAAAACGTTAAAAGCGAAAGCTACTAGTGTGTTATTCAACCCCCCATACAAAAATGCTGCAAGAAGGTTAGATGCAGAACCTATCTTTCTTCATTAGCATCTTCACGTAAAAACGTGTCCATACACGATTTCAAAGATATTATATATTTAGTAACAGATTTCATAAATTTTGTTTTCCCTGCATTAAAAATTCCGGATGTGGAATCGCATCCGCTAAAAGCATGCATAATTCCAAGATATTGTTGTTGTTGCGGAGAATTAAAACTATTTCGATCATACTATTTTGCAGGTAGCAATGAAGAAGATCACTATCTTGGCCAACTACCACCACATTATTTGACTGGGATGCCTTTTCTTTTGCACATTCCAAAATGGGTACATCTGCATCTTTGTGGGCTTGTTTCGTTTCTATATTGGCGACCAAGAATTTTTGCATTAAGTATGTAATAACATTTTTTTTATTGTTCTCATGTGACAAAAATTAGTCGGGTTTGGAAAGTGCTTTCAATTCATCTTTATTTTTGGTCCGTTTTTGAATAACCGTCAAAAACTACAGTGCAATTGGTATGAAACCTTTGCAAATGATTAATGAATTTGGTACTTATTTCTGCAAATATTTCATTAGTGTTTCACATGATTTTGTACACTAAATATCCGCCATCAATAATGCGACGAATATTATCGATACAATTATTTTCAACGGGTGTGAAAAGCTCATATAAGTCTGATTTCTTATTTTTTCTCATGTTTAACCCTTCAAAAATTGCTGGTGGGTACGGTGATAGTTCATAACTGAAATAGGTAGTCTTCAAATTCAGCATTAGATAGCTTGTACATAGAAAAAGATTATATTCTTGAAGACATGGATGGCGATATTCAAAAAATTTAATCAAATCTAGAAGTGAACATTTTTATTTTATTTTTGAATTTTTTTAATTTTCACATTTTATAAAAGATAAAAAGGCTGTTATAATAATCAATTTTGTTGATAAACAGTGGCCACAAGTCATAACCGCTTAAGTCGATATTTAACATTTTTCAGGAGAGCAGTTTTAAGTTTCAAATCCTCCCTAGGAATCAGGAATTGCTTATTTTTAATTTTTTGGAATGTAAGAATGAAGAAAGAGTTCGCATTTTTAACATACTAAAAGTAAATTAAAGGAACATCTGATAATTAAGGAGTAATTTAAGAAAATAACACTTAAGCTGTTATGGCTTATTGAACATTCAATAAATAAAGCGCTTATATCGAGTTAGGTTGTTATGGCATGGATATAAAAAAAATTAAACCTTATGTCAAGTTATGCTGCTATGTTATATTTAGAAACAACGATTAGAATATCTTATGTCGAGTTAGGTTGTTATTCCTTGTGTGAGAATGCGATATAAGATTTCTTATGTTAAGTTGAGTTCTGTTGTCATACTAATAAATCATAAATCATACATTATATATATATATTATAGTTGTTCGTTCTTACTAAGGTCCAGTTATTAAGTATCGACATTAAAGTTGTAGTCAAGTTAACTCACTAAATTCGAGTTGTTAACTTGAGTGTAACTCCGACACTTCCAAAAACAACAACCGCTATGGCAAAAAATTGTGATTAAGTATGGTCTCGTTTTAAAACTTGAACTTGAAACTTTAAATTAAAAAGGATACGCGTCCATTATTGGATATTGGTTTGCAGTGTCCTGTTAAAAGTGAACTGTAAAATAACTTGACCTTTTAGGCCTCCTTAACTTAGAAAAGAATGGACGAATGGATACCACAACTGTACATAGAAGGTGGTTAAATTGTCACACTACTGCGGCAAGCAATAAGCCAACGTGCTGTGATTCGTCAGCTTCATCTAAGCCAATCCTGTATATTTATGATCTACTTCTCAGGGAAACTTGAAAGTTAGTGTGAAGGCCAGGATCTGTGTGTCAAAAGTGCGATGACTGATTCATCGTGATGTTGTCTCTCCCAAATAGTACTTTGCCTGTGGTCGATATCCAACAACAGCAGAGATAGGTAGGATAAAGAGTTGTTAGTAAATAGACAGTTATAGGAGATGACTTAAAGAAACAGACCTTAGACCGAAACGTCCTGCCTCGGTTTTAAGTGAATTTGTTGCCATCTTCATCAACTCGTTTTAAAAATCGATTTCTCGACTCTTTTTTTTTTGCATATGCGCTGTCACTGTCGCATTTTATCTAGATTCAACAAATTTGTGATCGATGTTATCAATATTTTCAGATTTTGGTATGAATGAAACATTGAAACTCAAAATGTTTACATTTATCTTAATACGACCTGTCGACTTAATATTTAATAGTAAAAGATATGTATTTGGTTCTGAAGACTTAAATAAAATCAATATCAAAATAGCGCCTGTTCTGACTTTTTACAAATACATCTAGCTAGGTTCTTTATGATTCTGTTTGTTAAATTAATAAAGCACATATGTAATGGGTTTTTCAACAGGGACGCTAAAAAAGTAGAGCAACGGGGACAGCAAACGACGACATATTTCTTGCCGTTCTTTTTTTATTTCTCTTCAGTAAGGTTTTCAATTTTATGATGGAAAGATAAACGAGCCAACAACGAGTCAAAATTATTAAAATTTTCTACCGAAATTCGGAGTCAATGGCCTCAAAGTTAAGAGCACTACGTCCAATTTATGGTCATCATAATCGTCCTAGCAGATCAACAATTGAGCGTTTAGTGGAAAATTTGAATCCACAGGCACAGTACAAAATGCCAGTGAGACAAATAAGTGTCCGTAGTGTCGAGAATATTTCTGCCGCTGAGGCTTCAGTTGCAGAAAGCCCAAATGTGTCTCTCACACGTCGTTCTCAAGCGTTGGGCATCTCTGTGACGTCGTTGTGGTGAATTTTGCGAAAAGAAATTGGCCTACATCCTTACAAGATTGACGCAAGAACTGAAGCCGCTTGACCACCAGAAGCGTCGTATGGGCTAAGCAACAACTTGAAAATGATTCGGATTTTCATCGAAAAATCATCTTCATAGCGATGAGGTTCATTTCTGGCTGAATGGCTTCGTCAATAAACAAAATATGCGGTATTGCTCAGGCAGCAATGCACACGTACTTCATGAGTCATCATTGCATCCCGAAAAAATTACGGTTTGGTGTGGTTTATGAGCCGGCGGCGTCATTGGGCCGTACTTCTTCCGTGATGATCAAGACCGGCACGTTACTGTGCATGGGGATCGCTACCGTTCAATGATAACCGAATATTTTTGGCCCCAATTGGATGATATGGACTTGGAGGACATGTGGTTCCAACAGGACGGCGCCACAAGACACACAGCGAATGTCACAATCAATTTATTGGAAACCAAGTTTGGAGAACGTGTTATCTCACGAAATGGTCCAGTCGCTTGGCCGCCTCGGTCGTGCGGTTTGACGCCGTTAGACTTTTTCCTGTGGGGCTACGTCAAGTCTATGGTCTATGCCATCAAGCCAGCGACGATTGATGAACTTCGTACGAATATCGAACGTGAAATTTATGCTTGAAAACCGTCGAAAATTGGGTTTAGCGTCTGGACTTCTGCAAGCGTGCCCGCGGTAGCCATGCAAAAGAAATCGAGTTCCATACATAATGGCATCAAACGTAATTTCACAGAAATAAAGAATTTTATTGATATCTAAAACCGTTTTTGTTTAAAAAAAAAAACTTTTGTAGTGCTCTTATTGAAAAACCCGATACATATATATGTGTACTACAGTTTTTCGTTTCAATTATTTTGTAGTAAGTAGGGAAAAAATACAGGCGGATATTGCAACCGGATTAAGCTGATTCTTTGGCAATCGTCATAACCGGCAGGCGTCGACTGTTCTTTATTTTGAGATTAAAAATTTAAGACCAAATATTCTGCCTACAGCCACTTCTAAATATAGTGTTAAGCGTCAGTTATAGGTATCAGCCGTGGAAAACGTTAACAAAATTCTTTATTATATGTTATTTGTTTTGTTATTGTCTTGCGTGTTTTGCTATACACTCTCTCAAAAAACACGGCTATCCGTAAAACTCATATTTGAAATTTGTAACTGTTATTCGCGAGACATTAAGAAATTGTTATTCCTATTTTATGTATGTAAAAAATATCACTTTGGACCATCTTTCCACATAAGGACTTTTAATATTTCAATGAGCAATACAGGGATTTCGGAACAGACTCCTTTTTGATACCAATCGGATCATTTTCTTTTGTGGGGAATCGGGGATACTATCTTGGGAAATTTCTGGTCAAATTATATTGAATTTACTACCACAAGCTTACGAATTTGTATAAAATATGGGAATTACGTGCAAAAATACAAAGATGCCCCCAGTGACATGATAGCACCATGGAAGCATTCATTAAAATCCATTTGATTCAGTTATGGAACAGACAATTGTTTATATTTCCATTGGAGATTCGGAGTCACTCCAATTGGCTGTTCCGAGTAATATTTTCGGAGTGTTTTTCTGTTCCGGATTTTTTAAAGGAGTAGACCCAGAACACACATATGTATATACATATAAACTCTTTCATCGGATTACTTGTCGTATGAATTTAAGTCTTGCAAAATATACATAAATACCAGACAATTTACTCACATACACAAAATATTTTCCAAATTCGGCTTCGAACGACAAAAAAATAAATTGATTGGAATCAAAAAGGAGTAGTAGGTACTGTTCAAAAATCCAATCGAAAACGACATCCTACTGTGTGAAACTAAACTTTAAAATCGCAAGTAAGTAAGTAAAAGTAAGTTGGCCCCACCAAGTGAACCGCAATATAAGTGAACATTTTCCGAATTGAAACAAAACTGAAAGACATAATGCGCAATGATTATTCTAAAATCAACTTAAAAATTAGACGTATATAAATTCCTATCAAGAAAAAAACTACTATGCACATAATTGAATAACAACTAAACTTTTGGTCTAGTGAGCATCCTTACTAATTGCACCATTTTCACCGATCTAATGTATACGCCTTTTTTCATTTAAAATATTCAAAATTGAAATACACTTTCACTAGCTCTTTTCTTCAGATGCGACTTGTTACAACAACCTAAGTTAACTTATGATTCATATTTTCCCCACTTTTACAGTAAATTCATTAAGGCAAAAGAACATAAGTTAACTTAGAATTGAAATTTTTGGAATTCAAATACGGAATAACGACCTAACTCGATTTATGATTTTCAGAGAAATATAGACTGGTTTGCTAAAAGAACTTTATTCAAGTTAAGTTCATCAAAATTTAGAACTGTGATTTACCATAACAACCTAACTCAAGTTAAGAACTTACTTTGGGGAATAACAGCCTATGTTGACTTAAGAAAACTGAAAAATTTCCTGTTTTGAATAATGGGCACGAAATATATTTCTTCACTTGGCTTATGTTGTTATGCGTAACAACTATAGCTACTTAAAAAAACTTAGCTTGAGTTATGAAACCAACGTTACAAAAAATTATATTTTATTATTTGTATAAAGAGTCCGCCATCTAACGTTTTTTTTTTTCAACTAGTGCTTATTTCGTGAATGGTAACACTTGGCTCATGTCTGATTTGACAGATAACTATTCCGCTGAACGAATATGGTTGCGTATACGCTTGAACAACGCTGGGAAATATTGCGACATTACTTTGACGATTTTGCCCAAAAAATCATCTTTTCAGATGAAGCTCATTTTGATCTTGGCGGGTATGTAACCAAGCAAAATTGTCGCATTTGGGGCACAGAAAACCCGCACGCATACATTGAAAAGCCGATACACCCAAAACGAGTCACTGTTTGGTGCGGATTTTGGGCCAGAGGCATAATTGGGCCATTTTTCTTGAACTGAGCAAGGAGTGCCATGTTGAACAAATTTTTGATCACAAAAATTGAAGAGGAGGATATTGGCAACATTTGGTTTCAACAGGACGGCGCTACGTGCCACACAGCCGAAGCTTTACTCGATGTTGATGATGCATTTTCAAAAAAAAAGAAGTTATTTGGCGGACCCTTTAGTTAAGTTGTTTTGGCAAATGATTTTTAAAAAAAATAGACTTAAGTCGTTAGGTTTTTTGCTTATAACTTCCGTCAAAAAAAGATATAGCTAGACGTAAAAAATTGAGAGGGGATGGATTTTGATAATCTTAACACAATTATGATAATAACTCAATTTCGTCATAACTCGACTTAAGCGGTTATGGTTTGTGGCCACTGAAATAAGTTGATAAATAATCTTATTTTTCTTACTTTATTAAGATTTTTAGATTAATAGATTGCTTTATTTCTTTCAAAGTAATGTTGATTACAAGTTTTACATTAGTTAGTTAGCGTACAACCCTATTAAGGTATGGCCTTGGCCGTCACCTCAGATGGCAATTTAAATAATAATTAATGTTTTCTAAAACAATTTATAATGATAGGTTTTTTTTTTTTTTTTTGATTAACTATTTTAAAATTCTTTTGCTATTATTTTGGCTCTGTAGTCAGCAGCTTCCTTACAGAATACAGCGAGTGGCTTCCATCCTTCACATCCATTTAAAATGTTCATTAATCTCTCTAATGTTATTTTCGAGCTGTAGAAAATACCCTTCTTATCTCACTGAGAACCGGGCACATCGCTATAAAATGGAATACATCTTCTCGTGATCCAAGTTTACATAGGGTGCAAAATAAAGGAAGATCATCCCTGTGTGGTTTGAAATTCAAGTTGAGCAGTTCCCCTCTTGCTTTGAAAATGGTTGATATTTTTAAGGTAATGATTTTATCCCGAAAATAATTGCATTCAGATAAGTCGTAATTAAGTCTGCAGTAATACTGTCTATAAAGCGATGACTGAGCTCGTTCTTTAAACTCCTCTCTCAGTTTCTCGTCCAGTCTCCTTATGAAAATACACAAATTCTCTCTCCAAGCATCCATATTACCAAATGAAACATTTAGATCCAGATTGAATCTTCTTGCCAAAAGTTGCCACTTTTTGTAGAATAAAGATTTGGAAGAGATAGCATGCGTTACAATAAGCCTAGTCAGACGGTTGAATGGCTGCGACATTGCTTTCATTACATAATCAAAGTGAAGATTCAAGGTTACAGTAAATAATGGCGACATTCCCGTTACTAATAAAAGCATATAGTTTGGAGTGTTCGAGGGAGTTTGAACAATCTTTTGAGAAAAAATCTAAGCAATTTTTTAACTTCTTCACTTTGTTCGTAACCCCACACCTGAGCAGCGTAAAACAAGACTGATTTGGAAGTCGCATCAAAAAGTTTATACTTTGCACTTAAACTGAGTGCACTCGAATTAATGCAGGATTTCCATGTAGAGTTCAGTGCTGTTTTAGCTAGCTGAAGCTTGTTGGAAAGATGACTTTTCTTAGATAAATTAGATGATATTTTCATGCCAAGATATTCGTACTCTTTGACGATTTCAATATCTTCGCCAGCAAATTTCCACTTTTCATATTAGGCGTAGCGTCCACCGGCCTTTCGGAATATCATTATTTTGGACTTACTTAAATTCACCGTGAGATTCCATATCGCGCAGTATTTTTCAAGGTCCAAAATCATGCGACTTAGTCCTTGAGTCGTGTCCGATAACAGGACAATATCATCAGCATACATGAGCACTATAATTCTCGTTCCAGCCTACAAAATTCCACCGCAAAGCACATCATTCAGGTCGTTGAATGAACAAAAGAGTACTTAGAACACACCCCTGTTTTACTCCCATGTTTGCTGGAAACCATTCCGAAAGAATCTTTCCATTCCAAACCACTGATTGTATGTCAGAGTACAAGAGTTTAAGAATATTAAGCATCTTTGTGGACATTCCCATCAATGATAATTTATAAAATAGCGACCTTCTATCGATAGAATCAAAAGCTGCTTTGAAATCTACGTAAAAAGCATACAGTTTCTTATGTTGGTCCTGGAACGATTGCGCAATATTCATTAGAGTGAAAATCTGCTTGATTGTTGAATGATTTTGTCTAAATCCAGCCTGAAAATCACTAAGCAGGTTCTCCTTTTCAGCCCTTGTTGTAAGTCTTGTGAATAGAACAGATGAAAAAATCTTTAATGAAATACATCTATAATTCTCGGCTAAATTTATGTCACCTTTTTTATGTAATGGAAACAAAATCGCCTTTCGGAAGCCTTGCGGTAAATTATAGAAGTTAAATATATGATTAAAAGAGTTAGTCAGCATATTTAAAGCCTCTTCTGTTAGACACTTGTAGAACTCAAAAGGTATTCTGTTTTCCCCTGGGGCTTTGTTCAACTTTGTTTTTGCGATGGCCTCTTTGGCTTCCTCCAAATTTATGCGTCTATCTATTAAATAAAATTAAGTTTTGTTGCAAAAAATAAGATTTAAAATAATGTCAAAGCAAACGCAATAAAAATCGAAAAAATGGTTTTGAGAGACTATATCTTTGTTAATTTTGTTTTAAAAATAAATTCTGAATACGCCATTTTAAAGGAAATGTTATAATCTTTCGTTTATATGGAGCAATTTGTATACCTTTCTATACCGAAAAAAAAGTTAAAGGCAAATAAGTAAAATAAACCAACAAAATTTGTTTGCGATTTGGTTTTTTTATTTTAGCACATACAAAATGTATTTTTATTTGATATTGATTTATACTTATTTGATAGTAAATTTTATTCTCTACAATAAATGTTAACGGCATTTTTTCGAAATTTAGCTTAGTTTTCGAGTTTTATGCAAAAACCGAAAAGGGTTACATTTAACCCCCCCCCTCCACAAAATTGCACCCTCTCATTTAAAAGCACTCCGCGGTTTTCTCATCTTCAATAACCCATACATTATTTTTACAATAAAAACCCGTTAAAAAAAAAACTTTTAAAAATCTTAATATGGCCATAACTTCCAAAAGAACGTTACGAGGTTAACGTTGTTGATCAGATAACGGTCAGGCCTTTGCATTGCCGTTTTTTTTTGCCGGCCGTTTTTCAAAAACCGTTACGATTCGGTTTGGATAAGTTACCAAATTCTGACAGGTCATGACCTGGCCAAATTCCGGCAACAAAATAGTTTTGGCCATATCTAGGAGCAGATTTCGAAGAAGCACAGAAGGTTTTTCTAGAAGTTTTTCGAGTCGTCTATAGCTCGTAAGCAAACAATTTGTACTTACGAATTAATTATAAAATTACCGTGGACCTGGCCATATAATATGTTATTGTCTTCTATCATCTAGTTTTATAGTAACCTTGACTTGAGACAAACTCCAAACAAATAAATAAATGCATCGATATGCAAGTAAAACTTGTTCAACAAATTATGATTGAACTTGTTCCCCATACTTAACAAAAAGTATGGGGAACATGGTTTCCCCATAGGAAACAAAAAAAATCAGTGTTTTGTCTTCATTCATTAATATCATTTTAACACAAAAGCCTATGATGTCTTTAATGTATATAAATGCACTCTAGATTCTATAACAACATTTTATTCAGCGAACAAGATCCCCAGCAGCATCTTCATGAAGCATTTTGGTACATTCATTGCATCATCGTTATTGTCTAACCCTAACATCCTGGCTGTCATTTTCTATTGAATGTGCGGTTATCTTTAAATTCTAAATAAATACTAACATCCATTCAACTAGTTGCCATCCTAATCCCTTGGTATATCGATACAAATGCCGGAAAAAAATCCAACAAATATTATACCAACCTGTCGCAACATATCGTCCACTTGTTGTTTGAGGAGTTTTGATGGGGGCGGTGGAGGGGGAGGCAATCTCATTCTGCTCATTTAAAAGCACTCCGCGGTTTTCTCATCTTCAATAACCCATACATTATTTTTACAATAAAAACCCGTTAAAAAAAAAACTTTTAAAAATCTTAATATGGCCATAACTTCCAAAAGAACGTTACGAGGTTAACGTTGTTGATCAGATAACGGTCAGGCCTTTGCATTGCCGTTTTTTTTTGCCGGCCGTTTTTCAAAAACCGTTACGATTCGGTTTGGATAAGTTACCAAATTCTGACAGGTCATGACCTGGCCAAATTCCGGCAACAAAATAGTTTTGGCCATATCTAGGAGCAGATTTCGAAGAAGCACAGAAGGTTTTTCTAGAAGTTTTTCGAGTCGTCTATAGCTCGTAAGCAAACAATTTGTACTTACGAATTAATTATAAAATTACCGTGGACCTGGCCATATAATATGTTATTGTCTTCTATCATCTAGTTTTATAGTAACCTTGACTTGAGACAAACTCCAAACAAATAAATAAATGCATCGATATGCAAGTAAAACTTGTTCAACAAATTATGATTGAACTTGTTCCCCATACTTAACAAAAAGTATGGGGAACATGGTTTCCCCATAGGAAACAAAAAAAATCAGTGTTTTGTCTTCATTCATTAATATCATTTTAACACAAAAGCCTATGATGTCTTTAATGTATATAAATGCACTCTAGATTCTATAACAACATTTTATTCAGCGAACAAGATCTCCAGCAGCATCTTCATGAAGCATTTTGGTACATTCATTGCATCATCGTTATTGTCTAACCCTAACATCCTGGCTGTCATTTTCTATTGAATGTGCGGTTATCTTTAAATTCTAAATAAATACTAACATCCATTCAACTAGTTGCCATCCTAATCCCTTGGTATATCGATACAAATGCCGGAAAAAAATCCAACAAATATTATACCAACCTGTCGCAACATATCGTCCACTTGTTGTTTGAGGAGTTTTGATGGGGGCGGTGGAGGGGGAGACAATCTCATTCTGCCGGCCTTGCCCTCCTCCTAACAATCTTTTCTTACCTAGCTTGATACACAGAGTGTTCACATCTGTGCCAATGCACAACAATGAGGCCATCTTATTCACAGTGTCGTCTTTAATGCACCGCATAAGAATCTGGACATCACTATACTCAGTTTAGGGTTGCCAAATTGAGGGTTTTCCAAAATAAAATGAGTGACAGAAATTATAACCCGAATATTGTGACTGGAGATTATTTTGCCTCGCACTTTGGTATTCCTCTGTAAGACCAAGTCGAGATTAGGCCTTGTTGTTAAAGCAGGTTTATTTTCAGAATTCTAGAGCTTGAGTATAACACGATAAAATTTGGTCCTTGCTTTTGAAATTTGAATACAAACAATGCAAAATGTCAGCAAGAAACTCCAAAATATTGGAAGGATTACGACGTCTTCTAGGAGTTAAAGTTTCAAGGCTTTTGAAATTTCCCCGTTATTGAAAAAAACTATCTTCATACTTATTTCCCAATCTCCACTCAACTCAGAGGATAGAAATTATTAAAATTGTTTTTAGAAAAAAATGTTCGATATACCAGACGATGGTAACCCTAAATCGTCTATGCAGTCTTTTGGGATATTAGGATCTAGAGAGGATTTACATTGCGAGCTGACTGTGAATAAAAAAATACTAAATCCCTACAACGTTTGACATACATAAGAATAAAAAACAAACAGACTATAACAACAACAACAAATCTAACCAACGATAAGATGCAAAGTTTACTTATGCAAAATCTGAGAGAACCTGGGAATTTTTGTAGCCCGGTCGTAGATCTAAGCGGATTCTCGTTCAAACGAAGGTTTACATTTGGGATTCGTTCAGATATATATTCGTAAAGTCACTTTGTGCTCTGTTTAGTGTTTCTATTTGTTTTACTTTCTGCACTCGGTTCTGAAATGTTTGCTAAAACAAAGAAATAAATAAAAAAAAAGGAAAGAAAACATCACCACCACCTTCGCCATTGCCACCACTGCACCGCTGCTGTTATAGCTGTCGTTGATGTGGTCCTGGTCATCGTTCGCCGTCGTCAGGTGGATTGCATGGTAGCAACAAAAAGTGTGATCTGCAATATCACAAACATAAAAAACCTGCAAGGTACCTTACATAACCTATACCAACTAACCAATGCTCGCTTACGGTTAGATGAAGAAGTAAGAGATGTAGTCAACATGGGTCCATAGCATACAGTCTATATATTCTACATGTAGTACTAGGCCATGTCAAATGCTGTAGCAGCCGTTAGAATTACTGCTGATAACTGGTTATGCTTATGGGCTTCTATAAGCAAGCGTTACTCTATATGATGGGTGCGCTGCAAAACTGAGCTTAGAGTGTTTAGGGTTGGGCTGAAATGTTTAAGTGGTACTTTTAGTGCAGTGGCAGTTAAAAAGTCATGTTATTAAGTTCATAACTTATTTTTTTTCGATATCTCATGTTATAACGCATACCTACTAGTTACATACTTCAGAATCAGAACTAAGAAAATTCTTAAATAATTTTGGAATTTTCTAAAAAAAAATTCAGCAGCCTATCTATACCTAGTTACAATAGATATTTGTGTGACGTGGTTTTAGGCTCCCCTTCGAGTCATATTGCAAACAAAATTATATTATACTACACTCAGAAAAAAACATCCCATTAAATGATCAATGGGACTACCATTGATTTTATAGGACGTGTTTTAATGGGAATATACTATTGAAACAATAGTATTTAGATAAATTTGATCGTTTTCGTCCCATTGATCCAATGGTATCGATACTATTATTAATAATTAGGTATAAACTATTGTTTCAATGGGAGATACTATTGATCGAATAGTATAAAACCATTAATATTTATTTAAAACATACCATTGTCCCATTAAACAATACTATTAATATGTTAATAGGAGGGATACCATTAAAAAGACGTTATTTTATTTGCTTCAATGGTATTATACTTTTAAATATGTTTTCTTCCAATAGTATACACACCATAAACTTAATAGGAGATACTATTAATAAAATATTATTTTTTGTATTTAAGTTTTAATAGGACGTACTATTGTATCAATGGTATCATATTATTAAATATTTTTTCTGCCAATAGTATACGCACTATAAACTTAATAGGAGGTACCATTAATAAAATATTATTTTTTTATAAAATAGTGTTAATAGGACGTACTATTGTATCAATGTTATCATATTATTAAATATTTTTTCTGCCAATAGTATACACACCATAAACTTAATAGGAGATACCAGTAATAAAATATTATTTTTTATAATTTAGTATTAATAGGACGTACTATTGAATCAATGGTATCATATAATTAAATATTTTTTTCTGCCAATAGTATACACACCATAAACTTAATAAGAGATACCATTAATAAAATATTATTTTTTATAATTAAGTATTAATAGGACGTACTATTTTATCAATGGTATAATATTATGAAATATTTTTTTTGAAACTAGTTTACACTTCATGAACTAGATAAGAGATATTAATAATAAGAAAACATTAATCATAATTAAATATTAATAAAACGGAGGACTGCAAGTGTAAACAGAACTTTATTGAACTTTGAATGTTTTGAATTCTCAGTTTTAATAAATAACCGGCGAACCCCACAAGTGGAACCTTAGGCGAAGCAGTTGAGTGGGAGAGTTGTGGTCCCCCTCGAGATCATGACAATCGCCGGTTAAATGAAGAAGAAGAAGCATAAATGACAGCGAAAGCTATGCAGCTAACTGGGAGTGTGTTATCATACGAAAAAATCAATTGAATTTTTATTGATCTTTGTTTCAGGATATGTGAATATCGACAAAAATTTATTGAAAACAATATTCCACAGTTCAATCAAAATTTCTTATATTATGTGTGGCCATTGATATAAGATGTCATATATAGTCCCCGCTTTATGGAACGGTACAAAGGCTATTTAATGGTACACATCCTATTAATCCAGTATCATTCCCTGGAAATATAATAGTACATCCCATTGAAACACATTTTTGTAAACCAAATCAAACTGTTTTAATGGTATGTACTATTAATCTACTTCATCAGTAATCCCGCCAAAAATTTTCGATGCTATATTTCCTTTTTTTATGGTACCCATCCTATTAATCAAGTTCCATTCCCAGGAATTATAATAGTACATCCCATTGAATCACATTTTTTTCAATAAAAATCATACAGTTTTAATAGTATGTACTATGAATCTACATCAGCAGGAATCCCGGCAAAAACATTCAATGTAAAAGTATTTCAGGTATGTGTACATCGCGCAACTTCAAAGAAACCAATAGATTTGTATAGTAGTTTGTATATAGAAAATTTGTATTTTTTTTTTGTTTAAGTATGTGACTAAAAGATGTCACATGCATACGGATTCTTTGGTTTACAGAACAATAATAATGCGAAATTTCGATGAACAACAGCAAGAAAATGCCTGTGTAAACAGAACTTTATTGAAAACCCATAATGTGATCTGAAAATTTTAATGCACTAAGATCAATTTTCTTACGTTTGGATACATCGACAGTTTTTTATGAAACCAATATTTTATATTCTTATTTAAATAACTTTTAATTTTTCCTGCTAAGGGCACAGTTATAGCCATCAGGAAAACGAATCAGACAAATTTTTCAAATGGATTTTTTGCACTGATTTTATTGGATTTCAAACACAAATGCTGTACTTAACGATTTCAAATAACTCATTGAATTTTTGACCAAATAAAATTTTAAATTAAAGCCTAGTACGCAGATCGAGCTAAATTTTAGCTCCATGTAAAATCCTCTCAAATGTTTTTTGGGTAGCGCTGGTTAATTTTACTTTTATATTTTCTTTATAAATGAAACTCGATTTCTTTAATTTCGTTATAAAAATGTGAACTTTAATTTCTCAAAATATATGTATAGTTGTTAAATAATTATCTTTTGTTAAAATTGTATTTATTTATTTCTTTCTGATCAGGAAAATAAATTCATTTTTTACATATGATAACTGTTTAATTGAAAATAATATTTCATCAAAAAATTCTATGAGTTATTTGTAATCGATTAATGCAGCAGCAAAACTGACATCTCGATAAAGTAGGAATGACATAAGGAGAAAGATGATTCAATTCACTTGAGCGCGAAATTGGTGACTTTTCCTATTTTTGATGGCTTTTGACATTATCCTCAGTGCCCAGCTGACAGTTATAGTTCTCTACATCGCTGTTTTAACGTTTACATAAATGAAAATCGAACTAATTTAAGGTTTTCTCAAACTGACGCTAAACATTCGCTGACGAGTTTTTTTTTTTTAATAATTTTGTTCTGTTATATTTGATATAGTTTTTCGAATCGTTGAATATTTAAATTTTACAACCTTATAAAACCTAATTTTTTGCGAAATTATGATGATTTTGAAGTTCAATGCACAAAATTGCATTTGCAAACAGAACACACCGAATTTACCAATAGAATACTTAAATGCTAAAACATCGATGTTTTAAAGTTTTGAATATGTAAATTTTCGTAAACATGTCTTCATCAATCATGAGTAGACGCATGTCAGGTTTAATCTCTGCTTTACAGAATTTAACATTTTATTTAATGGTACACATCCTATTAATCCTGTTTCATTCCCTAGAAATATAATAGTGCATCCCATTGAAACCCATTTTTTTTATAAAAATCACACAATTTTAATAGTATGTATTATTAATCTACCTCAGCAGTAAACCCGCCAAAAACGATTGATATAAAAATATTATGGGTATGTGTACATTGAGCAAATTCAATAAAACCAATAATTTTGTATAGTTTGGAAATTGGGGCCTATTTCATCACTACTACATCAGTTACATCAAGTATATCATACAACTAAAGCCGGGTGCACATATATCTCGTGTTGTTGTGTGTCCCTAGCGGTGCAATGTATTTTATATCCGTAGAACTACATTTGTTTCGTGTTGTGTCGCTTTGTGCCGCATGAAATATACGGAATACACGGCTCCACAAAACAATCAACGAGACCACTGTGGTTCTGGCTTGTGTTCTAGAACTACATCATCTTTTACACAATGAAACTGAGTTGCCGGCAACTGGGAGTTTGTAGACGAGAAGGGCGTAAGGGGAAGAAAAAAATCTCCCATCTCACCCTTCTCGCCAACAAACTAGTTAGTTTCTAACAACTCAGTTTCCTTGTGCGAAAGTGGTCTTACATTTTTCAGTTTCACACATCCCACTGGAAGAGTTGTATGATGAAGTTGATGGTTTGACATTTGTTCTCTTATACCTATGTATATGTATTGTACATGCATAGCATTCTCGCTATAAAGTACATGCACATTTACATGTGTATAAATTTATATTCTAGGCGATCTTAGTTTTTAAGAGATTTGCATATTATGTATCTCTCGTTGCAACAATAAGCCAACAAGTATCTATCCAATGCTTTTTAAGCAGGAGCGAAAAAATATAATACACATCCATATGGGATTGTTGTAACTGGATAAAGCAGGCAATACGTTTAGCCACAGTTGACATTTAGCATCGCTAAAATAATTTTCTAACGGGCCGCCTCCACAGGCCATGAACGATTGCAGGACTATGAACATGTCTAGAAAATATCTATTGAAGTCCAAGAAATCCACATGTCGAAAAAAAAAATAACTTTTTGAATAGGACATGAGCGATGTTCAAAGTTTGGACATGATTTTCTGGTTTTTGTTGAATGTGTAAGTGAATTTTATTGTAAAATATAGAAGTTGTTGTGAAAGGCTGATGAAAGATGAACGACATGACATTATTTGTCCATTGAGTTAAAATTCACTGTTTGTTGATTGGATTGTGGCTGTGATGTGGGACACCTGTACGGCCTGTGCTGTATGGCCTGTCGAGTCGGCCTGTAAGAATTGAAACACTTTGTAAAATAATGCTCGACTATTTCTATAAACATTTTTCTTACGCCGTTTTGGATTGGTAGTCCGGAAATAACCCGTTTTCACTGTTTCTGTTAAATTCCTATCGAATATGGAAAATCTGGAGTAGAAAGAGTAACTGCGAACCGTCCACTACGTTTTGGATACATATGTGAACATTTACAAAATTTAATGAAACCAATATTTCATAGTTGTATTTAGATATGTGTTAATTTTTCTTTTTTAATAAATATGTGGTCTCGTGCTTTTGCATAAATCTGTGCTTTACAATATGTCCTTCACCTTATTGCAAATAGTTATGAATGTAAAGTCATAAGAAAGAAATTGCAAGTGTAAGCCCAGCTTTATTGAGAAAGCGAAATGCGAATTCTACCGCCGCCGCCGCAACTTTAATTGTCGGAAGATCGAACAAAATCAAATCTTCTTCTTTGCGAGATTATGATGAACGTGAAGTCTCACATCGAATCTGCGATTATATTATTTTAATACTAAAACATCAATGAGCCAACGTTTGGAATATGTAAACGTAGTACAAATTTAATGAAAACAAGATTTAATTGTTAAATTTAAATTGTTTCATAAACATGTACTCATGAGCAAACATGTTATATGTAATCTCTACCTTGTAAACATTTTATTTATTGTACACATTCTTTAAATCCAGTACAATAACCAGGAAATATAATAGTACATCCCATTGAAACACATTTTTGTAAACCAAATCATACTGTTTTAATGGTATGTACTATTAATCTACTTCATCAGTAGTCCCGCCAAAAATTTTCGATGCTAAAGTGTTTCCTTATTTTATGGTACCCATCCTGTTAATCCAGTTCCGTTCCCAGGAATTATAATAGTACATCCCATTGAATCACATTTTTGTCAATAAAAATCATACAGTTTTAATAGTATGTACTATTAATCTACATCAGCAGGAATCCCGGCAAAAATATTCAATGTAAAAAAAAGTATTTCAGGTATGTGTACATCGCGCACCTTCAAAGAAACCAATAGATTTGTTTAGTTTTGTTGAAATAATTTGTATTTTTTTTTTTTTAAGTAGGTATGTGATCTGAGAATGGCTAAAAGATATCACATGCATACGGATTATATGGTTTAGAGAACAATGATGATGCAAAAGTTCGATTAAGAAAGCTTGAAAATGCGTGTGTTAATAGAACTGTATGGAACACCCTTAAAGTGATTTGGTAATTTCAATGTCACAATATCAGTTTTCTTATGTTTTGGATACCTTACCTACATTTGTGAATATCGATCGAATTTTATAAAAAAATATTTAGAAGTTCAGTTATGTAGTATGGTCATGTGCAAACGCAGTCATGTTTTAGCTCAAATCTGTGCTAATTGCGAAATTAAGGTGAACTTTTAGGTGCTTAAGGTGTTTTTTTCATAAAACAAAAAAATTGCACGTGTAAACTGAATTTTATTGAACATCCAAAGTGGTATTTGATAAACTTGACGGTAAAATCACTAAAATCTCTCCCAAATTGATGCTAAATATTCAACAAGACAGCTTTCATACTGACACCATGCGCAATCCCATATAAAACCCGACGACCAACTTTAGTACGTTAGTGAATGTTTCAATTATGTTTGGGTGAGATTTTTTTACGTTTTGGACAAATTTACTGAAAACTATTTTCATAGTTTAGTTAAATAGTTTTATTTATTTATCCTTACTACTATGTGATCATGAGAAAATAATTCCATGGCTAAGCTAAAATCTGTGATTATCAGAACATCGATATTGCGAAATTGTGATGAACTTTGAGTAAAAACCCCGATTACACGATTGTTTTTTTCGGTTGTTTCGTCTTTTTATCAGATTGGGTGAGGGGTGTAAAAATATAGAGGAAAGGAAGGCACACAGAAGGAATGAAAATTTCAAAACTTTTTCTGGATGATCTTTGACGTATCTGATTTGGCAGCCACAATACTCATCTGTGTTAGCAGAAAACTTTTTTAAAAAAAATTATTGAATGAGAAAATAGTTTTTCGTTATTAAGTACGCCCAATATACGAGTATATTTGAAAAAGAAGTGATTACAAGATATTTTGATTTATTACTACTGATTATTTTTGACAAAACAATCCCAAATTCCATTAACGTCAAAATAACGGAAGGGAGTACGAACGTTTTTCGTAAACCATGTAATCAAAAAGACGAAAGATGAAACGAAAGAATAAACGAACCGTCTCAAAGGTTGATTTTTTATAGTTGACCTGGTGTACCTTAATGCTATTTCAACAAAAACAAGCTGCCAAATAATAATAACAATTTAACAGTGAAAAAGTTTATTTATTTTTGTCCTACTAAATTTTCTTTGTATTTTATTCGATTGCATTCTTATTTTACCATTTCAATTTATTTTGGTTTCTCAAATTATGCGTACATTATTATTTATGTTAATGTCAAGTGTGCTTGTGCCTTAACTTTCAGTCAACTGCAGCCTAACCTTAAGGGATTGCGTAAGTGTGATATGAACTTTATGTTATAGCCTTAAGAATTTCGTCGAACGTTTCAGTTCGGTATCGTTTGTGAAAGAGTATAGTTCGTTTGTGATTGGTCCGCGCCTTTAAGTAATTAAAAAAAAAATAAATTCTTTAAACAAAAAGTTAATTTCATTATAACGCTACGTTATCAACGTAAACCTAATGGTTTTGTTTCAAAACTTTTTTAAGAAAGCGTATAAAATAACGCGTTTAATGTTCCAGTTTTATGTTTGGAAGCCAGAACGATTGACCGCCATTAAAAAAAAAACATAATTTTTAAAGAAAAAACTTTGGTGCAATGAGTGCTGGAACATAAATATCAGTGAAAGCGGTACGTTATCAGGTATGATTTATATTATTAAGTTTTATAAAACAAATAAAAATCCAATTTTACATACATATATAAAAATAATTTTTAGAATGTAGTTTAATCTAACTGTAAACTTTTTCTTTAATGGTACACATCCTATTAATGCAGTCTGCTTCTCAGTATATTTTATAGTACAGCCTATTGAAAAGCATTTTTTTAAAATCAAAATCACACTGCATTTATAGTATATACCATTAATCTACATCATTTGTGTGCGTCAATTTTTTTTCTTGTCTAGACATGTTCTTAATACGAGTATCGTGTATGCCCAGTTTGGGCGGTAAGAAATGTGTTGAAGCGCGAAAGAACTTTTCGTTCTTTATTTCTTGTTAGTTCGCTATAAAAAATAGTTAAGTCGGGTTATAACAGAAATTTGAGCATAAATAATAGCAAATGAGGTCATTATCAGGTAATATTTATAAATGTAATACACAAATAAAAATCCAATTTGTACATTCATGGAAATCAGTTTTTATTGCTAACCTGTTAACTTTTACTTTAATGGTATACATCCTATTAGTACACTCTGATTTCGACGAAATTTAATAGTACATCCCATAAAAAGGCATTTATTTAGTTTCAATAGTAACGGGTGTTTTTTAAAGAGCTTGAGAACTTTTTTAAAAAAAAAAACGCATAAAGTTTGCAAAATCTCATCGATTCTTTATTTGAAACGTTAGATTGGTTCATGGCATTTACTTTTTGAAGATAATTTCATTTAAATGTTGACCGCGGCTGCGTCTTAGGTGGTCCATTCGGAAAGTCCAATTTTGGGTAACTTTTTCGAGCATTTCGGCCGGAATAGCCCGAATTTCTTCGGAAATGTTGTCTTCCAAAGCTGGAATAGTTGCTGGCTTATTTGTGTAGACTTTAGACTTGACGTAGCCCCACAAAAAAAAATCTAAAGGCGTCAAATCGCATGATCTTGGTGGCCAACTTACCGGTCCATTCCTTGAGATGAATTGTTCTCCGAAGTTTTCCCTCAAAATGGCCATAGAATCGCGAGCTGTGTGGCATGTAGCGCCATCTTGTTGAAACCACATGTCAACCAAGTTCAGTTCTTCCATTTTTGGCAACAAAAAGTTTGTTAGCATTGAACGATAGCGATCGCCATTCACCGTAACGTTGCGTCCAACAGCATCTTTGAAAAAATACGGTCCAATGATTCCACCAGCGTACAAACCACACCAAACAGTGCATTTTTCGGGATGCATGGGCAGTTCTTGAACGGCTTCTGGTTGCTCTTCACTCCAAATGCGGCAATTTTGTTTATTTACGTAGCCATTCAACCAGAAATGAGCCTCATCGCTGAACAAAATTTGTCGATAAAAAAGCGGATTTTCTGCCAACTTTTCTAGGGCCCATTCACTGAAAATTCGACGTTGTGGCAGATCGTTCGGCTTCAGTTCTTGCACGAGCTGTATTTTATACGGTTTTACACCAAGATATTTGCGTAAAATCTTCCATGTGGTCGAATAACACAAACCCAATTGCTGCGAACGGCGACGAATCGACATTTCACGGTCTTCAGCAACACTCTCAGAAACAGACGCAATATTCTCTTCTGTACGCACTGTACGCATTCGTGTGGTTGGTTTAATGTCCAATAAAGTAAACTGAGTGCGAAACTTGGTCACAATCGCATTAATTGTTTGCTCACTTGGTCGATTATGTAGACCATAAATCGGACGTAAAGCGCGAAACACATTTCGAACCGAACACTGATTTTGGTAATAAAATTCAATGATTTGCAAGCGTTGCTCGTTAGTAAGTCTATTCATGATGAAATGTCAAAGCATACTGAGCATCTTTCTCTTTGACACCATGTCTGAAATCCCGCGTGATCTGTCAAATACTAATGCATGAAAATCCTAACCTCAAAAAAATCACCCGTTATATACCATTAATATTATTTGATTATAATGTTCTACCTAAAAAAATCTCTTCACTAGTTTTAGTGTTGTGGTTAAAAGTAAAACATATAAATAAAATAACAATTTATTTTGGACTTAGCGTAACTTTATCAACAAATAAATGATTGGTTATGTGTCACAGCTTAACAAGATCTCGTTGTAATTGTCAGTGTCGTGAACGCTTTGCTTACATAAAAGAGAGCATTCATTTTGAACATAACTTATAAAAGAGGTATGTTATGTTTGTTTATTTTTCCAAAAATTAAAGAGGTATGTGAACAGGAAATAACAATTATTAATTTAAAAAAAGGAGTTTTTATACAAACAATTTCGCTATAGATTCATAAGAAGATTTCGTCATTATATCGTTTCAGTGTCAGTAAGCGCAATTTAAAAAGAGTATTGAAAAGTACAAAAAACACAACATTTTCAACATAAGTAGGGAACGAGTTTCAACACAAATAAAAGTTAAATATCAATTACAACAAACTGGTGTATAATGTTGTTTTCTTACAACATTGTTGACATTTTTTCGTAGTATCAAAAGATGAATAAATTCAATGAGAAAAGAAATAATGCTTCAAATGATGCCATTAGACAGGGTACTGATAGTTCACAAAATTCAATATACCTAAAGGCGAAAAGCGGTTCCGTCGTCATCTCGTTATGCTAAGAAATCGAAACATTGAAACAGAAATATGACAAGCCGACGTTCTTCTTTTATGCAAATTGATTTAAAGAAACAATTATTGATGCTCTATTGTTTTGAATATATTTTGTTTAAATTATATGGATTTTATTGCAGTAAATCAGTTTTACACAATTGTCTCTCAATAGTTACCGTTTTATGAAGTGGGACACAATTTTATAACTAAAATAGAAAACACCGAATCCCGAGTTGGTCTCGTCGCATTGTGAATCAAGAACTAAGATTGATTGAGTTTTCGAATATTTATATGCAGCTTGAAGGTACGCAAATGTTTAACTACCATTTAACTTTAATGTTATTATTTATCTCATTTGATTAAACATTCATATGAAGGGCTTTATTTTCATAAAACAAAATATATAAACATTATTGAAAACTGAAAAAAAAATCATATACAAACATTTTGTTTATCTCAGTCTCATTGCTGAAGCAAAACTTAAATATTTAAGTTCAATCAAAACTAATGTCACAGTTTACCCTTTGGAAAAAGGAATATACAAGCGTGAAAATTGAACCATAATATTTACGTCTTGTATCACTAAAACAGCTCTCAGTGCTATATTGTCCAAAATAGAACACTAGTACAATAACTATATACACCTACGTATGAGTCAAATCTAGTAGTTCTGATTTTTTGCTGAGTTGTTCAGTATGTTGGCATTGTAAATAACCTAAGTTTTCGACCT
Organism: Melangyna quadrimaculata; assembly: GCA_949320155.1. Lineage (NCBI taxonomy): Eukaryota > Metazoa > Arthropoda > Insecta > Diptera > Syrphidae > Melangyna > Melangyna quadrimaculata. Next base: position 51,009,653 of record OX439483.1, read on the forward strand.
CGAGCGACCGCTTCATGGTCAAAAATCAGAAAACCCTCGATTTGATCGCACTTTTTTAATTTTTGGTGATTTTAGACCTTAAAGAACTAATTTTAAATAAAAACATAGTTCTACGATTTTAAAGTAACTTGATTTGCTTTAGCTTGAGCCCAAAACCATTTCTGTAGACTGAATGGTTTCCAAACTACAGTATTTCAAAATTTAGCCATACAAAATTTAATGTAACAAATAGTATTATAAAACAGTATAATGGCAAATAAAGATTGGTCGAAATAAGGTTGGGGCAATTTGCTAAAAAAATACTTAAAGTAGAAACAAAACTTTTCAAAAACAATGGTAATAACTTGAATATTCTTCTATAGTCTTACACTAACTTTTAAAACTAGAAATCCATTCTTGAATACTCTTTATAAATAAAGTTATTTTTATCGATAGTTTTTGAAAAATTAATTTTTAAACTCAAAATTTAAAAAAAATAGGTTATTTGTCAGGCCGATATCCAGAAAAACTCAGGAAAAAATCAGAGCTACCAGATTTTACGTAAACGCTTCCTTCCATACAAACGACAAACTGAACTACAAACAAATTTAATAAAACATCAACCAAGTAGGAAAAATTAAAAAAAATCATGGTATTTTGACAATAAATAATAAAAATTTGCCATAATAAAAGTACCTTCTTAAAACAATCGTTTTTTTTATTTAACATCCATGGTTTTTGTAATTTGTAGGGCCAAAAATCATGATACCGTTGATGAATATCTTGTTCTCTTAAAAACGTTTCCATTGATATTTTATACAAAAATTACTTGATTACAACAGAATAAACTTTAATATAAATATTAACTTTTATTTTATTATTGCAATATTTTTACCAATAATAGATGGAAATTCAAAATGAAATAATACAATTAACAGAAGAGAATGTAGAAGGAACTATTATACTAGCCGAAGAGGTCGATGGAACAATGACTTTTGTGATTGATAGTAAAGATAAAGCCATTCAAATAAATAAAATCAATTCGGATTCGATGAATTAATTTTTCAAAGAGTTATGGGTAAGTTTTTGGGATCCACTTAAGTATCATAAAGTATCTTACAGAATAATTCTCATGGGAATTAGAAAATGGTTTTGACATCGAAAGTCTTCTTCTTGCGACGGATGCAGAAATTAACGATTTGTTTCCTGCTCCCCTTTTGGGTACACGAGCTTAATTTAAATTTCAATTAAACGTGTGGAGAAAAAACGTAGGTTATTTTAAATTTGAATTATTTATCGTAATATTGTAGATGTTGTTTTTTCTATTAAACTAAGGCCTCAAATCAAGTTCCAAGAAACTGTAGAGAATGGATTCAATCCAATACTCTATGCGGCGAAAACAGATGTTCGACTGATACTAGCATCTTTACAATGTCACCCTCATCGTCCCATGTTAGCTACGGTGATGAGTTGAACAATTTGAATTGCAATTCACTTCTAGAATTATTAAATAAGACCGAGAAAGGACTGGAAATACTCGAGTTCTATAAGAGAGAGCAAATATTGGATGAAAATAATAAGTCAATGCTTATTTCAGTAATAGTTGAAAGCTATTCATCAAACTTAAAAGAGATGTCAATGAAAGACATTGAAACTGCAACCAATGCAATCCAAGCAGTTTTCCCCACTGAAGAGAAAGTAAGATGTTCTCGTTCATTTATCTATTATTTACCTTCATATATTTATAATTATAATAATAATAATTAATAATGATGGGGCTTATGGCGAGAATCTATTCAAAAGTCGCGCTATTTCAAAAATCTATTCGTTAGTATTTTTCTGTCCGATTAATACAAAATTATAGGAATTTTTCTATTTGATAGAAAATTAAATTCGATCAAGAATTTCTGATCGACTCATACATAACCCGGGGCTTAGACAAGCGAGTAGAACTAGTAGCATTTGTATCAAAGTGTTAGTTTTATGGATGTATGTAGCTCTCTGCGCGTTTTGTCAACTAGTATGATTTTTTAAAAATATTTCATACAGAAAAATATACAAGTTATGGAAACTATGGAAACAAAACAAATAAATGAAAACAATACACTATACTAGTAGGATAACTAGAATGCTACTCGCAGGGAAAAATATTATACTATATGCCCTGCTAGTCGGCTCTCTCGTGTTCAGATACACTAATACACACATACGCTACTAGTTTGTTCTACTCGCTTGTCTAAACCCCGGGTAAGTCCAAGATACATAATAGGTCCGTTTCTTTACTTTAAATTTCTGTGGTTTTCTGTACATTTGTGCGATTTTCAGTCCAAAGCCGTTCCCGTACTCAATAATTTGACAGTTTTTGACAAAAAAACAAAGCTCACGAGAGAGTAAATAATTTCCCCTACCTGTAATTTTCAGCCCTAGAAATTTCTTCGGAATGAAAATCACAGCACAGCAAAATGTCATTTTGAGAGCAAAAGAATGAAAGCCAAACATCGTGCCGTACTTCTCCAGCACATTAGATAAACGAAATTTGGTTGAATTTGCGTTCCCGTACTTTTGCAAAGTTTTGATATTTTTGAGAATATTTCAACGTTGCTCTCCAAAATTTGACAGTTTGTGATTTTCTGTACACAAAGTACAGGATCGGACCTAATATTATAGATAATATCACTAGCTTGTTAATTTTTGTTCAGTTTTGCGCATGTTGTCAAAATCAATAGGAAACAAATTGAATTGCAAACAATCACCGAAAATTTGTTTTTGTTTACTGTGTACTTACACAAGGGGCAGCCATAATTTGTTTTTGTTTACTGTGTACTTACACAAAGGGCTGCCTTCTTCAAATTTGAGAAACTGCCCCTGATAATACCTCAGATATGTATGTGTACTGTGGGGTAGGTCGACTAGATTTTTTCGGAGTAGACTCTCACTCAACTTAAAACAGAAGTAATTTAATTTTTTAATATTTAAATTTCTTCATCTTCTCACTTTCGCAAGAAGGCTTTATATGTTTCACATTTCACATGGGGAAAAATGCCTATAGTCTTTTCTAATTGGGAACTTTTTTCAAAGGGCTAAGGTCTCTTTTCGAGTTTGAACTAAGAAGTGCAACCTTTTTGTTTTCATTCCACTTTCTGTATGAAAAGTAGTGCTATTTTTCTATTATAAAGTACAAAATCTGGGGTTATTAATATACTAAAATATCTGCTAAATCAATGTTAACCTTGGACTCTTCTAATTATTATATTTGATGAGGATGACAATTTTTATCAAGACTTCATAAAATTATGAATTTTGATTTTTTGAAATCTTTGTGCGATTGTGTAAATATTGATGCATTTATTAATAACCTCATAGTTTTTACTAATTAAAAGTAATAGGAAACATTGAATGTTAACAGTTCAGAAATGACAATGTGGCATATTCATGATCATTTTAAAACTGATAAATATAGATTTTATTGCAATTTTGGACGCTAATTTTATTTGTTATAGTTTATCATTTCAATAAATTGGAAACAATTCGTGTAGTATACGAAATGAATAAACTTATAAAAATATACGTTAATACATGCATTTTTTTAATTGAAAACAAGCTATATTTGCTATGCTAATTGTAATTCAAAATTTCCACTATCAGAATTGAATACGGTAATTGTTAATTAAAGCGGCAGTTTATCAGCGACTATGAATATGCTCCATTATGTTTAAAATGAGATACCTACATAATATCTATTTAATTTTTGTATCCATATATATATAACTACGCTCATCCCTGACTCAGTGACTGAATGACTGTATAACGCTACAATGCGATCTTACAAACAAAAAAATAACTTTTTTTACAAACAAAATTTACTTTTTTACAAAAAAGTAACTTTTTTACAAACAAAAATTAACTTTCTTGCAAAAATTATTATCTTTTTTACAGAAAAAAATTAACTTTCTTACAAAACTAGGGCTGGCCACGAGACGAAATGTCGAAAATGTTCAGTCTCGTCTCGGTCTCCTATAATTAAGTCTCGTCTCGGTCTCGTCTCCGAAAATATACGATTTCCGGACAACCTGTTGATTTTAGGAACAAAATGTTTTCGACTATATTTTTAACTGAAATTGGATTTATTTATAATTTATTAAACTCTCTGTAAATTTCGGTCCAAATATACAGTCTCGTCTCGGTTGCTTAAAAGCCAGTCTCGTCTCGTCTCGGTCTCGTCATGCGAGACTGAGATCAGGACCGAGACTTTTCTCGTAATTTTGCTTTGATAATAAATTAAAACCGCTCCCAAACGAAAAATCGGAAAACTGTAGACCATGTGTCGGTAGGTCTACAAGAGGTCATAATTGGGTAACATTTTAAGAGTTAACACATTTCTAGGAGTAAATTTTTTTGGAAAGTTAAGTTATAAAGTTATTTACGCTCGGTCCTGACTCACATGACATAACATAACATGGTCGTCAGGCGACTTTGGCGTCTTGCAACTAACTAATTTCATAATGGAGAACTGGAACTTAAGCCACTTCAATTTTCAAAAGTTCATAAATTATGCAAAACTTTACTTTAAGAAAGTGGGTATAACTTCGTCGAACGTAAATATAGCACGCAACTTATAACCATTGTGTTACATAGGTTTTCACATTTGTTTAAAACTTAGGAAAATCAGAATTTTACACATTTTTTGTACCTATAACAAAACAACTGTATACCATTTTTTGTTATTTGCCCTAGAAATATTATATGCATAAAAGGGGTCACGGCCTGAACCCGACTGGCAAGCTTCACGATAAAGCAGTCAACGCACGAATAAAGTTGAGAAGTTTGAAAAGAAAACAAAACGAAGAATTGGTAGATCAAGGTTAGAAAGGCTCTGTTGTTCTTGTAATTTTAAGTTAATTTTCTTTATATATTGGTAGAAATTCCTATCTCTGATATTACTGACTCATGTCCTGAATCGCAAGAACCATTGGATTTCGATGTTGAGCAGACAATCATCTGGCTAACACATAACAATGAGCCATGGAATGAGGTTCAAGATAAATGGAGCAAAGTTTTAACGCAAAGGCAAAAAGATATTAAGAGTGGACAGTCTAATATCCTCACGAAATGGCCCCTTTTTAAGCATGCTCTTGGTCATACATTGGTAAATTTAACCTTTTTTTAAACCATATTACAAAATTACTTTTTTAACGTACCATGAAGTTACGAACTGTTTCTACACCAGACGTATATGAGCATTCAAACATGTTGATATTTTTCAATTCATGGAAACCAATGAAAACTAAAAAAATAAATTTACATTTGTATTGAGGTTAGATTTTACTTTTAGTGAAAGGATAGAGTTCCAATCAGCATCTTCTACGGAGAGCTTAATGTAACAAAGTTATATCATAGATAACAACTAACTACAAGAGACGCATTTCTTCTTATATTCAAAAACTTGGCCCTTGCCTTCATTTTGTATTATCATCTTGAGAGAAAAAAAAACTTATGGCCTTTTAAGATAATTAAAATTTGAAAAATTTCATATTTTTGAAAAAAAAAAAAAAAAAAAAAATATTAATGTTAAAAAAAGCATTTACTATTTATTATTGTTGAGTTGCGTTAGAACTGGTCAAATCCAAGAATTCATTTAAAAGTATTTCAGATTAATAAACTCACATATCAATGACTCGTAACTAAATCCTGATTCCTTTTGTAAAAATAGTTTTCTGTGTATGTTCTGAGGGTATTATCATATTACCTTCATATAAGTAGAAACTTTTAAAATCTGCTGTTTTTGCCTCCTAAACGATTTTTCATTTTCCACTTACGAGGCTTTGACGGAAAAAGAAAAATAAAATCAACTGCAATACTTTGAATTAAAATACGAAGAGATGCCACCCTAATACCATTCGTTTAATTGTAATATTCCAGGTTGAAATCGACTACGAGAGCATAAAGCCATTCAATAAATCAAGAATTTTCGAGCTATGGGCCCCTTTCGTTGAGAAAATTGTCTCGTACTTCAAGATGAAAATAAGGGATAAGGCTTCCCTAAGTCTTCTTAAGGAACTGGAAAAAGAAGTCGATACAAGTAAGATAATTTTTTTTTATAAATTAATATCTCTCTTGGTTTTCCTTCTTAAACTTATATAAATCTGAAAAATGCCACTATGAAATTACTAATTATTTACATATATTTAATCTTTTTTTTTTTAGATTCCCGGGGTTTCATCATATTCTATTTGCTACATGCATTGTTAAAACCGCCCGTGCTTTCCATTGGGAAAAAGAGTGCGAAACGAGGAAGGTGGAAGCCCACAATCAAGGACGCACAGGAATCCTGTTTTATTTACTGCACAACTGCAGCCCAATATGGGGATAAGGTAGATCTTTTACGTAAAAAATATTTGTCTAAGGGACTAACTCTTCAACCAGTTATTATTGTTATAGGCCCCGAAATAATTAAGCTTGAACAGTTCTATACATTTTATGATGGAATTTTATATAAATTTTCTACTTTTATTAAATGTTTTGATGTAACATTTAAATTATTTCATGTAATGAACTTTAAGTATCCTAGGGAAAGCAAACATTTTTATGCCTTTGTGCAAACATATTTTTATAATTTTCACATAGAAGAAAATGCAAACATAAAAAGTCTTTTAAACTACTTGAATCAGTAAAACTTTGGTACTTACATAAATATGGTCAAAAAAAGAAGTCAGACTTTTTTTATTTATACTTTTCAAACTCAACCTTATATTTGAAAGCTACTAATTTCAAAATTGAATCTAATACATTATTGTTGAAAGCATACATAAACATATGTATAAAAGGCTTTATAATATATATATTACGATTGTTGTATTGCTGAATTAATTATAATTATATTTTACAAAAAGGTAAAATAGCTTTATAATATGTTCACAAAGTTTTTGAATCTAATTTTATTTAAAAAAAAAACAGTAAAATTTGTATATTATAATGTAATACTGCCCTCAATCTCTCATAAGCTTTACAAATCTAGATTTGTATTTACATCTATTTCCTTTAAAAAAGATTTTTCGATAACTCTTCGATTATCTTTTAAAATCATCATTTATTTTTACTAACTTATATTTTTTTTTTTTCAAAAATTATATTTTAAAGGCGCTAAGCTTTGAGATAGTCTTACTATTATCTGTATTTATCCATATCTCCTTTCAAAAATATCATTCCAAGGTGCTAACTCTTCAACAAGTTCCTAGTCTCTCACAAGCTTTATATGATAATGTAATATGTAATATAAGCTTTACAAATCTAGATGTGTCTTTTTGTATTCAAGCATAATTTCAGTGGACTTTAATTGTATATTTTAAAGATGTTGTTTATCCTATAGCTGGATAAACTCTTCCATTGATGTCCTTATAAATCTGGATGTAGTTGTATTTATCTATTATCTGCTTTTAAAAATAACTTTCGATAACTCTTCAGCTAGTTATTTATTCTATTTATTTATTCTATTTTCCTTACAAATCTCTATGTATTTGTATTAACATCTATTTCTTTTACGAAATATCTTTCGATAACTTATATTTTCTTTCAAAAATATCTTTTCAAAAATTTTATTCCAAGTTGCTAACTCTTCAACAAGTTCCTAGTCTTTCATAAGCTTTATACAATGAGAATGTAATACTGCCCTTAGTCTCGCATAAGCTTTACAAATCTAGATGCATATTTTTGTGTTTAAGCATAATTTCAGTGGACGTCAGGGAAGCCAAGTAATTTAGTTTTGTTCAAAGTAAGGTTGCACCTCATTATAGTGTAAGATAGATGGGTGACCCATTCCATTTTGGGATAAAGTAGATCGGTGACGCAAAAAATATCTATCTCAGGGACTAAGTCGAAGAGCCGACGGCAAATTTTGGGAGTGGTTGTATAACAAAAATCTGAGTACGGCAGTTTAAAGGGGCATAATTTGTGATATCCCAATCAAAAGTCTGGCAGTTATTTTTCAGCCTTTGGTGGGGGTGGGGTGTTGAAAAAACAAATTTTATAAATTTACAAATACATCATTTATAAATTTAAAACACATCATGATGCTCTCATTTTCCCTAAGACTAAAAACCTTAATCTTGGTGATCCAAGTTACAGAACTCAAGATATAGATAGACAGATTTATAAAACGCAAACAATCAACAAAACAAACTCTCCAAAAAAAAAAAAGACGGTAAAGGTTCGCTTAAAAAGCTAATATCTTGAGTCCTTATAAGAGTAGGTACACCTTTTTTTCGTACGCGAACTCAAGGGGTTTTTGATACCCTTAAAATGTAGAACTAAACACAGTGCGAGCGTTAGGAAAATAGGGAAGGATTAAAGGAAGAAATTTATAAAATCTCTATTTTCAACACCCCACCCCGCCAAAAAAAAAACCTACCAGACTTTTGATTGCTATATTACAAGATATGACCTTTTAAACCCTAATACTCAGATTTTGGTTATACACTCACTCCCAAAAATTGCTGTCGGCTCTTGTACTAAAACTACTAATACGTATTAGTTAGTTGAACGATTTTCTTTTTGGGTGCAACCTTTTTGAAATTGATCCGACCGATTGTTTGCTACAATAAGCCGGAATTTGTTTTAATTCAAATTTCAAGGTCCATTTTCAAAATGCTTCAATCGTTTCAGAACGGTGTTGTTTTCCAGCTGGTTATCTGATTTGATAAGCAATTATTATTGTTCAATGACATTCAAAATTAAAATCAGTTGTTTTTGGATCCTAACTGTATTGATCTATATCTTTATAAAAATATAAGATTTCCTGGTCCAGCTGCGGACATTATCGTCAACGTTTACAGTTGGGTTTGGTGTGATCCATATTTTTCCGTTAAATCAAAATAACTTAAAATTTATTCTGTCTGCTTAATGACTACTTTTCCAAGTAAGTTTAAGGTTTGTGAAACCACGTTGTTTAGTTATCTTCACTTTCTTTTTTATTTTGAATACATTTAAGTTGCGCCTGGCATAACCCTTTATCAACAAATTACTGTACACAGAATATTCCATTTTGTGTTATTAACATTTTAGAACAGTAGCTTTAATTTTGGTTTAAAATTTTCATATTTTTTTTAATATTAATCACTTTTCAACAACAAATAAAACATGATTTTTTTTTCAGTTTTGTATGTATCTTATCATGTGGTGAAAAAATACTGTCCGACGTCCTTTTTGACCAACTGCATAGATCGGGTATACAAAATTATATTTTTGTGTGGTAATAAATTAAAATCAAACTCTTCACCAAAGAACTGAGTTGTTAATTTAAAAAAAGGCCCACAATCTGAACAATTTAAGATATTATCTTTCGAGAAATGTTGTATTCAAAAATTTCAAAACTTGAACACCTTTAAAAGGCATATGTATTGCAAAAATGCATTTCACTTTTATGTTACTATGTACTATTTATTTAAATAAATAATAAAATAAAATAATAACTCATTTTCAATTTGTAATATTTTTTAGTTTTTAAGATCATTTAAAATGTTTAAACATTGTGAAAAAGATGTTGTTTTTATATAAAAGCTGGAGCTATTTAAATAAAAATCAATTTTTATATGAAATCAATTTTGTGTTCTTTTTTAATTTGATGGATTTTCACACTTCGCTTAAACAACCAACAAAAATTTGATTGTTCATTTAATATTCCAGGTATCGGCATATCGCTAGTGCAAGCAAGAATTTATAAAGCTAAAAATGTACTTTAATTTGAAAAATGGTTTTGGAAAACGAAGTTTTGGTTTCTCCATAATATGGACAACAACAAATTTGTCTTAAAAAAAAGGGTTTGTATACATTTTCCATGCAGTTTTTTTTTTAATTTTATACTAAATTATATTTAATACCTGTATTTTCAGCCCATTCACGAGTTTCAACATACTTGAAAAAAATAACAAATCCCGGAAAAAACCTATCACTGAATCCATGGTCATGATGGTAAATTGTATGAGATTTTCCACTACGATGGATTCTGTGACTGATTTTTCGGGATAAGTTAAAGTTTCCAATCAATCAATAGGATACATCCCATTGATATTCAATGGTATATACCATTAATTTTAATAGGAACTATCCTATTGATTTTCAATAGTATATACCATTAGTTTCAATAGGACACATCCTATTGATTTTCAATAGTATGTACCATTAATTTTAATAGGACCCATCCCATTAATTTTTAATAGTATATACCATTAATTTTAATAGTACCCGTCCCATTGATTTTCAATAGGATACACCATTAATTTTAATAGGACCCATCCCATTGATTTTAAATAGTATATACCATTAATTTTAATAGGACCCATCCCATTGATTTTCAATAGTATATACCATTAATTTTGATAGGATCCATCCCATTGATTTTCAATAGTATTTACCATTAATTTTAATAGGACCCATCCCATTGATTTTCAATAGTATATACCATTAATTTTAATAGGACCCATCCCATTGGTTCTTAATAATATATACCATTAATTTGAATAGGACCCATCCCATTGATTTTCGATAGTATATACCATCAGTTTTAATAGGACCCATCCCATTGGTTTTTAGTAGTATATACCATTAATTTTAATAGGACCTATCCCATTGATTTTCAATGGTATATGCCATTGGTCCAATAGTATATACTATTAAATTCAACAGGAAAAAATATTTATTTTAATAGGACTCGTCCCATTGATTCAATGGTATATATTATTAAATTCAATAGAAAATAATAATACAAAATTAATTTTAATAGGACCCATCCCATTGATTAAATAGTATACACTATTTATTTCAATAGAATAAAGTATACGTTTCAATAGGATCCGTCCCATATGATCAATAGTATTCCCATTAAAAATCTCGTATAATTAATAGTATTTTTGAGTAACAATGGTACATACTATTAATTAGTAATAAGACATACCATTGAAAATTATACCAATTTATTAATAGTATCGATACCATTGTTTCAATGGTACGCCTCCCATTGACTAAAAACAATGGTATTTTCCCATTGAAAAAGGCCAAATACCATTGTTTTTATAGTATCTTTTCCCTAAATGTACCATTAACCTTTTGTTTTGTCATAAACATGGTAATTTGCCGAGCTGGTATCGCAACAATGCTATATCGTCATAATTATCGATATTTTTATCGTCACGGTTATCATTATCGATATAGGTATCGAAAAAACATTATCAAACATACCAACAAAAGTTTTTTTGAACCCTTAGATTAGGAAAAGAACACCATACGTATAAAAATGTAAGCCAACTTTGTAAAGTCGTATCGATAAACAAAAAACTTGCTTCTACACAAGATTATTTCAAAGTTTCTTATACCTGTAAATAAGCAAAAACAACGATATTTATAATTACGGAAAATTGAAAATTTTATGTTTTTGAGATATTGTAATATTTTGACAAGGGTTCACAAATAAAACTTATTTCTTTTATTCAAACTGAACAACAATTACTTTACAAAAATAAAACACCTTTATTTCACTTCAAATACTTTACTTCTAATACTTTTATTATAAGCAAGCACAAGTAGGTATACAACTCTTAATTCACTATTTTCTCACCGACGTTGATCCATTCGCTTTTAACATCAAACTGTCGCTCTCGGACTAGTGTTCGGGTATTTGTATCCGAGAAAAAGCTACTAGAATCTTCTAGGATTCTGGAATGTGCTAGAATGTGCTTCTTCACAAGTCTCCACAAGTATCTCAAAAGCTTTCGACCAATTATAATTATAGCAGTGGTTTTGGCATTGGATAACGATGAGACTGGTTAAGGTATTGGATAACAGTGAGAGTGGCTTTAGGTATTGGATAACGATGAGAGTGATTTAGGTATTGGATAACGATGAGATTAGCCCGGACACCAACTGTTGACACCATTGGATAACATTAGTTAATCTTTTGTTCAAAGATGGCGCGCAACTCAGTACTAATTTATCTTGTTATAGAAGAATAAAAGATGTAGTTGTTTGCATAGATGGGCATATTCACCACAAAAAAAATGGCACTTCCAGAAAAAATGATCAAGATCAAATATCAAACATGGTTTCACCCACTTTAAAAGAATTGTTTTGGCTTTCTATGGATGCTTGTATAATAAAATACAGCATACTGCCCCTTAAAATATCAAAATATGCCTTTTTTACTCGATAAATGGCTGAAAAAGTGAAAACACCGAAAAAATCGGTTGATTTTTAATCTTTAAACGCCTACACGGGTTTGGGAACGAACAAGTAAGACTGGTCTTAGAAGTAATTTGGTGTGCTGAACTTATTTTTCGCCATCGGCTCTAGTTTTTGAGATATTCCATTCTGCAAAAATGGAATATAACCATTTTTACCCCTATTTCTGAGATTTTGTAAAAATATGAAATGCTTTTTTTGTAAAAAAAATGCACCGATTCATCAAAGTATTGCACTATGACTCATGTTCATGGACGAATCGGTACATTTTTTTTTTTTTTTTTTTTAAGCATTTCGAAGTTTTACAAATTCTCAAAAACAGAGGAAGAAATTTTTAAAATCCCTCAACTAATTGCTAAGGCCTTGCTTTCATCGAATATTTTAATGTATAGAAAATAATGCTTACTTAAAAGTTGCGAAAAACACATTTTTTGTTATATTTTTTAAGCCATAAGCTTTACTTTGGCAGCATAATACTCACTAATTTTGCTTTTGAAGCCTCTCTAAATTAAAAATCAACACTTTCAATAATACATGGGCAGCTAAAACTGGCCCTTAAATGGGCTCCTTACCTTTAGCACCTCATATATGAGATATTCGCAAAAAAGTATGTTATCTTAAAGGTCAGTAATTGGTCAAAAAAGGTCAACTAGTTTCAGAAATTGGTCAGCCATAGGAAATTTTTTATCAATGGTTAAAGTTTTCAAGGTCACCAACTATTTTTGGCACCTCATTTGTGGGATAATCGCAAAAAAAGTGTACCATTCGATAAGCCACCGACTTGTGATAAAAGGTCAGCTAGTTTCATATGGCATACTTTTTTTGCCAATATCCCATATATGAGGTGCTAAATGTTAGGAGACCCTAAATGAGATTCAAAATAACTCTATAGAAATAGAAATTAAAAAAAAAAACACCATTTCCCCATAAATATTTGCATAGGCTCCTATAATTCTTGATTCTCGTGAAACTTTTAAGATTTGTACCAAGTTCCATAAGGGCAGCATTATTTCGCAAGTGTTTTAGTATACTCCCACAGATTTTGCCTCCCCCATCAAAAGCCTCTCTTTTACTTTAGATATTTGTATGTACTCTTCATATTCTTTTTTACTTGCGATATACGTGGTATAGGACAAGTTCAGGATTAGTACAAAAAAAAAATCGAGATAATAATTTTCCCTAACATTACGATGATAGAGAACGCGAAAAAAGTGGGTCTCGCAATTCTGTCTGTCTGTCTGTCCCTCTGTCCGTCTGTCCGCGTGTCCGTCTGTCTGTCTGTACCTCGACCTGCAGCCTAAACGGCTGAAGCCATTTTCTTCAAACTTTGGACTTAAGGTTCTTATGGCATGGGATTCCCTAGATTTTCAAAAAATAACGGTACCTGCCATACAACCAATATACTAATGTTTAATCTTAAAATAAATTTGAAACATATATTAAATACAAATACAAATTAATGTTTTAGTTTTTAGTTTTATTTTAATTTTATATACTAAAAACTTAATATCACAACTTTCTTATTTTAATTATGGTTATGCGACGCGTTTCGGAGCTATACTCTAGGATTAAAAATTAAAACATAAATTTGTATTTGATACATTTTTAAAATTTATTTTAAGATTAAACATTCATGAACGCAATTTGGAGACAAAAATCACATACAATATACTAAAATTGATTAATTTCAAAAACGGCAATAACGATTTTCAAAAACAAATTACTAGGTATCTACAAAAATTACTAAAATAAATATTTTGGTAGAAAAAAAAATGTATAACGGTTATTAACGGTACCTGTCATATAACCGATTTTTTGGTTTTCAAATTTCTCGTTAACGGCTACACCGAATTCAACCAATTTTTTTATTTAAATTCAGGCCCTTAAAATTTTAATAATTTTGCATATAGGGGAAAGGTTGGAACAGTGAGACAGTCCGAACAGTGAGACATTTCATTTTTTAGCTTCCCAGAAACTTGCACAACTATTTCGGTGCAGACAATACCCGTGTTTTATTGGGAAAGCTATCCATAGTAGCTATCCATGGTAGGATTTTGCATGAATAACAAATACAACATCGGCAGTATGTATACTGCCGATAAAAGTTAAAGTAGAATCACACTGTGGATAGTTTTCCGAGTCTCGAATGGATTTTGGTGATTTCATTCTCAAATATTGGTTACTATTAGTTTTTTTCGTGAAGACTGCTTCTGATTCTCACAAATACTATATTTTTTTTTTAATATTCTGACAGGTGTTCTTTCAGTTAAACCAATTTTGAAATACAAAACCCAGGCTACTGCGGATGCGTTTTTTTGGTAATTTTCTACTGTACTATTTCTAGCATGCAAAAAAAAACGGGTAATAACGTTTCTTTTCAATTCCGCAACTTTTATTTCTGTTGCGAACACCACTCAGATGCGCGTTTGCTCTCAATGAGTAAAGAGCGAAAAAAAGGGCAAAAGTATTTTGTTTTTCGTGTTTTTAAAATTTGTGTAGTATCTTATTATTATATATGTATTTATATTATTATGTGGTTTTTTAATATACAAACTAAAATCTACGGTATTCTTTCCAGTTTTTTAAGCACACAAGTTTTTATTGAAAATGATAAAAATTAAACAGTGAGACAGATTCAAACGTCGAACAGTGAGACACGTCTAACCTTATCTTTGCTTCGTTTATTCAACATAAAAATGTTTTTTATTTATTTGTATTTGTATTGCAACAACATTTCTTACAAAAAAAAGAAACAAATGAAAAGTATAAATTTATTTGATTTATTAAGAACTTATATAAAGAATAATGTTAAAGAACCACTATATGGAAAGAACCACTATATGGACATTGTCAATTTTAAGCTACGTTCAAGTTGTTAGCTACAAGAGCAAGTTTGTGCGATCCAGTCGTGCCCATTTTTTTTTTTATAATTTGCGCGCACTGAAAGGATTTTTACTACTCTTGGATAAATAAACACAGTGTATGAATTTTCTGACGGCAAAAAAATAACATTAAGACTATAAAATGACTCCCAAGGTATTGTGTAAATTGTTCTTTTTCTAATTTTCATACTATGTCTTTGCTAAGATACTTACCCCCGTAAAAAAGGGTAGTTATTTCAGCTCCCCTGTTTAGGAAAACTACATCACGGAATAAGAATATTCTGGACACAAATGGAACAGTAAGCAATTGCCTTTAGTTTGAGTCCGGAAAATTCTAATTCTATGGATCAGTTTTCCTAAACACGGGAGCTGAAATAACATCTATTTCTTTATAAATATAAGGGGGTTATTCTTCATTAAATTAATGGTTCAGTTTTATTTTCTGTAAGTTAAAACATTTTTTTCTGTGATCAACTGAATTCAAACTTCTCAAAAATGTAATTAAAGCCTTTCTTCACGTCTATCATATCATGCATCATCCTATTACTTCACACACTTTAATTTGTGTCTCAATTCCAAAATAAAAAATTGTCTTAAATTAAGTCAAATCTATCTTTCTTGGTTTTGTTTTATTTTTTTAAATTAGGTCTTCAATCAACTAATCTGTATAACACTTTAAATAAGCTTTAATCAAAGTTCGTTTAGACCAAATTTAAGGAATGTGACATTTATATACATACACACACAATAATAATTATGACCCGAAAATTCTCATTAATTAATCATTCGTGATAAAGAAACAAAAACTAATTCTCTTAATTGCTAAATATGCATTCAATCGCATTCATTTCATATAACCCTCTCTGTGTGATAACTTTCATTTAATCAAACCATTTTATTCGAGCATAGATACATCTTAGAAGAATCTAGCACTGTATAGTTTATAAGCAACATATTATTAAGACAAAAATAAATTACGACCACGCAATAATTGTAACCAATCTTCCTAATTTCAAAACGAGTCAAGTCAAACTCATATCGATTCGCCAATTAATCTTCTCACACAGACCTCAGCGATTGTCCCTTGTTGAACATAACTTTGAGACTTGTAGTTAATTCATAACGCCCTTAACACGAAGGCGTAGCTAGCTGTAGTTTCAAAATTAAAAAAGGTCTTTGTTTTGATGGGCTTGCCATCGCGCTTTGACCATAATCATCATCATCAACTTTAACATCATCAATGATGATATATTTTTGTGGAAGACCTCCGGAGTATCGCATAGCATCAGCCTAAAAAGATCAAGCTCATGCATATTTATGGTCACATTATGCTAAAAGTTCCACGGAAAACTCTTGGTCGTAGGTATAAACAGGTGACCAACGATGAGCTATGTACGATATACGTGTAGTCGCTATTTGAAATGTCATGTATCTTTGAAAGACAATCCGGCTCTTATATACGCGGGCTATCATAGTTACAACCTCTTGTACGATACGAACCTTTACCTAGCGCAAGGAATTTATTTTTGTTTGAAATTTGATGCTTGAAGTTGGGAATCAAAACCCTGAGGGATATCATGATACCCTTATACCCTTTAAGATTATCCTGATCTTTGAATTGGCCTTTGGATCACTATTATTTTTTTTTAAGTATTTAGGAACGATACTCCTTTGACAGTTGACACTTATTTGACTGTGAAATATGAGAAAATAGCTCACTAGACTGCATCGAGTTAGGACCTCACAAGAGGTCGTGATTTTCTCATATCTCCCTTGTGTGTCCTTTTTTAAGATGAAGAAAAGACGACACTCAACTTCATGTTGATGTATTTAAAGTTAGGTAATTCTTTTAATTGGATTGTGTCCGAGTCCGCTTTAAAACAAATCGCATTTGGAAGCTTAATTTTAGTTTCATCTCCGAGTATAGAAGCGTTTTACTTGTTTTCTTATTTTCTTGTCCACCAACAACACGAAGTTCGTGGGTGATTAATGTTGGAAAAGATATTTGAGAATGCTGTTTCTAGGGTTTGTATAGAAGATAACAAATTGATAGAAGAATAAATAAATACATTATATTCCTATATCCCACATCGAAGTGGAAGTGGATGAGCTAGTGCACAAGAGCGTTTGTTGAGGTTATAAATCTTCTGTGACATACGGAATGGTTTTTTTTTTTTGGTGGTGTGGTGGTGATAATGAATTGAGACATCTTGACAAAAATCAGGTTTAAAACAATTTTAATTTGATGATGCTCGCTGATAAAAATCATTTGACTTGATTAAAAAACCTACTGAACTTAAGGTTGCTTTTAAAATATTTATCTATTATTCAGAAATTTAAATGAATAAAATATATATTTTCGATTTTTTTTATTGGTTATTGATTTATATCCATTGATTTATTATTGTTTTAAATAATTTGCTAACTAACACGTCTTTTTTGAATTTATCTACTTAATTTTATTTTAGAAAACGTAATTTTGAGCTCATTTGTTTTAATAGTGTGTTTTGATTTTATTAGAACAACATTTTACTACAATTGTTTTATAAGTTGGGTGAAGAAAATCCCTTATTAATTTTGTACTACACTCGATAAGGTAGATGTAGTTAGAGTTACCTGCCTAAAATATTGAAAGAAAATTAAAACTGATCGAAATGAAAAAAAAAAAAAAAAAAAAAAAAATCGGGTGGCACAACGGCTCATGAAGAACCAGGGCCTAGTGACTAACAACTCGCAACCATTCCTGTGTGTGCCTTTCGACAGGAATGGTAGGGACCTACAATTTTATGCCGAATCCGAACGGCTAGACGAGAAGCACTTATTCGTGACAAGTGATGCTCTTGGAGGATTTGTCAATTCCTCGCAAGAGGCATTAGCCCTGAAAAAAAACTTTTTAGTTTTTTAGGTGGACGAGGCTGGGAAGCGATCCCAGACCTCCAGCGTGACAGTCGAACGCACTAACCATTACGCTACGGGATCGAAATGAAAGAGCAGCCAAACAAAACTTCGAAAAAGATGAATCATCTATTGGATCATGACCGAACAGAGTCTGAACACTCTGAACACACTTTGAGCGATCTCTGAACTGAGCGTGCTCTGCTCTAAGAGTTCAGATTTATTCTCGTCGACTTTTCTCGTCGGCCATATTTACTTTTTTGATTTGTTTCCACTTGTCAAATTTGTGTTCAGCTATTTAACTTCATCTGCTCTATCAATTTATTCTGAGCTCAAAGAGCGCGCTCTGAACATGTTCAGAACGAAAAAAGAAACACAAATTTGGAGCTCTGCAAGCTCTGAGCTGAAAAAGAAACACGGATTTTTGTTTGACAGTTCAGGCTCTGCTCTGAAATAAAAAAGAAAAACGGCCTATATTGACAAAAATCTCAAATGGACAAAAATCTCGAAACACAAAATCTAGAAAAGTCAAAATAAAATCTAGAAAAAATCTAGAATTTTGTTTTATATAGATATGCTCTCTTAACTGTTGGGAATATTTTAAAATACTGTTGATTACAAAATGGTAAAATAAACGACTATTTTCCATTTTGAATGTACATACATACAACGAGTTTTTTTTATATATATTCGAAAAAATGAAAATTAAACCAATTAAAAAAAAAATAAATAAACAACACTTCAGACGAGAAAAAACGTAGACAGAAATAACAGCGTACCTTCATTGACGGTGACACAATGGCACGTTACTGTGCAAATACATAGAAATAACAATGCAAAATGTTTCTAACGGACTTTAAGGCTTGCCGTCCACTAGGCAACTTAAAGTTGCTCGGCCCAGCAACTTTTTGGTGCTCCCGATCCAATTACATTGAGTTTTAATGGGAGAGCGTCCACTAGGCAACTTTGTTGCTGGCAACTTTCAGTGGTAGTTGGATCGGGAGCAACAAAATGTTGCTGGGCGAGCAATTTTAAGTTGCCTAGTGGGCGGCAAGCCTAACATTCTAGGTAAAGCATTCGCTAAGTTTGCACACAATGTCAATGGCGATGCAAAATTGATAATATGTTTGTTTACTCTATGTTTCAAGTTTAAATCATATTACATAGGCGTGATATCTTTTCAGAATGCAGACAATGCTCTTCCACATACATATGTACTATAGAGTGTCCGTTATTTCCCAAACTCATTTTTATGGATAGCACACCCCGTCAATCGAAAGTTTATGCCGAAAGAAAAAATTATTGACAAAACAAATTGTTTCCGAGGTCATTAACCCGTACCTCTAAGTTCATACTTTTCCCATACAAATTTGTATGGGAACTTTAGACATTTCACATTTTATTTTCGCTGGAACTATAACAGTTATTCTAATTGTTTTTGGGAATTCAGATAAACTGATTGCTCCTTTAAAAAACTGCATTCAAAAATGTATTAAAAAAACTTAAATTATAATTTATTTCGATTTTTTAAATTAAAAAATAATTTAATATTATATATTTTTCTCTTATTTTTCTCTCTCGATCCTCAGCAGTTTTGGTTGTTGTTTTTATAGATTGGCATAAAGTAATAAGTTTTTTAAAAAAATTGCATTAAAAAAACTAATGAAAACAAATTAGAAATAACTTATTTCGATTTTTCAAAATATTAAATATTTTTATCAAATAAAGTTTTTTTTCATTAATTTTGAATGTGGTTCTTAAACAGGATAATGGTAAAAAAAATCATTTAAGAAAACTTTTTTTGATAAGAAAAAAAAATAAATACATACAAAAATAAAAATATTTAATATTTTAAAAAATTGAAATAAATAATTATTTCTAATTTGTTTTCATTATCAATCAATAAAAAAACAACAAAAACTGCTGAGGATCGAGAGAAAACAATAAGAGAAAAATATATAATATTAAAATATTTTTTAACTTAAAAAATCGAAATAAATTATAATTTAAGTTTTTTTAATGCATTTTTAAATGAAAACAAAATTAGAACAACTGTTATAGTTCCAGCGAAAAAAAAACTAAATGTGAAAAGTCTAAAGTTCCCATACAAATTTGTATGGCAAAAGTATGACCTTAGAGGCACGGGTTAATGACCACGGAAAAAAATTTTGTTGGTCAATAATTTTTTCTTTTGACATAATCTTGCGACTGAAGGGGTGTGCTATCAAAAAACAATTAGTTTGGGAAATAACGGACACCCTAATGTACATATAGGTATGTATGTGAAGATTGAAGAAAGAGAAGAATAGTTGAAAGTAATTTATCTTAATTGTCTTCTGTGAAACTAATTGAATAAAAGTACCGTTATTATATTTTAAAAATTACCTTATCGTTAATACAACCGATAAGAACAAAAAATATATCAAAAACGGCTCTAACGATCTTGATAAAAAAGTTATGAATTAGGTATCGACTATTGATGGTCAATATTTTATACAAAAAATTTACCAGCACTAATTTTTCGATTTTCAAATTTCTCGTAAACGACTTCACTGATTTCGACCAACTTTAGTATACAGGAGGTCCATCAAACCTTGAACAATTTTGCATACACAAATGTTTAAAAAATATTTTTTGGATTTAAAAACAAAATATATTTATTTGTTATGATAAATTAAATTTTTTGAAAAAAGGTCACTGAATTTTCCTAAAAATTTTGCGTAAGATTATATTTTAAGAAATACCAAAAGTTGCCATACCAAATTTTATTTTTTTTAAATTGTTCCAAAAATGATATAAATACAAAAATTGTTCTAAATCTAAAGATTTTTGATTTTTTTTTTCATAAATTTATACAAATTAAGATAGAACGCTTTATTTTGAGCTCTAACTATTTATTTTTTTTTATTTATTTAAATAATTCATTTTTAAAAATTGTTATAATAATTTATATTTAAACTTTTTTTACACTTTCTTTTAAAAGTTTTTTTTATATTTTGTTATTTTCGTTATGTTAAAGTTTTAGGCTACGAAAGTAAGTTTAGGTATGCCATCCGGTCATGGATTTTATTTTTTATAGTTTCTATAAAAATATTATCGTTGAATATTTTTTAACCCATGGAATTTAATGCTAAAATAAAATATAAATTCGTTTATTAAAATACTTAAGGAAGGGCCTATGACGTATTACAAAAAAAAATACCCAGCAAAAATCAATTTATTTCAAGTCACATGTCACAAGAAAGTAGCTATATCTGCATTTTGTTTACAGTTACCCGCTTATCTGTATCATAATTAGGTCCGAACAAATTTTTTAATGGATTTCTCTGATTTTATTTAACTGCACCATCTTCATTCTGAAGTGAAAAAACACTTTGAATATTCTCTTGCATCATTATTTAAGGTATAATAAGTGATACCCAGCAACAATTAAGCCAAATTGACACTTATCCAATTCGCCAAAAATACAATCAATAAAATAAAAAAAACTTAAACCTGCGAAAATATTTTATGGAACAATGAAATTAAAATGAAATAAATATTTTTGTAGCTTCTGATAAGAGTTCAAAAAAAAAATATTAAAATAAACCGATAATCAAACAACGTGACACACAAAAATTAAAACACAACAAAATAACAAATCGTACCCCTAAATCAACATTCTCCTTTATTGCAAGCAAAAAAAAGAACGCAGATTTAAAAAATCGAATGGATTAAGAATCCATAAATTAATTTAATAATAAAAGATTTATTTGATTTTTATACATTTTGGCGGCTGTTGTTGAGTTACCAAAGAGAGGTGTAGAAATTTTCAGTGTGGTGGGGAGTGGTGGAGTCGACCTGATTTGGGCATTTTAAATTTGATATAAATATTAAGCTTTTGTTTTAGGAACTGGCTCGTTAATTAAATAACTTAGATTATACAATGATTGTATTTTTTAACCTGATTAGTTTTATTGTTTCCTAAAGAAACAAGAAGATGACGATTGAGTTTTTTTTGTATACTTCCGATATAAATCCAAACCTTAATTAAATGCGTTACCTCTTACTTCCATCTTTATTTGTAATACTTTGAAATTTTTCCAGCTATAACGCTGGTAACTTAAAACATGGCGGTACTAAAATAATATTTTTACTGCTTTTTAGCCACCTTTAAAGTGGGCTTTTTAATAAAAAATTTGAAAGGTAAATAATGAAAAATACGCCTTCTTCTAATGAATGTTTCCTTCCAGTGTGTCGAATGCGTATAGTTACAGCATCTTTATTGTTATTTCATAGAAACTATTTTTAAGACCTTTTCTGCCTAGCAATTAAGTCGTTAAAGCTGCACTGGGTTGCATATCAATGCAGATTTTTGTATGATTATTTTCTAGAACCGGTAGATACATATTAAGTTTTGTATGCGAAACAAAGCGAAATAAATGTAGTTGCGGTTTTTATTTTTTTCCTTTCAAACAAGGCGTCATAAAATGAATAGACTTAACTTACGCCTATAAGATTAAAATTTAAATGTCTTCCCTATTAACTGAATATTTTCATAAAATCCAAGTAGATTTTCACGGTATCATTTTAAAATCAATGTAAAGTTGAGCTTTAACGCCAAATTGTAAATGTTTCATAAATGAATGCAAATTTGGTAGTGAATATTATAACTATGCATTGAAATCGAATTATTAAAATCATAATCTCATATTAATTCAATATTAATCTTAATCTAAATCTAAACATAAATATAAAGATGAAAAAATTATTTTGTATGTCCGTACTCATAAACTATTAAAGCGATTCACGTGAAACAAATTTTATAATATTCTTTATGTCTATGAGAGTGTCTTAGGCTATTTTGTATTTCTTAATTTGTTTGTAATTTTTCAGAGAATTATTGTTTTTTATTTTTGTTTCACCTTTTTTCTAAGGGTTCGAATTAAATATTCACTTATATTTTTGATGTTTAAAAAAAATAAGAACTATTTGATAAATTCAACATCCGAACGAAAATGTTAAGCCCTAGATCTTTCCTGAATTATACATAAAATCTGAGGAATACTTATATAAACATTTGAATGTTATCAACTTTTCTAGGTTATTTCTGTCCAGCAATTCTATTCAAGGGATTCAAACAGTAGCTGCTTTGTTTTTTTTTTTTTTTTTTTTACTTTTGATTTGTCTATTCTTCCGCAAACTGAATTCATACCTATACTGTATTATGTACTTATAGCAAAAAATATATAATTTTTTGAAGTTTGCGAAGCAACGTGAGCACGGGTCAGCTAGTATATACTAATAATTTTGATTTCTTATCGTAACATTTTCAGAAAATCAAAATATTTATTTTTACCGATTTTTTATTAAATCCCCTTTTATCCCATTTAGTTCAATTTTGAGTTTTTGTTCTATTATTTCCCTATATATAAATTGTGTGTCTAAACTGGCTGCCCTGATTTTAAATGTATGAAATCCACAAAGCCCAGAGGTACAACAATTTGTGAATGCCAACCTTATAGGAAATTCCTTAAATGTATTCCCTTACCTCCTAAGGTTTATTAAGGAAAATCCATCGATTTAATTATGTGATTAAATTCCCCTGCAGCGATTCTACTAAATGACATTGTTGCAAAATTGCACATCTTCCAAAAGATCATCTTCTTTATTTTAATTTTTTTTTTTTGTTCAAGTCCTTTGGCATTTTATATCTTTTCCAATTCATCTTGTGATGATCACATCGCGCAATATCTGAACCTTTATAGACTCAAGTCATCCACCACCAGTACCTTGCTTTATCAAACAAAAAAAAAAAGACTTTCCACCACGATTTCATCACACACAAACAGCTCCATAGGGTTGACGATTCATTCCCTTTTTCTATATCCAACTCCTTTAACTCAAAATCCACGTGACCTCTGGCCCCCAACATATCTGCCAGCGACTAATAACCCATTGGAACACAGTCAGGCCCTCTGTTGCATGGAGAGTTATGGAGTTAGCAAAACGTTACCCCAGCTTACAACAGCTAGCAGGCAACCAATGCGCCTGTGCGCAGTCAATTTTGTGTCGTGTCGTGATGATGGCAAATTGTAAATGGTCTCAGTTATCACACACTAATGACACGAAATTAGGAGAATTTCCTACCAATTCGCGAATTGGACAAAAACCACCCGCGTCACCACCTCAAAAACTTCACCATCATATCCAGCTTGAGCTGCCAGCTTAGTACAAATAGGTAGGGGTATAGCGTTGAAAAGCCGCAGCATGTTGCTGATTTTTTCAATCGATTGGCGTATATCCGATAGATATACGAAATGGATATCTATTTCTGTTGTTTTTATTTTTTTTTTTGTCGGACTTCACCATCATGGCGCAGTTAAAGTCTTATTAAAGTCGTACCATCATATTTGGTATTTTTATATATTATTTTGCATTGTTATTGCCAGTGCCACCACAACAAGGGGCCTTTTTCCAGAAAGTCCCTGGCTCAGACTCACAGTAGGTAGGTAGATCAATTTCTAGGGTCAAGACCTTTTCTTTTTATATTCCACCAATATTATATCTCTATATAGGTATACAACGTACTCGAAGGATACAATATAATTGTTTGGGGCTTTCTGAAATTATTGACTGTTTCTATTTCCTTGCTTTTTAGGGCATATATTGGTTTCATATAAGAAATATAAGGCTCACGAAAACAATTATATGGGCTTCGCGTAAAAGACTGACTCTATCCAATTCCTTTCATATACAAATTTTGATAAAATTCACAAAACAGATAGGGGGTCTAGAAGCGAATGTTATCAGAGCTTTAACTAGAATTGTATAGCAAGAAATAGGCTTACGTAGTATTTGGTTGGTTAAATTAAGATTAAGCTAAATTTTACTATTTTTTTTTTTGGAAATCAGATAATGCTTACTTTTTTAAGTTAGAATTTTCCAGTTTTACTTAAGCATATGAACATAGCTCTGTACCATTGGCTTAGTTAAATTAAGACTAAGACGAAGACCTATACCATTTACTGTTTTTCTTTCATTTTTTTTTTTTTTTTTTTTTGAAAATTTAAAAACGCGTTTTTATTGAAGTTAGAATTTCATAGAAAACCTAAAGCTATGTAGCATTTGTTTAATTTAATTAAGGCTACGTCCAATTTTGCTAGCTTTTGCTACTTGTTTACAAATTTATTTGAAAATAAAAAACTGATTATTTTATAACAATTTGCAGTTAAAAACACGTTTATAAACCGGCTATTAACCATGATAAATCTAACCTATTGGTCCCAAACTGAATTAAAGGACGTCATTAACACGTCTAAGACACGTCTCCATTACCGGAAATGGTCAGTTATTAAATAAATTAGTTAGATTGTAGTTTAAAAAAAAGCGGAATTAGGCTCATCATAATGGGTTTTTAAAAACCTGATTTTAACTTTTTTTTATTCCATTGAGATGCGGTTTTTAATAAAACTGAATTATGCTTCAGATTTTAGTTGTCTTACGTTGTCTTTTTATAACCGTTTATTTAGAGTTCTTGTAAAACCTATAATATGCTATTTCCCAGAATTTTCTAAAACCCGTTTTCAGCCGTTTATTTACAGTTTTTTACAAAACCAGAAATATGTTTTCTTCCAAGTTTCTTTTAATATGCTACTTTTATAGTTTTTCTTATAGCCGTTTGAATGTTATAAAAACTGAGTTATTTTATAACTGACTTCAAACTTGAGGTTTTATTGGTTAATTTGTAACCAATAAATATCAATTTGTGCAAAAAGAAGAGTTATTTTAAATCTTACTTCAAACCTTCAATTAAGTTCAAAAAACAGTTTTTAAAAACTTAATTTAAACTTTGGATTAAATTGGTTAGCTTGCAACTAAAAAATCATAATCTTATGGTTAAGAATAGGCTAAAAAAGTACTGATATTTAACTTAGGTACAAAATGGGTAAGTTAATATTCCAAACATACTTTCAGTTTAAAAATGGAATTTTTCAAGTGTATATATAACTAAAAAGTTAACTTTGGTGAAAATTTAACCCAAATTCAACTAAGTTTCAACCTTGAAATAACCTCTTTCTAGAAATATTAAAACCAGGGTTATTTCTGGTTCTTTCCTAACCGCTGATATTTTGTGACTCAGGTTTGAAATTGTTTCTTGGGGACCTATAGTTATGTAAAATTGGCTTAGTCAAATTAAGATTACGCTGGATCCAGCAAGTGTTTCCTACTTTGTTTTTGAACATGTTCTGTTTTCATACGAAAAGAATTTCAAGATAGGTTTTGGTAATTTTCTTTTAAATTCTGTTTGTAGAATTTGCTTGATTAGATTAAGCTAATAGCTTTTGCTATTTATTTCTTACACAAGGTGACGCAAAATTAATCATCCAATTTTATTTTTGAATAACTTTTTTACTTAATTGACATGCGACGTCATTTGCTAAAATTATAACATCTTCTGATAGGGTGATTCATTTTGCACCACCATGAAGTTAGAATTTTCTAGATACAATTATAGGCTATGTTTGTGTATATTTTGCTTAGGAAATTAAGATTAATCTGCAGTTGACTAGATTTTGCTACTTTTTATTTATAATTTTTGAAAATTAAAAAATGAAAACTTTGCGAAATCAGAATTTTCTAGGTCTACCTAAATCTATTTAGTATTTGCTAGCTTAATTTCACATAAAGCAAGGTTAAGCTTACTTTTGCCTCTTCTTCTAACTTATTTTTGAAAATCCTTGCTTATTTTAAATTAAGAATAAACTATTTTTTTTGAACATTAGAAAAAGCTTATTTTATGAATTTTTTAGGTCTGCATATAGCATTTGCTCATTAAAATAAAGATAAAGCTAATTTTATGAAGTTGGAATTTTTTAGCTGAAGGTACCCATAATAGCAATAACGTAGCATTTGCTTGGTTAAAGTAAGATTAAGCTGAAGAAATAAGAACATCCTTGTTTTATGAATTAATAATTTTTAAGATATACCAAATATGGCTGACTAGCATTTGCTTTATTAAATAAAGACTAACTTGAGTGTAGCTAGTTTTTTGTCTACCTTTTCTTATTTTCTAGAACTAGAACCTTCTTGCTTTACTTTAATATAATATAATATAATATGACGCATTTTCTTGTTTAAATTAAGATTAAGGTTGAATAAGACATAACTTTTGAGTCTTATACTTATTTCGAAAATTATAAAAAAAGCAATTTACGAGATTAGGAGTTCCTAATCATACTTACTTAAAGCTAAGTTTAAAGCTTAGTTAAATTAATATTTAACTGAATTTTAAAAGATTTTTCTATTTTTGTTAAAGTAGTTGGAAAATACACTTTTTGATATATCCTTAAAGTAAGATTAAGCTGAATTTAGCTTAGCTTTAAACAAAATTAAATTAAAAAATAAAAATCCCTTTTTGACATATTTTTCTTAAATCAGATATTTAAGTGTTAGTGATTGCGTAGGGTACACAAAGATGAATTAATATGTTATTAGTTGCACCCATTTTAATGAACCAAAACCACAACTTGACAACCGGGACGGAACACCCCGAGGACAATAAAGTCAGCCGACTTTAAGATTTAATTTTTTGACATGTATTTTATATTTTATGATCTATTAAATTAAAGACAAAGTATAAGATTAGGCCCCCTCTGTGCCAATAAATGTATAATATAACTAGTTGTAAGTCAAATTGTAAATATTATTTTATTCAATAAATATTATACACTAGCGGAAACACCCGGCGTTGGATAGTTTGTTAACAAATCTTGAAAAAAAAAAATTTCCCGTGGAAAATAGTTTTCCTTGAAAATATTTCTGATATCGTGAATATCTCTGAAATAAATTCGATAAATTGACCGCCCAATTCCCCAGGAAAAATTATTCCCGACATCAATAAATTCTCAACATCACTCATGTTCTCAATTTTCAAAGGATAGGAATATTATGCAAGTGTTAATTATTATTAATATAAAAGCTTAACTATATATTCACGTACTTCTAAATATCTATGCTTAAGACACCTATAAGAAAATATTCAAAAAAAATTGTACGGTATGCTATCTCGCCCCCATCTATCAACTGTCAGAGCAAAAGGTGTGATATTTCGGATTTTTGACATTTCACCACCATCATTGTCAAGTGCAAAATCCACCATCTCAATCGATTGGCGCTCTCAGATCTTGACATTTCGACACCTGACAAATTGAAAAGTGAAATTTCTTATTTTCTGTTGGTGCTAAAGTGCTGGCCGAGACATTAGGTAATAACACCCCCCTTAATCGATTGGTGTTTAGATTTTGACATTTCGACATACGACCTGCAACGCACAGAAGAGAGGAGCTGTAATATGGCAGTTTTTGCTCTTATAGCATTGGTGGTACCATTTTTGTCATCATTGTGAATGATTTACTCTACGGAGCGAATGTTTCTCAATGATTACGAGATTGTAAAAGTATTCGCGGTGTTGATTTCAACATACCCAAATTTTCACCGACCATGTAAATCAAACATGATTGGTTAACGTTTTACCTTCCACCACAATCCAATCAACAACCAGCGCATTTTTACTTACTTGAGAATTATATCATGCCATTCATTAGCCTTTCATCACTACTTATTATATCTTCCAACATTCTAACATTTACTTACACATTCAACAAAAACCAGGCAAAAAACTCATACGCACTTGAAACGTTAAATCTCATAGCTAAGCTTTGTACAACGCTCATGTCTTGTTCAAAAAGTTATATTTTTCGCCATGTCGCTGCATGGACATAGATTTTTTGGACTCCATTGGATTTTTTCTGGACATGTTCATAATCCTGCCATCTGTTTAATCGTATCAGTCTTTAAAATTGTATGGTTGGCTATTAATATTTTGTATGTATTTAAATAGTGAGACAACGACCTTTCCAAAGTCAATTTTGAAAATCTGATAAATACTTTTCGATTTCGACAATTTTATGCAGACAAATTAAAAATTTTAAAATTTTTTCTGGATTTTATCTGTAAAAAATATTTCTAATGTAAGATTTTAATATTTGAAATTATTTTGTGAAGCTTGTGAGCAACGCACAGTTATGTTTTATATATCAAAATTTTTATCAGATTTTAAGAACTTATAATTTTTAAATTCGAAAATATTTGATGGGCGTGGTGAAATTATAAAAATAAAATTCATTGAAAAAGCACGATTTTTTGGTAAATAAATGAATAAAACTAATTTTAGAGTGGCTTTTGTTGAAATAATCACTAAACATTTATAAGCAATATTTTAGAAGAGGATTTTTTATTAACTTTTGCATTTAACGTACCAAAAATTGAATTGATTTTTCACTAAATCACATTTTTAGTGTTAATTTTTTTAAGATGTTGCAAAAATTTTAACACAGTTTATACTATAAATTTTGACCTCAAATTTATGTATCATTTGTTATGAACTATTAAGTATTACTCAAGTTTGAAACCTTAATTTGGCTAAATGGAGCTTTTTTGTGATTTATTTTATTAAATTGCCCCTACTTTTTTCCCGTTAGATTTACAAATACAAAACTATCACATGTTTCTAGAAGAAGGTTACACCCATAAATTTGCATCCTTTGTTTTTTTTTTTTTTAATATATAAATTTTTGATCAACTTTTGAATTTAAAGTACGAAAAAATAAGTTGATTTTTCATTAAAACGCATTTTGGGTACACATTTTTTTAATATGTTGCAATTATTTGTACACACGAATTTACGATATAAATTTCTATCTAAATTTCATGTATCATTTATTATGAACTATTAAGGTTTGATCAATTTTGAAACCTCTTAATCTATCTAAATGTAGCTTTTTTTGTGATTTATTTCTTAAATTACCCATACTTTTTTTCCCGTTAGATTAAGAAATACAAAATTATTCACATATTTATAGAAGAAGGTTACACCTATAAGCGTGCATCATTAGTTTTTTTAAATTAAAAAAAATTTCATCAAGTTTTGAATTTAATGTATGTAGCCACATCTCAAAGCTAAATTCTGAAATCAAAACTTTAACAAATCGTCCGAGTAGAAATGAAGTTATGATTTTTTATAATAAAAGAACTCCAATTAGAAATTCAATTGAGATAACGGTGCTCTCCACTGGTAGACAATAGTTGACAATGAACAAAGCGGAGCATTTCTATGGATTTTATTCGATTTTTTATGAATTTAAAAAAATCATTTGTGACGCTAATATAAGAGGTAGGTTAAAAAGTGAGGTATCAAATTAATGGCTATTCTATTCAGATTAAATATAAGAAAAAACTAAATCAATCCATGCACACACCCACATGTTATTAAGTAATATAGGTGAACAATATTATATTGTCAATTTCTCAGCTCAACGGTACAATAGGAATATAATTTAGTTTGTATACAAGTTCCTAGGACATATAGCTATACTTCATTAGTACATTGCAAACCTCTACGACTGTTTATTAAAAAGATATTAATAAAAAAACAAAAAAACAAATTTCATATAGGCAACATTTTTTTATTATTGTTAAAGATTTCTAAAAAAATTTAAATTTATTTTTTCTTCAGAAGCTATCTATCGGATAGCTGGGGGGTAGACATTGTTGATTCCATAAAAAAAAATTAGTATTTTAATTGTTTTGTTGTTAGGTTGGACACCCATACAGCCAAACTGACAAGAAAACAAAAAAAGACTTTTATATATTAGTTAAGATATATATCCATTTTAATGATCATTTAGGCCCAAACAACTACCAAATTTAAAGTTAGTCATTGCATTTAATGTGAGAGCAAAATCTTACAACCCAGTCGTGCACTTTAGTTTTGGGTGGTTTTAAAGATATAGCTCTTTATAAACCACTATTATAGCTATGTGAACTGATTTAAATATTGACAGTGTTATTGGATGTCAATAGGTAGGTATTGACCTATTCTACCTATTTATTTTTTAACTGACAATATCGTGTTATCACATTTTGCACTGCAAAAAAAAATAAGTCTATAACTGCAAGATGATTATCAAAATGGAAGATGAAACTCCCATGAAATTATACCTAGAAATAGTAGCCACTGTGCAAGTTTTATTCAACAAAACGCTTAAAGTAACGGCTCCGTGGGTCATGGAAATTGTGTTATTCATGATCAAATTACCTTTTGTTGGGTACCATTCTTTTGGCACATCTAAACTACTATAACGAAACCATCATCAACAAACATTTTTTAGTAGAGATTCCATTGTGCGATAATGCAAACATTGTAAGCTTGTTGTGATGT
Organism: Melangyna quadrimaculata; assembly: GCA_949320155.1. Lineage (NCBI taxonomy): Eukaryota > Metazoa > Arthropoda > Insecta > Diptera > Syrphidae > Melangyna > Melangyna quadrimaculata. The sequence goes on from OX439483.1 coordinate 51,040,895, forward strand.
TTTCTGGATGTAGTATTTAATATTCATCTCGTGCAACTATTGCATGCATCGCACGTCCCTGCTGATGTTTTTTTTTTTCCTTCGAAAACACATAAAAATCAAATCTTCTTACACAAGTTTAAGAAGGTTAAAAGGAAAAAGAGCTCCTTTTCTAGGTAAAATAGGGAAGGGCGATGGGAGGTTGCTGTATTAGAAGGAAAAATCCTGGTACAAAATTGAGACCGTCCGTGCATGAATATCCTTCAAGTTGCAAAAATCAAATACTGCAATTCTCGGAAAGAAGGAAACAAAACAAAAAAAATATATTTTATAGGTAGATATTTCCTTCGGAGGAAAGTGCCTTACTCACATATGCACCGTCCGTCATCAGTAAAAAGGTAGACCACAAATGCAATGAAAGTCCATTAAAAATAAGGGTGAAACCCAACAGGATGCCGACAAAAAAAAAAGAAAATCTTTCCTGGATTCCCAGAATAACAAGTTAGGTGCTTTTATATTCGGGACGGGACTGAAAACTTATGAAATATTCACACACTATGGCTAGCCGAGGCTAAAAACTATACTCAACTTTTACCTATATAATGTAGCACTATCTGTGGCATAAGCACTTTCGCTGAGTACTATCGCTACCAAACCTTTTTTTTTTGTGGAAACTTGCTATTTGTGGGATATGCAGGTAAATCTTGAGTGGATTTTTTTTTATTTTTGATGCTGAGGTGAATTTTTTGAAAAAATGTTTAGAAACCGTACTTAAATTCGAGGTATTATGGCAGCTTTATAAAAGAAAGTATATTTTTATAGTCACCATCATTTGAGAATTTTTTGGAAGATTTTTTTATTTTTTAAGAATAAAAGCCTAACTGTGGGAAAGTCTTGTGTGCTAATAGGGTATTATTTTATAGTTCTTTATCAATAACTTTTATGAAACTTTGAAGGATAAGATTACTATAAATATTGTTAGATTCAAAAGTTCACTTCACACTTTTTATTACCATCTAGACAGTAAACTAAAAGTAATACAATTCGGTCTCTATATATATAGAATTCTATTAACAATCAATATTTATTTTGTATAGTGTTTTTTCGTTATATCTTAAACTAGCTGACCCGTGCTCACGTTACTTCGTACTGGATCGCACAAACTTGCTCTCGGAGCTTACAACTTCAACGTAGCTTAAAACTGGCAGTGTGTATAGGTAGTGGTTCTATAACATTATGATAAATATCATTAAAAAAAAGTTTTAAAAACAGTTTAAAATATAAATTACTATAAATTTGTTTTTTTTTTTTAATGGCTAAAACAGATAGAGCTAAAAAAAAGTATGCCATCTGATTTGTTTTATAAATATGAATTTACGAAAAAAAAAATTCAAAAATCGTTAGAACGGTTTTTTTTTCAAATAATTTTGAATATATAAAAATTCTTGAAAATTAAAAACAAAAAAAAATTTGGTATGCCAACTTTAAGTATTTAATAAAATGCAATTTTTCACATAATTAAAAAAAAAAAATTATGAACCCGTTTTCAAGATATCGAATTTTCAAAAAAAAAATCAATATTTCTTCAAAAATCCAAATTATTTTTTTTTTAAATTGCTTGTGCAAAATTGTTAGAATTGCAAAGGACCTCTTACATAAAAAATCGGTGCAGCCGTTAACGAGAAATTTGAAAACCAAAAAATCGGTTCAACAATTATAAAAAAATTCCACCAAAATATTTGTTGTAGTAATTATAGTAGCCCGTAACTTTTTTATAAAAATCGTTGGAGCCATTTTTGAAATAAATCAATTTTTGTATATAAAAAAAAATCATTTTCTCCTCTAGGGAATCCCCTGAGAACCTTAAGTCCAAAGTTTGAAGAAAATCGCTTCAGCCGTTAAGGCTGTAGGTCGAGGAACAGACAGACAGACGGACAGACAGACAGAATTGCGAGACCCACTTTTTTCGCGTTCTCTATCATCGTAATGTTAAGGAAAATTATTATCTTGATTTTTTTTTTTGCACGAATCCTAAACTACGTATATGGCAAGTAAAATGGTATTTTGTTTGATATAAGTTGGTAAATAATTTTAGAGTAAATGATATTACCCGTGTTTTTTTGGCATTCTATAAATAGTACAGTAGAAAATTACCAAAAAAAAACGCATCCGCAGTAACCTGGTTTTTGTATTTCAAAATTGGTTTAACTGAAAGAACACCTGTCAGAATATTAAAAAAAAAAAATATAGTATTCGTGAGAATCAGAAGCAGTCAAAATTAACTTCACGAAAAAACTAATAGTAACCAACATTTTAAAATGAAATCACCAAAAATCCATTCGAGACTCGGAAAGCTATCCGCAGTATGATTGTACTTTAACTTTAACTGCCGTTGTTGTATTTGTTATTCATGTTAAATCCTACTTGGATAGCTACTATGGAATACTAGTATGGATAGGTTTTCCAATAAAACACGGGTATTGTTGATATTTGCATATAGGTACCTACCAATGATTTTTTTTTTATTTTAAAGCTTCCGGATACACAATGCTTTTTAGCAGTGTAGACATTTTGTGATATTTGAAGTGTTTTTTTAAGAGTGAATGTTTTTGCATTTATTTCTAACGTCTTTCCTTTTAAAATGTCCACCAAACACCATTCAATTGCTTCAATTTTTAAATAATGGACATTTCATATTTGTTGTGCATAGTTAGGTACCAACATAATCTTTCACAGCCTTAAGTAAATTTTTCTGTCTTTCTATAATCTGTATAGTACTGCATTAAATTGCTTCCACTCGAAATAACCCCTTGAACGCAATGAGTGTATCTCGATAGCTTTAGCGTCCAGTTTGACTTCAGCTGCACCATGCGTTTCTTGCTACAATCCAGCTTCACATTATGGTGCTGTATACTATTTTCGTACCTTTCTACAACAGCACCATTGTTGTGAGAAAACAAGACAAAAATTACAAAAAAAAAACTCTTAGAAAAAATGTCACACAAAATTAAAAAACAATATAATATTCTGAAAAATTAAAGAAATACAAAATAGCCTTAAACACTCTTATAAACATAAAGAATATGATAAAATTTGTTTCACGTGAATCGGTTAAATATTTTATGATTTTTATGCGCGGACATACAAAATAATTTTGTATAAAAGTTTAGATTTAGGTTTTAGAATTAGGTATATTATTATTTTATTAAAATAAGAATATTATAAAAATTATTTTTCAACATCCAAATTGATAAGGTGTTAGATTTCTTATGAACAAATCAATCGTATGCATTGAACTCCAGTTATAGCTTACAATATCTTTTTTATTATGAGATACAATTTGTATCATAAATCAACCTAGAAACGATCCCACGGGTTTAATCTTTTCTAAAAAAAAAAAAAACAGAAACCGGACTTCTATCATTGAACACCTACAACCCGACCCTAGCCGACACAACACCACACCTAATCTCGACCACAAAAACTGCATCACACATCATCTCAATCAAGAGATACATCCCTCAGCGGGATAAACAATAACCAAAAACCCATAAAACCAATCAAATACAACAACATCACAGAAAACAAACAATTGGTGCATCCATCGCCTCTCGATGGGGTGCTCAAATGAGAATTATTGTGATGTCTCTGTTTTCCCCCATCACAGCAACAACTATCATAATCACCTCTACTACCTGGGGCGGTGGTTTACGTTATTATTTGTATCTACTCCATACCTGAGAATTTTCACTTTTATTTCAAAAAAAAAAAATCAATTTTATGTGACGTTGTTTTTTTTTGTATATTTAATTTAATTTTATCATTTTTTATGTACATAAGATCGAAGTTCCCTACTATCAGACAAAAATGACACCTTAGACGCACGATGAGAAAATTATTTTAAATCTAGGTTTGGAGGCGCCTCCTTCAGTCCAGAAGCATCAGACAATCGTAAGACTTCCGATCTTAAATAGAATCAAGTCAAGTGGATTGAATTTTATTTAACGCCACCACCAATGATGCTCGAGGGCTATCATCGGCGGCGTGGCGCCCAATATGTTTGTTTGTTTAGCTTAATATCGATGAATTTTTAAATAAATGTCAACAATGTCCAACGCAGAACATAGCGGGGGTTAAGTAATATAATTCATACATTATATGATTGGATTGCTAATCAAAATTGAAACTCGATAGTATTTGATCAATTTGTTGTCTTATGTGGAGTTTTCTGAATCAAAATGACAACTCATTTAGGGCTGAGAGCTTCGAGGTGAACTACAATAAAAAAAAAGAACAGTACCTATGACTTGAAAACCCGGATGCATTAAATTATTTAATTACCTAATTTAATTGGTTTGGTCATAAAAAAATATATAGCCTTTTAATGAATTGAAAATTGATTTGGTGCTAGATAAGTTATCTCAAGTATAAGCTAAAAACATGTGAATACGATTCGTTTTCCTTTCCTTAAGAACCTATGATCGTTAAAGGAGAAACTTCTTGCCTGGATCTAAAACCATCAGAACTTCCGCGTTTTCAATGGGAAGATAAGCGGAGTGTCAAAGAAGTTATTCGATACTGAGGTCAAAGGTTGTTACCATAAAAAAGGGTATTATTTTTTGTAACTTATTAATGAGATGTTCATTAAAATGAAGTTCAGGTTATTTTCATATTAAACTTTGCCTACACATAATCTATATTATATGATAATGAAGATGAAGAAATTTACAAACATTATGTACAGTACATGCTCGTTCTTGAGAACTAATTATGAAAAACATAATATAACGAAAGTCAATTGGTGTGGCTATATTTTTGAGTTGCATTCTATAATAATTTATTTTTTGAAACAAAATGAACAGATTGCAAAATAATGTCTTAATTTTAAAAATATTTCTTCGCTCAAAATTTGGCGTGGTCTGAATCATAACAGACAGTCCAAATTCAAAACCAAAATACACCTGCCCTCTATCTCTCTATCTCTCTGTTACCAACTTTCCCTATTTTTTATCGAAAAAAAAAAAATGAAAATATTGCCCAAAATTACATTTGCTCCAAATTATAAAATCGAAAGGGAAATAATATTTTTCTCAAAATCGGGTCTGAGGATTTGTTAAAAAAATATTCAAATAATTATAATAAGGAAATGCTACTTTTTAATAATTTTTTTCATTTTAAAAATTTGGTTATATCTCCAGTAAAACCATTTGTTGGGTTTTGATTTTCTCGAAAACAGATAAGTTGACATTTTTTAATTTCGTATGGTAAATCTTTTAAAAAGATATTGTGAGCCAAAATTTAAAAAAAATGAAAATTAAAAAAAAATTCAAGGTTTTTTTTTGAAAACGACTTGGTCAATGTTTTTAAAACTAGGTATAGAATAAGTTTTTATTATTTTGTAGAATACTTGGAAAAATCATGTTTCTCAATTCAAAAATAACGGTACCTTCCAGACATATGTATAAAAACCGTTAAGAATAAACTTATTTTTCTCGAAAACGGCTCCAAGAATTTTGATAAAAAGATATGCGTTTACTATTATATTGTAATTGTAAAGGGTCTATACTTAAAGGCGCTTATAAAAATGCTGATGCTCCAAATGCATTTGATAAACAAATAACACATCTCGACCTGTGACGTCAGTGGTCTAAAGCGGTGGAGTGTGTAGTGCACACGACTGCTAAGACTGAGCAAATCTGATATGCGTAGGTTCGAATCCTATGGTGTGCATAAAAAGTTTTTCAAATAAAATTGGATTAAAGCTCAGCACCACATAAAGGAGACTGATGAGTGCAAAAGTGGCAAAGCACGAAATAGCTATATCTCCAGCCAAACAATTGGTGGTAGCGCCTTTAAGTTGTTGTTGTTGTTCAAAAATTCAATGAAATTGACGGAATAAAGAATGGTCAAGCCTAATAAGCTGACATTCTAGTACGAATAGTACAATAATAACAATAGTTTACTATTAAAGGTATGGTCAGTATTTGGATAACAAAAATGTTACCAACAACGGTTACTAACGGTACCTACCTGTCATATAACCAATTTTTTCCCTTTTAAATTTCTTGTTAGTGGCTACACCGATTTCAACCGACATTTTTATACAAGAGACACTTTACAATAATTTAAACAATTTCGCATATACAATTTTTCTTAAAAAAAAAAAAAAGGTTTGGGTTTTTAAAAAAATATTAATTTTTTATCTTAAAAACGAGTTAATGATTTCATAATGTTATGGAACCAATACATATGCACATTAAAGTTGTAAGCTACAAGAGCAAGTTTGTGCGATCCAGTTGCGCCATTTTTTTTATAATATTTCCTCTCTCAAGCCTAAAGACCAATAAATAAAGCCCCTTTTTTATTATTTCTTTCTTGCCTCGATTTAAACATGCACAAGCTTAAGAATTTTGATGCATTTTTACAAAATCTTCCCATTTATTAAACAAAATGGGCACGACTGGATCGCACAAATTTGCTCTCGTAGCTAACAATTTGAACGTAGCTTTAAATTCACAATGTGCATTTGTAGTGGTTCTATAACATTATGATATCATTAAAAAAGTTTTAGAAACTATTTAAGGTATAAATTATTACTATAATTTTTTTTTAATAGCTAAAACAGATAGAGCTTAAAAAAAAGTATGCTATCTGATTTGTTTGATAAAAATATCAATTTACGAAAAAAAAAATGCAAAAAACGTTAAACCGGTTTTTTTTTAATAATTTTGTATACAGGGTGTCCGGTAAAGGATGGTCCAGCCTGAATATGGTTATGGGCCAGGTCATGACCTTTCAGAGTTTGGTAACTTGTTTATCCCGAACCATAACGGTTTTCGAGTAACGGCTGTTTTTTTTTTTTAATTTGCTCGAACCCCTACTTTGGACCACTGTTTTCCGCACCCCGTCCATAATTGCCGTTACTTGCAATTTTATGGCACCTCGGTCACCAGACCTTAATCCGTTGGACTTTATATTGCGCTGTCTCAAGGAAAAAGTCTATGCTAAGCACATTTCAAACACACGTGAACTCCAGCAACGTATTCAGGTTTCTGCTGCAGAAATAAGCAACTCGCCAAGCACAAGAAATTTCAAAAGACGGTTTTTTAAACGCTGTCGAGCTTGCATACGTGCAGGAGGAGCACATTTTGAACAATTTTTAAAAATGAACTGGGTTAAAGAAATAAAAAAAAGCAAACAAAAACAAAACAAAAAAAAAAAACCTAGAAAATCCAAAACAACAAACAACACAACAATAAAAAAAAAGGAATTTATTTAAATTTTTCTTAAAACCCCGACTTATTGAGTTTAAATGGTTGTAACTTCTGATTTAGAGTCTGCATTGGTAAGATTTATACCTTTTTTTAGAAATTCCAAGTGCAAGGCAATTTTTTAAAAGTAAACACCAGAATTGTGTCATACGATTTCTTTTCAAGACGCTCTTTCAAAGATTGAAGTAAGAAAATAATTTTGATCAAGCTATGACTTTATTTAGTAATTTTATAAAAATGTTGTATAAAATAAAAATTATTTGAATGCACAAAAAAAGTCTTATTATTGGTCAATCTTTAAGTTTAAAAATAAAAAAAAAATCAATTATGGACGGGGTGAGCAAACCAGTGGCCCAAAGTAGGGGTTCGGGTAAATTTCAAGAAAACAGCCGTTACTCGAAAACCGTTATGGTTCGGGATAAACAAGTTACGAAATTCTGAAAGGTCATGACCTGGCCTGAAAATTTAAAAATTAAATTTTGGATGACAAAATTAAAAAAAAAATAATTAACCCGTTTTTAAGATATATGATTTTCAAAAAAGAATTCAATATTTTTTTAAAAATCCAAAAATTATTTTTTTGAAAAATTTTAAATGCAAAATTGTTAAAATTGTAAAGGACCTCTTACACAAAAAATTTGGTTGAAATCGGTGTAGCCGTACGAGAAATTTGAAAACCAAAAAATCGGTTCTACGTATGACAGGTTATACATTTTTTTTTTTCGTTGAAAGTTTTGAATGAACAACAACCACTTATGTTGGCTACCAGCGAGTATTATATAGGCTGGAATTATGGCAATTTCATGGCTACTACACCAAACATCAGATTCCTTTAGTGGTGCTTAGTCTATAGTTCCAATTGTAATTTATAAACTATTTTGCCGTCAACTGGATTTGAACCTAGACCAAGCTACCTCAGAGGCCGCTGCACTACGCATTACACCAACGGGGTCACCTGATCGGGCCAAGCCAAATGAAGGTTTTTTCTAATTTTACAATTGCATTTGGACAACTACCAAAATATTAATTGAAGTAATTAAAGAAGCAAGTAATTTTTTTTTTTTCAAAATCGTAAGAGCCGATTTTGAAATAAATCGATTTTTTTGATTGGTAGGTTTCTACCTACCGTTCTTTTTTGAACTAAAAAAAAATTTAATTTCTCCTCTAGGGAATCCCATAAGAACCTTAAGTCCAAAGTTTGAAGAAAATCGCTTCAGCCGTTTAGGCTGCAGGTCGAGGTACAGACCAGACAGACAGACGGACAGAGAGACAGAATTGCGAGACCCACTTTTTTGGCGTTCTCTATATTATCGTAATGTTAGGGAATATTATTATCTCGATTTTTTTTTGCACGAATCCTAAACTTGCCCTATACTACCTATATGGCAGGTAAAAATATTTTACGGAAAAAATCGAATCTTATATGTGTATGTTTATAAAATCGAGTTGCAAATTCAAAAATGCTCTAAATTTGTTTGAGGAAATTAACTTAATTCCCCAATTCATCTAAACTGACATTGTTATCCTTTAATTTAAAATTTAAACCAGTTGTTACACTCTAGAATTGAAAATAATCGTGATGACACACACATGAATGGTATACAAGTTAATTCAAGTTTTGCTCAAGAAACCAGAAACCACCAGCAGAATTTGTACAGGGTCTGATATTATGTACATAGATAGAGAACATCTTAAAAGTCTCGATAAATAAAAACTTTAACTCAATCTGAAATAATTGTATTTTGTGTGTTTGAGCTGCTGCTGTGATGTTTGATATTAAGTAACATTGCCTCCTGCCGATTGTATAGGTAAGGTATAAAGTAGGTATTCCATCGCGGCGAGCACAAATCAAAATGTAATTGTAATCCTATATGCACCTGTCATCTAAATTCCAATTTCAATTCCAAATGACATAACAGCCAGCAGCGCGAGCACGAATATACCTCACGAAGAGCCAAGCCAAACCAAACCAAGAGCTTGATGATGGCCTATACCATCATCAAACTCTTGTTATTGTCATCGTCATCTTCGACATTGCCAATGGGGCATACCATATACAATGTGTTATGATGGTTGACTCCTGTTGCTAATTTTGTGATGGTGGATGGTGGTGATGCGATGGTGGTGTTCCAGACTCTAGGCTTGTTTTTTTTTTTTTTTTTTTTTGTGAGATCCAAGTTAGCATCCTGGTGTAATAAATCTGTCAAATTTGTTTTCTTATAGGTACAACTCATTGGAGAATTATCTTAGAATTGAGCAAGAGAGGATAGTCTTGCTCAGTACCAGTGACGTACGAAATGGGGGAGGGAGGTGTGCTTAGGGGGCTACAGCACCCGTCATTGATTAATTAAAGAAAATTCTTAGACTTGAACAAGAAAGAATTGTTATTTAAGCTCAGTGACTTAACAAGGGAGTGGGGAGGAGGGGGGCTAGAGCCTCCCTCTTTAAAAAGCCATATCATTTTTCAAAATAAGAACAATTCCTTTATTTATTATAATAGGTATATGCAAAGGTTTAAAGGTCAGCCTCGCATTGAATCCAAATTATAAGTCTATACTTATTTTGAATTAAGAACTTTTCCGTTCATTTTTTGATGCTTAAATGCAATTCTCCCCTAGCTTTCCATTCATTTTAGTAACTCTTATCGTATTAAGTTGTTAAAATCGTTAAAATAACTAAACCTTGAACTTTATTAAGTTCAGCAAGTTAGTGAATTCAGGCTTTAAAGTCAATGAGCTCACTTCAAAATCGTTGAACCTAATAACTCTTCTAGACAGACAGTATAAAGCAGCTTTAATAGTTGTAGTTATCAAACCAGACCCAGACTCTACCCATTAACCATTCCAAAGAATATTTATATATTTTTTTTTATACAGACTCCTCGCTCTGCCATGATGATGATGGTATTTATTTGTATGTGAATTTTTCTGTTTTATTTTTATTTCATTTATATGTCCTTTCTCTAATTAGTGAATTATTTGAAGCGTGAAATTGAGATTTATTTTATATCTACCTATCTACTTGGGGGTAATGGTAAAAAAGCGAAAATGTGGGGAGGCAATGCTGGTGTGAGGTGGTGGTTGTATAGCGGTATAGTGATGGCAGAAGGAACGAAAGGACATCTTTTTAGCTCTGGCCACCACGGTACGGTCAGTTACAGTTTGTTCAGTTATATCCTTGCTGATGCTGATGATGCCAACACCCCCGCCAAACTTTGAAATGGCCTGAGAGAGAGAAAATTCTGACCACATTTTTTGTTTTTATTAACCTTCTCGTAACTGTTGCTGATGTTGCTTTGGTGCAACTGTGTGGTGTGTCCATTAACCTGGCATACCTTAGCCGGAAGCCAAAGCACTTTAATGTTCTTTAAAAAAATGTGCAATTTCTCTTTGGTATTTATTTAGCTATATGTATTGTATAAAGGTATAGAGTTATAAAAGGATGCAATAGCAATGAAGAGAAGCGGAGAAACCTTTTGCCACATTGGGCTATTACCATTAAAAAAAAAAACTCGTTGGAATGTGAATTTCTAATTAAAAATTTAAATTCAAGTTACCAAGCGAAGATGGGTAGATTGTACTTACTTACATTGTTCCATTGTTGACTCATAAATGGAACCACTTTAGAGCATGCAAAAATGTTGAATACTGGTTTTTGTTGTGTGCTTTGAGGGGTAATAAAAAATCATTGCATACTTATTGGCGTTTCATTGAATTGTTCTGTTATGAGAATTTAGTTAGATATTCAATAAGATAGCCATCTAATTGGATTTGAGGAGAGTTTCTAAAGGGGAATAATTCTAGTAAGAACTTTTTTACATTTTCAAAACATACTAGAAATAGACAAACTAACATTATGATACCTATAATAATTTCAGTCCGCTCTTTTTGTAGACAATATTGGAGCCAGTTGGTTTGATATGAAAATTGATCCTCAGAAAAATTAAATTTGAGGCTAGAAATGTAACTTTTTGCAATCTTAGATGCGTGATTTTCCAATCGCAAAAAAATTTGTCGTTGATAATCAAACAGAGCCTACAAAATTTGAACATGAAACCGAGTAAAAGGGCGAAAACCTGTAGTTTCTAAAATATTCAAGATAATTTAATGTAGTAAATTTCCTTTGATTGTTGGTAGTTTTTTGTTTAATAAGATTGACTAAAAAAAAAAATAATTAAAGGACATTTTAATTTCGTCGTCTAGTTAAAAGTTTTTTTTCAAGACAGTTTTGTTTGTTAAAAACATATAGCGCATTTTGAAAATAAGTTTTTTAGACAGTAGGTACCTTTTTGATTCTAAAATGCTTGTTAAATAAAAAAAGACTAAAATTAAGTAACGAAAAGTTTTGTTTTATTAGTAAGTAAGTATTCATTAATATTTTTTAACAGCCATAATAAATAATATAACAAAATAAATAAAAAATACTTTTTCTTCAAAAATTTATATAAGTAGGTACATAATAATTCACAGCAATTTTGAACTTTGGAACAAAAAGTCAATATTTAGGGAATGACTAAACGCTGCAAAACTGAGTTTCTTCAAGAAACTCAACTCGCAGACTTTATCTGGTTCATCTTCAGGATATTGGGAAAGTTCTGTATCGATAATTTTCTTGTAAGATTTGAAGTCTTCGATTTTCCTCCATTTTTCTCCACAATAGTTTTTAAGAAGATTGTTGGCATCATTCGTTCTAGCTTCTAAAAGAGGAAATCCTGAAGACAATCATCTTAGATCCATCATATGAACACTTTTACCCGGGCGCATAATTAACCTTGAAGCTCCATAACGTAAGATTTATAGCACATCACATGGCAAACTGAAGATTTTTATAAGAAAATGAGCCAAGTTTCAATTTCAATAATTTAGGAAAAAAAAAAATAGAGTCGTTAATATAACTTTGTATGAAAGATAGTCCCGTTTTGAGTAAATAGTATTAAATTAATTATTTTGATGCCAAATTCAAAATTTAAACAATAATTACTTCTTAATTGTCTCGTTTTGAAACAAATCACATATCACACTCACACTCAATATGTATATTGCAAAAAAGTGACTTTAGCACCGTTTTGATTGGCAACGTCACATATCAGCCTATATGGAAATAAATGCACATAAAACCAAGAAATCATATCAACTTTTTCAATCACAGCAGACAAAATTTCAAGGGTTTTTCTACAGTCTATTTTGGTCCACATTTGCTTTTCTGTTTTAACTTTGATTATTATTTTTATTATTTTCAAATTGACAGAAAGTGTAATTTTCACACTTACATATTTTAAATGCATGTATATGTGTTTATGTGTTACAAAAAATATTTTAAAATTTTGGGTATAAGGTATTGTTATGAAGCAAGTTGCATTGTCGGTAAGGTAGGTGCTACACTTAATTCTTCTTCGACAAGCTAACAATTTGTTGGTTTTTAAATTTGAATTGTGTATGGTTTTTAAAGTGTTTTTTTTTTATTTTAATCACCCTATAGCATTAGAAGAAATCGACATATCAGGGACGAATGCAGACTTTTTCTAAAATGACAAATGTTCATCATAAATATTTTACTTTATCAGGATTATTTTGATATTCGCATTACTCTTATTTGCGTTCAAATTGGTAACGATCCAAGTTCTAGTCTAAATCGGGGGTCGGTCATAATTCAAAATTGCATATGACAAAAGTTTATTTTTTTTTTGATTTTTCATCAATCAAAAAAGTTGATTTTTCAAAACAAAAAATGAGTTTTCAATCATCAAACATTCATAATTAATATATAACGACGTTGCGTAAGCTATGCAGCCTAACTGCGAGTGTGTTATCAATTTATCATACTAAAAACCCGATTTTTTTTTTTGATTTAAAAAAAAACTGGTCGATGAAATTTATAGAAATTAAATTTTTGCCTGAATTTTGTTTATTACTATTGGCCAATTAAATTTTATTATTAATATGGAAATACGAGTTTAATTTCAAAAAACTCATAAATCCGTTTTTAAAAATATTGAATTTTGAATTTTTCTATAAAACCTAAAAAAACGTGTTTCTAAAACATTAATATAAAAATATGTATCAACAACAGTTCTAAGAAAAATTTAGCAAAACATTAAATTTGAATTCAAAAAATATGAAAGTATGAAAGAGGGTTCTGTGGGGACACACCACACATCAATTTTCTAAGGGAGGTTTCGGGAAATATATAAAAGATTTTAATGGTTTTTCAATACTTGTATGTGCCATTAACTTTGTTCAGTAAAGTAAGTTTGTACCAAGTTTCAAAAAAAAAGAATAATAATATTGAGTTTTCAATAAAAAAGTTTCATTTTAATTTTAAAAATAGTTTTTCAAAAATCTTACACTTTTTAGAAACTTCATTAAAGAAAATAAAAAAAATCAACTGAGTCGTTTTCGATAAAATCAAAACCAGAAAATTGGTTCTACTTATACTAGGTTAGGTTAGGTTAGGTTGAAGTGGCTGCCAGCAAAGAACTGACACACTTAGACTATAAGTTGGTCCGTTGTGATACCACGTAAATCTAGAGAGATTTTCTCCCCACTCGTTAAAACCAGTTGGAGCCTCTAATGGAGCGTGCGCGACTTCTTATGTCTATATTTATCAGATCACTAGGATCATTGAAGAAGAAGTCTCGTAGATGGAACCTACGTCTTTGGGATAGGGCAGGACATGTGCATAGAAGTTGAGGAACAGATTCTTCCTCATCTTCGTCCATACAGCTTCTGCAAAAGTCGTTTGCGAAAACTCCAAGCCGCTTTGCGTTCTTGCCTATAAGACAGTGCCCGGTTATGACACCAATTAAGGAACTGATATGCAATCTGTTCAAATATATCAAACACTTAGAGCGACTCACATCTAGCGTAGGCCAAATCTGTTTTGTCGCCAGGCAAGTGGTTAAGTTGTTCCACCTAAGGTTTGTTCTCCTTAAAGCATCTTGCTTCAGCAAAAATTTGCATGCAGCTATAGGCATACCGATATTTACCTTTTCAGGTAAAATAGGTAGTCTTGTTCCACCTTTGGTGAGGTCATCAGCTTTACAATTACCCGGAATGTCTCTATGGCCCGGCACCCAACAAAGGAGAATATTGAACTGCTGTGCTATCTCTTTAAGAGATGATCGACAGTTTAGGGCTGTTATAGAGTTTGTAGAGACACAGTCGAGAGATTTTATGGCAGCTTGGCTGTCTGAGAAGATGCGGATATCAGAAGTCGATATCACGTTTTCCTTTAACCAAGATATAACTTCCTTTATCGCCAAAAGTTCTGCCTTGAACACGCTACAATGGTCTGGAAGACGAAATGAGAGACATAAATTTAGTCTTTCTGAGTACACGCCTCCACCAACCCCATTATCGGTTTTTGAGCCGTCCGTATAGAAATGAATCGATTTGTCTTCTAAAAATGTCACGTCCTCCCATGTGGATCTGAAAGGTATGGCAACTTGAAAATTTTTATCGAAACGGAATTGTGGGATGGTCTAGTCAATTATACGTGGAAGTGATCTGTATGAGTTCAGTATAGCTGAGTGGCCTATTTCATACTGTGAAGAGGCTTTAAGACCGATTGCCGTACTTGCTGCCGTTTGTTTACTAAATATATCGAGGGGTGTCAGATGAAGAAGAGTGTCCAGTGTCGCGAAAGGAGTAGAACGAAGTGCTCCACTTATACACATGCAGGCTGATCTTTAGACTTTACTAAGTTTATCGTGGTTAACCCCTTTATCTAGAGCTCTCCACCATACTGCCAACTCGGTCTAACTACCGAGATGTATAGCCAGTGAGTAATACGGGGTTGGAGTCCCCATTTGCTTCCAATGGCATTCTTGCAAGAGAAGAGTGCTACTGTGGCCTTCTTGACTCTTTCTTCTAAATATATTAGGTTTCCAACTTAACTTCTTATCTAAAATAAGACCCAGATATTTAGCTTTGTCGGAGAATTTTAGTGGAATTCCTTTAATGGTGGGAGGGTCTATATGCAGAATTTTTTATTTCCTGGAGAAGAGGACAAGTTCAGTTTTGTGGGGGTTGAATCCCAGTCCACACCGTTCTGCCCAGTTTAAGGCATTCTGGTAGAGATCCTTTAAGACAGTAGGATGCTTAGTAGGTACTGAAGCTACAAATAATAAACATTTTTTTCAAAAAAAAAAAATACTAAAAAGTAGCTTGTCCTTCTAGTAATAAAATGATTTTTTTCTGACCAAAATTGTATGGCAGGTACCGTTATTTTTGGTCCTACAATTTTATATTCATCAAAATATACTAGGCACTAAGTTCGAAGAAAATACATCCATTTGCTTAAGCTGCAGCCACAAGAAAAGAAAGACAGAATTGCTAGACGCAATTTTTTCGTCTTCCCTAGCATCGTAATATCAAGTTTGATCGAAATCTCCAATTACATTTTTGAACCAATCTATAACTTGGCATATTCGTAACTTTTTATTAACAAAAATTTTTCTAACACAACACTTAAAATTCTTTTTGATATTCCTAAAAATTAATGTTGTGCTCATCTTCGGAAGAGATAAATTTGGCATCATATTTTCAACTCTAACATTCAAAGTCAAGTGGGGTGGTCTATCCAGTGCCCAATTTTGAAAATATTAATGGTTTGATTTGTATATGTTATCGGTAGCCATTTTCAGGGTGGCGATAAAAACTGCAATAATGAGGTTTTATTTTTAATTCTACGGGAAATGGCATGGCAATTCAATTTAGGGAAATTGAAGAAGAACAACATATTTTTTTTGAAAACCCGAAATGGCGGTGCCTACTTCATGGGTAAAAGGACTTTGAGCTCATAGATTTTACATTTTGTAATTTAAATAATAAGCTAAAGACGAGTTTTCGAAAAATTTTACACGCCTTATTCCTCATGAAAAAGAAGACCATATTTAGGTTTAGAACTATCCGAAGCTTCTCACCAAATTCTCCACATTAATTGTCAAATCTTTGGCTCATATAAAATCTCATCCCAAAGAAGGTCATCGCAAGCATTCAAACAGTCTGGTCTCATATGAACAGCGTGTCTCAGTTGCAGTGGCAATGGCGGCGCACTGTGGCGCCTTTTTGCAAAAGTGCTTGCAAAATTCAATTTTCGTGTGTGCTTAAAATCCAAAACTAATTTATTTACTGGATTAGGGAATATTGAAAGCTTCAAAAGCTGAAAGAAATTTTAAAATCGGTCAAAGGATTCGGACGATACAGGTAGTCAAAGTATCCTTATTTTTAAAATCCAAGAACAAATATATAATATAAATAACCTAGTTTCAAAATTATATTTTTTTTTTTATTTGTGCTTGTAAAAAGGACCTTTTATGTTACAATTATGATGCAGTTTTTTTTTTTTGCAAAATTTTGAGATTTTCAGAAAACTGTTTTTGACTCAATTTTTTGACTTTAAGTTGAGTTATAAAAAAAAAACCATTAAGAGTCCTCGGTCTAAACTCAACGGAAAATAAATCTTTGAGTATTTCTGAAACTTTTACTTAGAAAATCAGCTGCCAGTTTTTGCCTATTTGCGGTTTAGGGGTATTTTATTAAAGAAGGTTATTTTTATTTATTTATGGCTGCAATTGGATTTTTTTTTATTATATCCTTAAAAATGCAAGTGGTCATAAAAACATTATGTTAACATGTAAAAATGTATTCTTAACTACATATAATAAATATTTTATAGTCCTCCGGTCATTTTATGATTACCTCAAATATAAATAATTAGGACATAAGCATGGCTAGGTAATATTTTTTAACGATAAGTCAGGTATTTTTCGTGATTTGTAAAAATCTACTCATTTTTATGACAGATCAAGTATTTGTTGTGTTCTTGTAAACCACGAACTATTTTAAAAGATGATTGACGGAAAAGTGTTGAATGAAATCACTGAAACAAAGTCGACACGGTCATGTCCCATTTGCAAAAGAACGCAAAAAAAACTTCAACAATGAAGAACAGTCAACAAATGATGAGCATAATTATATTTACGAATATGGAATATCTCCATTACATGCCAGAATCAGATCCATGGAATTCATTTTGAAAATTGCATGCACTCAAACAAGATGGAGAAAATATTGATGAAAGTATTGGAACTTAGGAGGCAGAAAACATAAGGAAGCAAGATATGCAAAGGAAATTTCGCGAGGAAATGGGACTAGATGTGGATAAACCAAAACAAGGAAACACTAACGATGGAAATACATCGAGAAGATTTTTCACAGAACCAGGTGTTATAGCTCGTATAACTGGAGTCAATATGGAGGTGATAAGAAGACTTTAAATAATACTGCAGAAAAAATGTTTGATGGTTCAAAGTTTGGAGTTTATGCAATGGAAACAACAAATTTATTGAAAGAAAAGTATCCCGAAGAGCAACTTACACCTACTCTTCATAAAATGTTGGCTCATGGCCAAAGTATAATCGAGTATCAGTCGTTACCGATCGGAGAACTGTCAGAAAAGGCTCAGGAATCCAAAAATAAAGACTACAAAAAATATAGGTACCAAAAGACGTGCAAAGTTTCGAGGATGCGACAGAATGAACCCCTATTTAACATGGCTTTCAGCCTCATCGGAACCTCTTATTTCTTTGTTGAGGCATGTCAGAAATGAAAAAGACCTCAAATCACGATACGATAAGTTTATTAGAAATTTAATCGGACTTTGACAAAAGTTTATAACTTATTAATTTATTTATTCTCCACTGTTAAACTTGAAATATATTATTGAAATAATTTGTTATGTTGATGTGCCACTAAATAAAAAAAAAAACTTTTTGCAACACAAACAAAATTTACTCTTCTACTTAATACTCTGCAAATACTGCAAACATTAACATTTGAGTTTTATTCTAAAGTTAAATACTACTTTTACCTTTTTAGAAAAAAATGTTTTTTTTTTTAACATGAAATTATGGAACACCCTGTAAAGCATTTTGCTTAAATTTTATTATTTTATAGCACTTTACACACTATCTCCATACCTTGTCTTAAAATGTACCACTGAAGCAGTATATTTTAACTCTAATGTTCAGTAAAATAATAAAAAAAGGCTTTTATTATACGTGCAGAAATATTTAAAAAATGTATTGTTTGTTTACTTTTATGTACCACTGTGACTTTGATGACTTTAAGGCACCCTGTTCTTACTTCAGTTATTTGCTATTGACATTTTTTTAAGTAAAATATTAAGTGCATTTCCTATTGGGAGAAGTCCTATTGGGAGAAGTCTAATTGGGAGAAGTCGTATTTCAGCAGAAAATTCTGAAACACCCTGTAAATATTTTGTTCTTAAAATTTCAAAAATGTATAGCTTTGGAATTTTCCTTCAAGCTGAAAAAAAAATGATCTCGATATCTTTATTTGTTTACGAGCTATGAGTTTTGCAACCAAAAAAGTCAATATGCGCCACTGTGCGGCGTGGAATTCGAGTGTCTTTTTCTGTTCTATGAACATCCTTCAGTCTTTGCCTTTTAAAGACTTTCAATTTATTTTCATTTAACTTCTATTCGTTCTTTAGGTCGCGTTCATTTACTGTCATATCCCTTACGTACCCTACCCTAGACATCCACCATATACAGTCAGCACCTCTCGGCACCCGACTATTCGAGTGTTCCAAAATAAAATTCCATGCCCAACTCCATCTTTAGCCCTAAGTGGCTGTCCTTTCCTTATAGACGACTATGTGCGGCCTCCACTCTCCTACCAGCATATGCATATGTTTGTTTAAACCTCTCGCTGCCTAACTAAATGCTTAAAGTGCTCGCCACAGAAATAAGAAAATAATTTAGATCACGAATTTGTTGTCTTATGCAAATTAATCAAATGCAGTTTAATTTCAATTCGACATTTTTGTTTTGTTTCTGTGTTTTATTTATTTATTTAGTTGTGTAAGTGTATATCTAGCTAAGCTACATATATACAGAGTCCTCAGCTCTATGATGGTGGACTTAGTTTTATAGGCACCTCCTTTGCCAAAAGTGATGCCCAAATGGAATCTCGCGCGCGCATCTCGAATTAAAAAGAAAAAATCATTACGATTGCACTCGATTCAATTATAATTTTTCAGTATTGATTGGATTTTTCTTTAATATGCCTACGGAGAAGCAGAGAGAAGATGGAGAGGTTGGTCTGAAACCAGAGGTTGCCATTTGGAATCGCCATCGTTTAGAGGAATGCCATTGCATGCAAACCTCTGTATAATATTTAAATTGTCGTCAACAACTGGCGATACAATGATTTTGCAACTTTAGAGCTAATATGAATAAAAGTGTCTTTTTGTTGTTTCAGTTGCTGTAGTCCGGTTTATTGGGATCTTCAAGCTTCAAGAAGTCATTCACTTCAGATAGTATATGGGATAAGGATCGAATGAAAGGCACGATCTGATGAACGAAGGGGAGAGTCTTTGTTTTTTAGACGTTTGATCGATTGATCTGTCGACTGTCGATACGAACAAACCATTGATGAGAGTTTGAGTTTTGACAAGTCACCATCCGTAGGATGATGATGAAAGTTATGCATACATTTATTTCATTTTGATCGTGCATTCACCTGTTTTGTAAATTTGCACTAAATTATGCAATAATGTATCCGAAAAGGGGGAAAACTCAAACTAAATTTATGACAGTGATGAATCTTGAGGAGAGTATTTTGACTCACAAACTTGATTTTTGTTTCACTGTTGTAGCTATTTGTTTTTAAATTGTTTCACTTTTAGTTTCTAAAATTTTATGGACAAAAACGATTGCTCACTATCAGGACACTGCTTCATTTATTCAACAATTTATCAATAATAAATTAATGTTCGTGGATTCAATATTGTCATAACTGTCTTCATTAAGCTGTTCATTTAACAACAAATTTTCGTTCGGTCAATGAAATATTTTCATTAGTCAGCGTAAAGCAGATTAACGAAAAGTGTCGTTGAGTCAATGATTTTTTTTTTTATTAATTTACGTAAAAAGTATTCGTCGATTAATGATATATTCGTAAAGTTAACGAATTTATTCATTATCATATTATTAGATTATTTTTGCATGGGTATTGCTCTCTATAATTTTATTTACATAGCAAACTTGATTCTTGTCAAAGAATCTATAAACCAACGAATCAAAAATATAATTGGGTAAGTACAAGGCTATAATTTGGAATCATCAATCGACTTGTGTGTTTTGCAGGCAATTTCAGCTCTGATGTGTCAATTTATACCATCAAAGCTGTATCCGGACATATATCTGAGGAAAAGGTATGATTTTTTAAAAAATATTTTTTTATTAAGTTTGAAAGTTAATTTGTGGGTCTCTTGTCTCTTTTTTGGAAAGATTTTTATAATAAAGAGTATAAAGATTGTCAGTAATTCACAAATCTACCACAAACAAATTTGTTTTGGTACCGAAACTATACTTACGTTTTTTGATGCTCTATAATTTCAAATATGACCTCCTTCGTAGGGCTTTTTTATAGATATTCCACTCTAAACGTGCACATAACCGTTTGTTGGTTATATTTGATAAGTTGTATTGTAACATATCGTGAATTGCAAAAGAATACTCTTCACTGAAGTCTTCACGTAAACCTATTGTAAACTTCACAATATAAAGGTCAGTTTTTGTGCCGGGAAGGACCAAATTGTTGTGGATTAGGTCTTGTAAGTTTTGTTGTTCGTATTCCAAAATAGAATAGTGAGAAGGGTCATCAAGCCAAACAAATATTTAAATAACTTTCTCTCGAAAACAATAGAACGTATTAGAAAAACTCATATTAGAGTTTTGAAGGCGAAAACAAGTCCCATACATACTCCGAAAAGGGAATAATATTCAGCCCTATCACGAATTCCATCGAAACTTCTTACGAATCCATAAAAAACGGATCACAGAATCCATCGTAGTGGAAAATGACATACAAATTGCAACTACGAGAGGATTTGGTGATAGCTTCTTCGGGATTCGTACAATATTTCCGATTACGATGGAATTTGTGATAGGGCTGATAATGTAATTTCTTTTGAGACAATTAAACCTTCATCCACCAATTATATTATATTAAATTATGTGTTTTATTTGAGCTGACGAATTTTTCGTTGAGTCAACGAAAACGAAAACTCATTAATATCTTAACTTTACGAAAATTATTATTTTCAGTAGCTGAAAATCCAAAAGATGCAGTCCTAGACTTTTATCAGCAACAACTGCAAAATTCATTTTGCATTTCTGGTACTGGTGACTTTTCGATAATATTTTTGGTATAAATAAGATATTTTAACTCTAAAATCGAAGAAAATTAAATTCTCTATCGAAATGAATGGTTTAAAAAAAATAACTATAGTAGGAAAAATTTTAACAAAAAATATGTTCTATTTTCTCATTATTAACTATTTTAAAATATAAAAAATTGTTTTCTTTTTGTTTTTTTAATTTTTAAAATTCACAATATCTAGCAACTCTCTTAGAGGTAAAAAGGTGTCATAGTATTTCTTATAAAGAATATTAAAATCTACAAAATAACTTCAAAATATTTAACGGCAAATTCATCAATAAAGAGTAAGACGTTTTAAAAAACGGTATTTTCAACTTTTGGTGAATTTTTGAAATAATAATATCATACAATTTATTGCTGCCACAAAAAAATTGTTAAGGCGAGTGTATGTAAGGTAACATAATGCTAACATTTTTGAAACATAATTCTTCGATAAAACTTGCCGTTTAAGAGATGTACAATGTACATACATGTATTTTTAACATTTGACTATTACAAAGTGAGCGGAAAGTTTTTTTGCAAACTTCGTCATTTAAAAGTAAAACTGAAAAAAAGCAGAAAAACGTCTATTTTTAAGAAAAAAAAACTTACATTTTTTTTCTATAAGGGGTCGCATAAAGCACATACTTTGTATTCAGATGTAAGGAATGGACCACCCTGGAATGCCTCATAGGAGACTGTATGACCGTCCTGAAAAGTTATATTTTTGACATACAACCTGGAATTGACACTAAATTCACCCAAAAATGTCATTCTGGTTATTATTCAATACAAGACCTATATTAAAATGACTAGGTACTATGAGTGTACCAAAGTACGATTATTTTTTTGTACTAAACAATTGGATTTGATTAAAACAAGCGACCAAAACAATAAGAAAAAAACACTTTGAAAATTCGAATAAACATAGACGAATTATTATTTTATGTTTTGTAATATGCTGCCTAAGCCCCATGGTTTACAGTTCTCTTTCTGTTTTCAAAAATGATGCCCTTGAACTAAGCTTTCCAAATTTGTATATCTTAATTGTGGGCACTATATAGATGCAGAATTATTCCTAGTGATTAAATTCGATATAATGGATAAAAAAGTAGAATTTTCATACTGTTAAGCAAATTATTCACCAACCATGATATTATTCGTTATTATTGGCGATTAATATAAAAGTTTTTTTTACTTTGGGGTCTATTCAGTTCATCAAAAGCGACCAACACTGTCATTTCAATGGAACACTATTGCAATGAATTTTAAGTCTAATTGCAATCTTTGTTGCCATATACTGCCTAAACCCCATGGCTTACAGCTTTGTGTCCATACAAAAAAATGATGTACTAGGGCTAAGCTTTCCAGCGATATACTATACCTATCTCATGCGTGGGCGATAGGTAGACCACAACTGGTCAAAATTTTTTTTGTGAAAATGAAAAAAATAAGAAGCTCAATGCTTTAATATGAAAGATCGAAAACATATATTTTTTGATAAAATTTCATGGATACAGCTATACCCGTCCAAAAATACAAGTTTTTCTTGCAGTTTTTGTTCGTAAGCCAAAATAATTTAAAGAGGTGTTGATGACTTTTTTTAATATAAATAAATATTGAAATAAAAAGTAAACACAAATTATTAATTATTGACTTAAGATAAAGAAATAGTTAAAAGTTGTTGACACGTCATATTTAAATTTATTTTAACTATAATTATACATCAAAATAAAAAAAAAAAACATGAACCCATTCTTAAAATATTTAGGTTTAAGAGCAAACAATAAAAGATATTGGCGCAAAATTTTAAACAGCCTATTATTAAGGATTTAGTATGATACTACTTAACATTTTATTAATTCTTTAACAGTTTACTAAAATTTTCTAAATTTTAAATACTTTTTAACTAGTATCATACTAAACTAATTTCCTTCATAAAATTCAGCTGAACACGTCCAAAAAAGTGACAGCTCGTGCAAAAAATTCACAAACACCCCTGATTTTGACAATTTTAAACGTCAAAGTGTCATATGGATTTAGTACAATACTAAAAAGATAAAATAGCCATTCGGTGATTTTAACTTTAGTAAAATGTTAGGAGATAATATGATGCTAAACTCGTTTAAAATTAGCAAAATACAATTTTTAACCTAGTAGTATACTAAAAATGATTTAACATCGTACTAAATCAACTAAAATTTTGCGCCATTGTATTTTTGGCAGGGTATATGTTTCTTCCAATTTTGTTTTCAAAACATTTATATAATGGGGATGAGGACCTTCTTTTTTTTATTTAAACATGTCTTATGCCTTTTCTTGTTAATACAAAAATTGTGAGCACTTTAATAAAAAATATTTAAAATAAGTGATATTTCGATTAAAACTAAGTGTTAAACAAATTACCCGTCCCTTCCTTAAAATGATCCCTCACACAATCTACTGCCATTAGAAAGGAAGTTATGGCCGATTACAATCCATAGATCTGCAGTGATGGGCAAGACCGTAGCCGGACAAATATTTCGGGTGGGGGCGGGGTGAAAAACATTGGCGTAAAATTTTAGTCAATTTAGTATAATTCTAAATCATTTTTAGTATCATACTAGGTCAAGCGAGACCGAGACGAGACGAGACGAGACGAGACTGCCTTTTAAGCAACCGAGACGAGACTGTATATTCGGACCGACATACACTTAGAGAAAGTTTAATATATTAAAAAATCCAATTTCAGTTAAATATTTATTTTCTTCTGCACATATTCAAACTATAATCGAAAATATTTCGTTCCAATAATCAACAGTTTGTCCGAAAATCGTATTTTTCGGAGCGAGACCGAGACGAGACTTAATTATACGCGACCGAGACGAGACTGAAAATTTTCGATTTTAACGAGACCGAGACGAGACTTACAAAAGTCTCACAGAGTCTCGTCTCGTGGCCAGCACTAGTCAAAATCAGGAATGTCAGTGATTTTTTTGTATAAGCTGTCAAGTGACGTGTTCAGCTGAAGTTCATGAATGAAATTGATTTAGTATGATACTATGTAGTTAAAAAGTATTTAAAATCTAGAAAATTTTAGTAAACTGTTAAGAAATTAGAAAAATGTTAAGTAGTATCGCCATTATTTGTAAGCAAGATTAATTTATTTATTTATTTAATGCGTTAAAGACTAAAGTTAAAGTTTACAATATTTTCTTAGATATATATGTTTATTAATATTATGTTATACTACTATTGAAAAAGTTAATTTTAAATTTCATACTTTTAAAAATGTCATTTACTGAAATAATCATGAAGTAATATTTATTAAACACTGAAATCAATTGATTTAACGGACTATTCAGACCATAGTTCGTTCTACTCAATATTGGACATAAAGGTATTTGTCTTCTTAAGTAAAATTTAAGCGACCCAAAGCTGATGGTGATACAATCGAACCATTAATTAATTTAATAATAAAACACAGCTGTAAGTATGCTCTATGCTTCGAGAGGAGTGGAAGAGTCAATAGCCTAAGTCTTTGAACAAAGGGGGTAGTGACACTCTGGGGGACCAAGGGAGAAAGCGAAGACAAAAACGCATAAATCTTCTCTGAATACCTTCCATTCTATTAATGTGACCATACAACACATCCGTATTCAAGTACAGGCCTAACAAACGATATAAATAGAAGTTTCAAGACGTATGGATCTTGGAAATCACGGGAGAATCGTTTAATGAATCCCAGAGTTCTATTGGCCTTTTTTAAAATGAAATCATAGTGGTCAGTAAACACAAGTTTTGGGTCGAGGATAATCCCCAAGTCAGAAAAAACAGATGGTCTAGTTAAAGGACTTGTGTCCAACATGTAGTCATACGTAAAAATTATCTATTTAAGCGTAAAACTCATTGTTTTACATTTGTCTATATTTAAAAACAAGCGATTTTTATTGCACCATTCCCTAAAATTATGAAGATCTTCTTGCAGCTGTAGACAGTCATTAATAGAGGATATTTTTTTGAAAATTTTCATGTCGTTGGCATAAATTAAAACAGATGAGTTTTTAATGATTGAGGTCACATCATTTATATATAAAGTGAATAACAAAGGACCTAAATGGCTTCCTTGTGGAACACCAGAATTTACATAAAATTGTTCGGAAGGCTCATTACGGAAAATAACAGCATAACTTCTATTAGCTAAGTAAGAAGCGATCCACATTAAAAAAATGTTCACTGAAACCCAAGGCCTTTAATTTAATTAGGAGAGTTTTGTGACATAATTTGTCAAAAGCCTTGCTAAAGTCAGTAAACACACAGTCCACTTGCTTTCGCTCTTCAAATGAATCTGCACAAAAAGACGTGAAATGGAACATATTTGTAACGGTAGACTAATTTTGCACGAAACCATGTTGACTATCACTAATAATAGATCTACAATTGAACGATAAGACGTTACATATAAGTGACTCAAACATTTTCGGAATTACAGAAAGTTTAGCAATGGGGCGGTAGTTGGTATCATTTGTTGGTCCCTTTTTGTAAATCGGTGTTATAAAAGTACTTTTCCACATGGCGGGAAAGACTGAGTATTTAAGAGATTCATTAAATAGTAAACAAAGAGGGTAAGATAATTGGGATGTACTTTTTTTTAAAACACATGACGGTACACCATCAGGACCAGGGCTAAAACAGTTTTCAAGCTCATAGATTTTTTGGACTATTGAATCTTCATGAATATTAAAATTTAACATATTAAGGTATGAATAATTTTGTTGCAGACAAGAATTTTCTATGGGTCCATCGTCGCTGCTGATCAAATATGCATCTCTGAAAAAGGTTGCAAACATGTTTGATATTTCGCGGGAATTATGACTAGTTACATTATTGAATGACATAGAGTTGGGGTAGCCATCAGTATTCTTTTTGCTACTAACAAAGTTCCAAAAGTTTTTTGGGCTGAGTTTTAATTCGCTCACAATTTTTGATATATAGTTAGAATATAAAGCGTTCGAATATTCAGCAAACATATTTTTCAGTTCAGAGTAAATTTTATAATCCTCATCAGCTCTGGATTTGCTAAAAATTAGCCAAGCTTTATCTCTTTTATTTTTTAGATTTTGTATGTGCTGATCAAACCATGGAGGGTTACTAGACTTATTTATATTATTCCGTAAGAGAGTTGTTTTATATAAGCATTCGAAGAGTAGGCTAAACAATTTTAGGCACATTTCATTTACGGTACAGTTAAGAAGCAATTGATTCCAGTTTACATTACACAATAAGTTAGCAAGGAGATCAAAATTACATTTTTTGAAATTACACTCAAATTTATCATTAAAATTGGTAGATTCATTACACATATTTACGATTATCGATATATCTAAAGCAGGATGGTGTCTATCTTCGTCTAATAATATAAAGGCTGCCTGAGTAACAGATATGTCGGAGTTAACTGTATCCGAAAAAAAGACAAGATCCAGTATTTTATTGAAGCTGTTTCGAATTCCATTCAATTGACTTAGCCCACATGAGGCCAGACCGTCGATGATTGAAAATTCGTTTGAAGATGATGAAATTCCCGGAGATAAAAAGTTGCAATCAGTAGTTTGTGTCCAATTCAAGTTTGGAAGATTAAAGTCGCCAAGGATAAGAAGTTCGTCGTTTGGTTCCATTAGATTATTAATGACTTCAATGCAATCAATATATTTTTCATACACATCGTTATTAGATCTTGGTGGGATAAAGATGCAGATTATAAACAAATAACCAGTTTCTAGTTTAATTTTAATTGCTATCATTTCAATTCCTGAAGATACAAAGTCAACAACCAGGCTGCAAATAAAGTTATTTTTAACGGCAATAAATACTCCTCCACCAACTGTCTCCAAATCATTTGAATGGTGTCTGTCACGTCTGAAAACTTGATATGTAGAATCAAAAAGCTCAGTGCTCAAAAAAAATGTGTGAGTACCGGGACTCAAGGGGATGATGTGTAAACATCAGTGTAGTATATAGTTTATACTATAGCTTACAGTATATTGTAAACTGATGAGGTTGCCAAAGGCGCCCGTCGAACATGTTATGTTATTTCATGTGATTCAGGGCTAAGCGTAAATATGTATTTAATTTTGTTTCTAACCTCACCCTCCACTTTCAAAAAAGGTACTTTTAGAGAATGTGGCAACTCTTAAAATCATACCCACTTTAGACCTTAAAATCATAACAGTTGCACCATGCCTTAAAAAACTGCATTTTCCACAATTATATGATGATGATAATTTTCCCGACACTGTTTAATGCACAAACCGTTGGCTTGGTTGGTGTCGTTGGTGTATTACTATACCCAACCACATTACCGACATTTACCACATTATCTCAATTTACTCTATTCAATGCACGAACCATTCGCATCCATTAGTTAAAAATCTAAATAAACAAGATGGTGGCGTATCCGTAATTTTGTCTTTCCTCTTTCAAGTTTACCCATACCGAGAGTTTGTTTTTTTCTTAATACCTAGCGCTAAGATGTTTACACATCAAAAAGAACTATTTAACCATGTTGCAGACAGAGCAATAATTCCATGAGGAAGGTTATTTATATTTTTATAGACCGTATTGATCTTTGTCCGTAATTCATTTACATTTTGGAGGTAAATTAGTATCTGATGAAGCTGCGTTTTTGGTAGTTTTGCATTGTCTGATTCTCTTGAAAAGGGTTTGTTTTGACGTTGAAGTGTTTGTTTTTAAATTCATGAACCACTATTCCATTAGGCCATAATGATGATGAGTTAAGTATCGAATATATTGAATCTGGTACTCTTATTTTGGAAGATGCATATTTTGCGTAGTTCCGATGTATCATTTCCTCAACTTTAATTAATAAGGAGGTTTCAATCTTCGTGGAGATATAGTTTTTAATATCGAGCGCATTAGTTAATGGATCAAGCTTAGAAATGAATATTGAATAATGACTCATTAATTGCGCATGCTTACAAAATAAAATAATAAGGTTAACTAAGAAAATCGTAATGGCATGAGAAACTCTTCGTGTGATGCTACTAGAGTCTCCACTAATTAAAAACACAGCCAAACTGTTTTTGATTACTTAGGTGTATTATTCCTGTTCCAAAACAGAACATTAAATACAAAGGAAATTGAGAGGGGCTATCAAGCTAAAACAACAAACAAACTAATTTTTTCTGGAAAAGAAAAGATCGTATTTGCAATATTAAATTGAGATTTGTAGAGGAAAATTATTTTACTTTTTGTTTGAGAAAAATAAATTGATATGAACCTCAAATAAGCAAAAGAGCGTTTTTTCCATTTTGATTGGATATCTCGAAAACCTCGAAATTAACGAAAGAACACAAAGTACTCGAAAACATATCAGTTACTTCCAGCAATAACATCACTGTTAACCTTAGGTTATAAAAACATTTGGGGCAAAATTTGATCATTAAAACAAAAAGGTAAAAGAAATTGTTTGCAAATTGCCAACCAATAAATTACTTTTCCGAACTTAGTTGATCTCGAGCTGCCAAGAAGTATCTACCTTTTTATATATTTTGGTGTGGAAAACAATTAATCATCGAATTTGATGACAATCAATAATATAAGATGGGTCTATAATTTTTCAAGAGGAAAGTAGGAGCAAGAAACACATTTTGAAAAATTTCGGGGGGGGGGGGATCAGACCACTTTGATCCCCCTGGCAACGGCCTTGGTGATGGGCCAACCTGTATAAGCCTTTTACTCTGTCAGGGGTATCTGCTTTTAAGCTTGTTCTCTGAAGATCGATAAAACGCAGTTGAAAAATTCTCAAACTATCTATATGTAAACCATTTTATTAAATATATTTTTTATGTTATTTGAGCATATTATTAGAATTCTAAAGTTATGGTTTTGGGCTATAATGGTCTTTAAAAATGGATGCAAATAATATAAAAAACTTATTCATCTTTTGTTTACCCTACGTTTCGCTGGCTTTTTTTCAGCTTCGTCAGGGTTTTTTTTTTATTTATAAATCTAAAATTTTCAAATGAAGCGAAACTTACTTAAATTGAAACTTGTATTGAAGTTTACATTTTCAAGTACTTTGCATAAAGTAAATTAAATTCATTCCTTTTTATATAAAATTATAATTTTTGTATCCACCACGCAGGGTTATTGACTTCTATAAATCGGAAATTGTTAAAAATAATTTTTTAAGGTTTTACACAAAAGAGGTGTCTATGTGCAATATTTAAGTATTAAAAAGACTCGGTTTGCGCAAAATATACATATTTCGCTCAAAAGTTCTTCTTTCCAAGAAAGTACATTGCTATAAAAATAACCTCTATAAGGTCCCAGAAAATAAACCTATTCACAAAGACTTCAATAATTTAAAAAGCCCTTTTTTGCTCTTACATCAGGTTTGTATATTGTAAATTAATTTTTAATGTATTTTTAAGATAGAAAATCTTCAAGTTTATTGGTCATAAGTTAGGATAACTATCAATCGATATTTACGATAAATGCGCCCATATAACCATGCTTCATTTAGATCCACCGCCGCCGCTGCGCCGACAAATGCATGTAAACACTTCAAAAACTATAGAAATGCACTTATTCTCCATACATTGTTTAGTCAAAGGCTATATAGGCGCTACCGTGGAAGGAGAGGAATACCACCGTCAGCGTTTTGTCTATTCATCAAAGCATCTCTAATTAATGTGTCACTTTGCGTCATAACTGCACCCATTTGACATGATTGAATGCCATTTAGGTAAAGCGTCATCATCAGGGTGGTCCAACACCACCACCACCACCACCACCTTCGTCTTTCATTTGTAGGTAAGGTAGGTATATGCTGATGATAGCAAGCGAAGGCATTTGCATCCGCTAACCCACCTCAAGTCATATAATAATGTCATCTGGCCATGGAGGACCGACCGGAGAATAATTATTATTGTTGTCCCGCATGTCTGCGAGCAGCCACATAACCATCAGGATGGATTCTTGATTCTGGGACTGTGTTTTGCTTGCATCACACTCCCGACTCCGCACACATTTTCCAAAAGTGACAATTTGATTTATCATACATTCAGAGTCGAGTGGTGGCGGCCTAAAGCACTTTTAGGATTCACTGGTTGTTACAGAAATTCTGTCCCGGTCCATAATTCAAGTGATGCATCCTTTTTATCGATGAAACAAAAACCAAAAAAAAAATAAATGTGCCATACGTAAGTTTGCAAAAGTTTATAAAAGATGTGAAACTATTCGGAATCGAAATGGGGTTTACTATTCATAGCCCTGCCATGGCGTATGTGTGTCGCGACAGATTATTTATGAGTCCGATCTGAAAACTTTGATTGCGCACCAAGTGAACGAGTGAAGATCACAACACCATCAGGCTCGTTCTCGTTCTTATGGGTTCTGCAGTCGTCTCCTCCTCGGCATCTTCTCTATTTCCGATCATCCGGAATGAATGGCAACGAATCCATATGCGATAATGATCCTCTTTAGAGTCAGTTCAATTCGATTTGATTTACAATCCCCGTGTGATTATAATCGAGCGAGATGCTGGCTTTGGCATTGGCATTGGCACTGGTTCGACTTGGATGTTTAGTAGGTTTTTTACCTGTTGCTGCTTTGCCAAAGACCCAAAAGGATGCCCGTTCCGGAGCTATGTGGAGTAGTTATACCCCCGTCGCGTCGAATGTGGATAATCTGAGTCTCAGCCGCTTGCTATTTTCCTCGGAGAAACCAAAAGTGCCAAATGGCAGGCGCGCGAAAAATTGAATTCAATTCAAATTCGTTTAACTAAACAAAAAAAAAATAAAAAAAGGTGTTGGACGCGACGCTGTGCTTTTGTTTACCCGCTAATGGGCTCCAAGTTGGTATAGGGATATCTTGGAGGTACCTCCATAACCTATAGTCCTACACTCTGCGACGGAGATGATGGCTTGGCTGTGCCCTATTGTGAGACAATTCCAGGAATATCGCGATACGGTTAAACGCTGGTGTGGAACAACAGTGTCGCACCTTTCACCTTGAAGGTGGCTGGATCAGTGATTTTTTGCGGGCGCAGAGGGCACTCTGTGATTTATTGCTGGCTATGGGCTAAGCCGGGGGAATTTATTATTATATTTTCTATTGTTCCAAGGAACTATGGGCTATGCGATGGCATTTGGAATGCAATAAAATTAGAAAGTTTATAATAAGGGTGTCCTTAAGGAAGCCCTATACCGACCGGCCGACAAACCTAACTATACCTTCGTCAAATTGGCTTAAATTCCGTTTCTTCTTTAAATTTCAAAAGAATCGCAAAGGAAGTAAAGAAGAAAAATCGAGAGAACAGAGACTTATTGGTTTAACCTGTACAGCACTAACAACCCAAACATAAAGTTTGGACATTGGACTATTCGATAATTGTATGGGGAAACATAAGAATTACACAGAGGACAGAGGGTTTTGGGAGGTATGTAAATCGGTAGTTTTGGAACTTTTTTTATTTCGATTTTTTAGAAAAAGGAGTCACGTAGATAGCTTTTTGGGAAGATGGGAATTAAATTCCAGACATTTTTTTGTCAAAAAAAAATCAAATCTTAAATAACGATAATGGAGAAGATCAACATTTTTCGTCTTGAAGTCAATCGGTCTATAGGTGTTATTGTCTATCTTCGAAAAGACGTGAATTTTATTTTAATGCAAATTCAATTTAATTCTGATAAAAACATAAAAAAGAAAAGTGTGTATACGCCCGTGTGTACAGCCATATTTTATCATAATTTTTCTACAGAAAAAAATTACGGAATAGTCCTTCCAAAAACATTTGATACACTGCTACGTGGTAATTTCTCGAGCTAAATATTTATACTGAAACAAAATTTCTAACGATTACATATATGTTTGAAGTACTGCTTCAGGCTTCAAAACAAAACCCACATATAAATTTTTCATGTCAACTCTGGATTTTCTCTTGGCGATCTCATTTTGGGAAACAAATTTCAGAATTTTAAAAGGAAATAAAACCCAACATTAAGCCTTGGAAAAATTAAAGCTTCTCCCGACTATTAGGATCTTTTATGGAGTCCAAAATCAAAAGAAGGTTGGTTGTCAACAAAAATAAAATGCCAAATTTGATAAGGCTGATTTGACAATTGCCTAAAATTATGTATTTGAATATTAAGACTTTTCTCAAGAAAATGAGTCAGGTGTAGTCAAAAAGTGGTAAAACTCGCTTAGCTACTCGACAACAAAACAGAGATATTGGGCCATACTAATAATCAAATTAGTAACGACTTAAATATTTAAGGAAAATAGACCATAATGGGTATGGACTATAAAAAATGAACCATACATGTTATGTTTCATATTTAAGAACCCATATTATATAATACTCCTTATTTATGGTCCACCTTATATTTAAGTCATACCATAGTTAGTTTATTATATATAGCCCATACAATTATGTTCCATTTTACTTAAATATTTAAGTCGTTACTAAATTTGATTATTGGTAGGGCTCATTGCTAATATCTTTAAAAATAAAACTGACAGTACCTAGTTTTTTGTTAATCTGAGAAATTATTTTGTTGATGTTGATTTAATGTTGATTTAATGTTAATGTTAAGCAGCGTCCACATTATGCCAACATTGTTGATTTAAATTGTCGATGAACATGCTAGTGTGTACGTGTTTATATGTATACTGTCTTGCATCCACGCAAACACTCATTTACGTAGGTACCTACTCAATTTTCTACGTCCATTTCATTTTAAATAACAATAAGAATAAGACAATAAACGAAAACAAAACAGCGTAAAATAAAATATAAAAAATAAATAATAAATACAAAAAAAAAACAGAATACCTACACAGGCCAAAACCAGCGCATGCGCAATACAAATGAAAGCTGTGTTCATCAACCTTCTTGATTTCTATCCATTTGAGTCGGGTTACGTTCGGGTCAGCAAAAGTTGATAGACGTCCACATTAACTCAACATTGTTGATTAGCACTGTTGATATACACAAATCAATATAATGTGGACGCTGATTTATAAATTATTTTTGTTGATTCAACAAATTATTTTTATTGATTCAACAACTTATTTTTGTTGATTCAACAGATTATTTTTGTTGATTCAACAAATAATTTTTTTGATTCAACAACTTTTTTTTGTTGATTCAACAGATTATTTTTTTTGATTCAACAAATAATTTTTTTGATTCAACAAATTATTTTTGTTGATTCAACAACTTATTTTTGTTGATTCAACAAATTATTTTTGTTGATTCAACAAATAATTTTTATGATTCAACAAATTATTTTTGTTGATTCAACCAACTTTTTTTGTTGATTCAACAAATTAATTTTTGTTGTTTCAACAAATTATTTTTGTTGATTCAATAAAAATAATTTGTTAAATTAACAAAAATATTTTGCTGGTTCAACAAAAGAATTTTGTTGTTCTGACAAATTATTTTTGTTGATTTAAAAAATAATTTTTGTTGATTCAACAAATTATTTTACTTTACAGTTTTTTTTGTGTTGTTGTTTTGCCTATTCCACCTAAAAACTAAAAAGTTTGTTTTCAGGGCTGCTGCCTCTTGCGAGGAATGTGCTTCTCATCTAGCCGTTCGGATTCCGCATAAAATTGTGGAATGGTTGCGAGTTGTTAGTCACTAGGCCCTGGTTCTTCACGAGCCGTTGTGCCACCCAATTTATTTTTTATTTTTTTTTTTGTGTTGATGTTTTAAAATGGAAATTTTTTTTAGTTAGATTTTAAATCGTTACAAATTTGGGCAATCAAATGATGGCTTTTATCATAATTTTGTTTTTATATTGAACAAAAAAATGTGTATAAGACGGCACACAAGCGAGGCTTCTAATGGGTATTCTAAATTAAATACTTACAAATTTGGAGGCAGGTAGTGTTGTGATTGCGTTCTTTACAGTCAAAATAAACCAAAATATTTACCGGATTACTGATGGTACCAATAATTAAAAGTAAAGGCTGAGTAGACTTTTTGTGTCTTGTTTTGAGAATGGTTTGTTCCATTTCGTCTGCTGTTTTGCCAATTATAATAAAAGCATTCTGTGAATCTTTTATAGAATACTTAACATGAATCTTTGTTGCGCTCTCATATGTCACCATTTTGCTTGACGGGATAAAGACTGCGTGCAATAAATCAAATATGCTAGCGTATCGACCATCTATAAAAAAAATATTGATTTATTCATATATCAAATCAAAATTATTATTTACTTTGGCAAACTTACTTTTTGATATACTTGGTGTGGTTGTAACATCTTTCAAAAGGGCAATGTTTCTCCCTTCTTTCAATTTCGACTTTAGCGTTATAGGGATTTGTTCATATTTTTCTTCGCAAATTGTTTGCAAATTCGACGCATTGGGGTAGATCGCCGTGAAGTCCATATGAATATAGGAATTTTTTGGAAAATTAGAAAAACGAATTAAAAAATGGATACTTTTTTAAGACAATAATTATATCTTTAGTTTTTATACGTACGACATTTATTAACCGTGTTTTTTGAGAGAGTGACTAGCCACTCAGTATAAGTTTTACACGGAAAACACAAACAAAATTCTCTATAATAATCTGTTTTGTTATTGGTTCGCGTATTAACATTTTGCTGAGTTGCTAGTCATTCTCTCAAAAAACACGGCTATTATATCATTTTCACTGTTGTAAATCCCTTCTTACCAACTAAAACCCGAGCGGTCGCTTGTAATCCTTCCATTTCGTCATTATGTCACCGGTTGAGTTTGATTTTTGCATTTCGTTTATTCTTTATTTTGAAGTGGCTGCCTAATGGATTTCTAAATCCACCCAGGAGCAATTTGCGGATGATATTGCTTCTAGATGTTCTTCAATATTCTCTTCTGGAACTAATAGAATATTTTCGTTTTTTTAATTTTATAAATTTTTACTTTTAATTTGTATTAGTATGAGTAAGGTAATAGTAGGTACATTATTTTATTGAAATTTTTTTGAAATTGGAAACTTACAAATTTGGAACCAAGGGCATGTTTCACAGAACTGACAATCAATGACAGCTTTCTAACATTAATTTTGATGTTGTTTTAGTCCCTGTCATAGAATCTTGGTATAATATTTGAGTTGCATTAAATTTTTTCATATTATGTATATGACTGCACTTAAAAAACAATTTTATCATACATTATATAAAACATTTAAGTTTAATGATTCAAGCTCGTGTTTAATTTTTGACTTCTTTTTTTGGTAAAGATTTAGCTTAGTTTCACCGCTATGCACCTGCTAGGCATTTTATGCAGTAAATTCAAAATAACGAAATTTGGAATACTATTTCAAGCCTCCTTTTCTTATGCCGGAATTACATGGAAATAGCAAATTATACTTGTAAAATTCTACCCATTTTGTTCTTCATCACGTTAACGATCAAAATACTGGCAAACCAAACTTTTAAAAAAATATTTGTCGGTATGACAAAAATATTCCATCAATATATAATAATATAATAATTTATAAAAGGTCACAATCATAATTAAAGAATTTATAATAATATAAGCTAAAAAATTTTTTTTTTAAATTTTACCTGCCGCTGTTTTTCCAAATTATGATAAAATCTATGGAATTTCCTCAAACTTGTTGCTGAATTTTATTTTATTATTGTTACATACATTCAACAAAATTATTAAAACATCATGTTGCTTACGCATTTTTTGGAGAAAATTGACTCCAAAGTCAAAAAATATCTTAAGACTGAGACAAGTTATCAAATTTATTTAAACGCAATTATAAAGGCTGGTGTTCCTTCTAAAAATAAAGGTCTAAACAATGTTTCTATCATTAGTACTTACGGCGCAATTACCGGTAACATGGATCAGGGTACCCCAAAGTAAGACTTTTCTTAAATTCCCGATAAATGATATCAAAATTGGAGATAGGCCCTAACTGTACAACAATTTTTTTCTAAGAATATACCCCAGAAACATACCCTTAAATACTCTTGACGAATTAAGGAACACCCTGTATTTTGATTTTCTATTAAATTGACAAAAAAAATAACAAAAACTTTGTTGCATTGACAAACATTTACAAAATTGATTTTTGTAGATCTAACAAACATTTTGTTTGCTACACAAAAAAAAAGTTGTTGATATGAAAATATTATCTATTTTATTTTACTAAAGTAACAAATCGTGTTTTGTTTAATTGAAAATATTTTTTGTAGCAGATTTTTTGACAAACTGATAATAAATCAATAAATTTATAAAAAAAATTGTGAAATAAACAATTTTATTAGATTATATAAAAAAAAATATATCAAAATGATAAAATTTTTTGTTTAAGTCTACAAAAACGTTTTTATCAATATTACCTAGGAAATTGTTTTCAGTGTAACAGATAACAACACTGTTGCCATTGTGATTTTCTTTGTTTAATTATCATGATCAAATCTGGACCAGATCTAGGGGATAATAAAATGTGGATATTGTTAATTTCAGATTATAGTGTCTTCCATTCTGTAATAACAAAAGCACCGTTTGGTCACTTCTTTTTTGATGTTTCCCAGCTCTAACGTGAAGCAACGATGAGAAACTCTTTTTTGTGTATATCCTCCTATGCTTTTATTGTTTAAAATTAGCAAAAGAATATACAATTCATAAAATTAAAATCAATTTGTGTTGTATAAATAAGTATCTTAATTTAATTGGAAAAAATATTTGCTTCCTTTATTTAATTTTACTTAGAATTAAGCATTTCTTTAGAAAGTAAACTGATATTTTTGATTGTTTTTTCTCGAAATCAATTTGATTGGACTTAAGCCGTTTTTCTCCTGGACCCTTCCCTTGTTAACGCCGAATCTAATAACAGAAAAAAATGTGAGTGTAAGTTATACAAATCGGTGGCCCTATATTTTTATTTGTGAAACCCAGTCCCATATTACTTTTCTAAATAGTCTATACGATCTGAAGATTCTCATGACTCACGTACCTCACATAATAAAATCGTTGCAAAAATAAGGATAGTCCATGTACCATGTAAAGGATAACAACGGACAAATCAATTTGTTTTTCTTTTTGTGTAATGTTAATTTATTGCTCATACTATGGTACATATTTTAACACCATGACTCCAACTTTCTAACATTTTCCTTTACAGCTAGCTACTTATTAATTAAAAAAAAAACTTGATAGAAATACTATAACAAACATTCCTACTTCTTCTACATTTTTCAAAACTCTATGATCAGAATAAAAAATAATAAAATTTACAATTTCACTTCCGATTAATAAAATTTCTACACACATGATGTTGTCGATTTTATTAAATTGATTTCTAGGTCCCTTCCTTGGATTGGGTGTGTTTTTGTAGGCACAATATTCTTGGTCAATGGAATTAATTTTACTGCATCATGTTCCCAGCAGATATCTGTTTTCAATTATAATGATTTTAACAACATCAAATAGTCTGCGAAGTAGTGAAGCATTTTTTGAAGAGTGATTTAACCAACAATGATGTTTTAACTGTGGTTAACATACTACGGCTTAGGCGAGTATAGAAACAAAGTAAAACTACAATCAACGGAGCGGAACCTCTTGTTATTTCGGATAATACGTCTTATTTTTCTTAGACACACGCAATTATCATTTAATAAGGTCGTTTTTTTCTCTTTATAGACCAAATGATGAACTAAGCTTAATCCAGTGAAATTAAGCAACATTTTTCGAAATCTACAAAAAATGCTAAGTACCTCTTGGTGAGTTTAAATTCACAAATTTCGAAAAAAAAGTGTTGTACCTTC
The DNA here is from genome assembly GCA_949320155.1 of Melangyna quadrimaculata. Lineage (NCBI taxonomy): Eukaryota > Metazoa > Arthropoda > Insecta > Diptera > Syrphidae > Melangyna > Melangyna quadrimaculata. The sequence continues at coordinate 51,079,157 of OX439483.1, forward strand.
CTATACATGCGTTGTCCTTCATTTTCCAAAAAAAAAACGCTAAGATGCGGAAAGACTATTTTCTCGGCTCCTAGAGTATTTATTTATTTTAAGTTTTGCAGTTTTAAATGTATTCTTATTTTGTTGCTTACAAATATTTTTGGTACTGCCTTCCCATAAAAAGTTAGATACCCGTGCAGAAAAACAATCTACTTTTCGAAAAGGCACTAGAGAGAATTACAAAGATTCTGGTCTGGTAAGGGCCTAGCAAGGGTTATCAAAGTCTAGAATAAGGGCCTTGGCGATTATGAACTCATGGTGCTTATAATTTTTTTATTTTATTTTTGATGTGCAAGAGACATTCCTGACGGGGTACCGAAACATGTTCAACAATTTTTTACTAGGGAGGGCCTCAGGAATGTTTGAAAAGTTTCCGTCGTCCAAATATTTGGTACTGAAATCCCCAAGAATTGCCAAGTATCTGCCAAGTTTTCCTCGTCTAGATTTTCCCTACTGAAAACTTACTACGGCCTTGCCCAAACTAGATACAAGCTTGGAAGCCGGATAGGTATCATCATGGTTTTTCATAAAAGAAAAACAGAAACGGGTCCCAAAATCATAAAAACTGCTAACAGAAATTAACCTTTTTTGTAACGATAACAGTTCCAAATGTTTGAAAATGGTTTTTCATGATCGTATAACTCAATTTTTATTCTCGAGTTGAATTTTCTGAATGATGAAAAAACTGTCCTTTCTGAAACCCTATCTTCATTACTATAAATTGTTCACACACTGATCGCGACCGATTTATGAGTTCAATATTTATCTTAATTTCATCGGTTGGTCGGTCGGTCGCAGTCCAAGCTAACCATTTTTTATTTTAGATGCGAACAAAAAAAAAATCCATAAAAACCTCTTGCGTTGGTGGTGTAGATTATTGCAACTTAATTAGAGAGTATGTTTGGTGCTTGTAATCGCAGTTCCAATGCACATCCGTAACCACACCAGTCCATATACCTAACCTACCATTCCATATGCCTTAGCATCAGCCAAGCCTTAAAGACAAAACGACCGTCAACGCGCGATGACGGTCAGGGTTGAGCGAAGCCACCTCAAAGTCGAAAACATAAGCGCCCACGCTTAACCGCGAACTCCAAAGATATTTGAAACTAGGTATGTGTATACGGATGGCTGGAGCCACCATCAGGATGGGATTAGGATTTCCGCTGATGAGAGAGCGTGCTACAGTCTTCTGGTCGATTCAATTTGTGCGTTGTTGGGGTTTTGTCCGAATTGAAGTGTTTTTTTTAATTTTCCGTCCGTTTTGTTTACGAACTGCTCACCTGCGATGCCATGTGTCCCAATTCACCATCAGGCAGCGCGTTTAACATCAAATGGACATGGCACGACTGTACGGACGTTTGGGTGATGGGGACTCCAACTACAACGTCGACAACGACAACGACGACGATGACAACAGCGACGACACTACTATGACAACGACTCCAACGACGATGATGATGATGGCGATGGTGAAATCTGAAATCCGCCCTGGGAAATATAGCTTTTTCTGCCGGTGGGTCTTTGGGGTTTCGCGTGGAACGACATGTGTAGTTGGACATGCTTAACACCGCTTTACTGCCACGATCGACTCATGGAGACGACGGACGACAATGGGATTCTAAATGAAAACGTTCTTAGTCTGATGCTGGAAATTATGCAGGAATTCATTTGGACTATGTTCCATTTGGACCAAGACTCACATTGAAGGCAGATACTATAGCCAGGTGGTGGTATGGTGGTGGTGTTGGACAATCTCTCTATACATCAGAGGGAGATTTAGCGGAACTAGATGAAGATGTAGGGACTCTCGGCTCAGTTGCCTCTATATGCAAGTGACGCCCACTTGCGGTTTCGAATCGAAATTAATTATTTTCCTATTGCAAATGAATTTGCCATTGGAGCACGGGGTTGGCATGGGTCATAAGTTATAGGCCGATTGTGGTATTTTAGTGAGGAGGAGAGAACTATTTTATACTATAAATATAGGTGGGCGCTGGCTGGATACGTCGCGTCGTCGTCGTCCGTCGTCAGTCGATCCGTTCGATGGTGGTTTTCAATTGTGACAATATAGCTATAAGTATGAGTTTGGCCCTTTTTAATGATGGTCGTGGTTAATCTATACCTAGGTATCATTTATTTTTGTATTTCTTGAAAAAGAAAGGTAGACAAAAACAATTTATTTTTTGACTTGGAAAGTTTTATGGGAACGATTAAGAGGTTTACTATATCTAAATCTTAACTAATATCATATTCTTTTTCGTATAAGACTTAAGGTGACGTCACACACTGAAAGGAAAGTACTTTCAGAAAGCCAAAAGCTTTCTGAAAGCAAAAGTTTCATAGTGTGATGACCCAAAAAATACTTTCCTGAAAGTGTTTCTGAAAATGATTTGCTTTCTTGAAAACGCTTTCAGAAAAAAAAAACTTTCACAGTGTGACAAGTTTCTGAAAACTTCACTTTCACTTTCAGAAAACGCTTTCTGCTTTCAGAAACTGTTTGTGAAAGTTTTTTGCTTTCTTGAAAGCGAACTTATTTTGTACACAGAATTACTTTTCTATTGGCTAATTAAATCAGTTCTGAACTTTAAACCCGCTCTGGTGGACCAAAGTTCAACAATGATCTTAATATGATAATGGAAGTAGGTCATACGCCCACAATTGTTTTTGTGGTAGGGGTAAAATTGTGGTAGTGTATTTTCTAGGCAGACACCAATGTCAACAGTTTTCTTGGACAAATGCATCTTGGATAACCCACTCCGTTTAGCGGGTTCAAAGGATTTTAACTTCCTCCAGGGTCCTCTGTCCCGCTTAAACAACCACAAAGTAACAAATCACTTGCAGCAAGCATTTGCAGCAAGCACTTTTAGATTCTATATTGAATTTCATTATAAAAGTTCATTTCATTCTGTTATTTATTTCATTTGGAAACGTCGTGCATTTATTGTATCAAAAACGGGAGAATGGGCGACAGTAAATATACCTACGAACAAACATGTGAAAAATGCCGTATTCGAGGAGATCGGTGCGGCACTTGGTGTTTTGGCAGACGTAGCCAAAGAAAAACTCAGGAATTTGCGGATAATATTTCTGCAAAATAGTAGAAATAAAGCTAAGATAGGGAGCGGAGCATTAAACCAACCGAAGTGGGAGTTCATCAACGCGATGCAATTGATGGCCGGAGAGGTAACAATAAGAGGCAATATAGATTCTGTAAATGAAAATCATTATTTATATTTCGGAAGCAAAATAACGGAAGAACTCGTCTCCTTCTGCGTGGTACTGATTTTCAGCACCATGTTCCCAAGACGGTCGCACCCAAATTGACCTACGATTACCCGTATTTTGTTCAGTAACATGCTGTGAAATCCGTAGGATAATTTCCATTATAGTTAATCGCCTGTATTTCAAAAGTTCTTCAGCAAACTGCATTTTGTTGCTACTCTGAATAAAACAATTAATGAAACTAAGCTCAAATATCACAACCGTTTACACACAAAACACTTTCAGAAAGGATTTTCAGAAAAAGCTTTCGCTTTTATGGTGTAATGACCCGAAAAATGTTTGCAGAAAACTTGCTTTCTTGAAAGTAAAACGTTTTCAGAAAGCGCTTTCAGAAAGCACTTTCCTTTCATAGTGTGACTGCTGTCTGAAAGCGCTGTCAGGAAAATTTTAAAATCGGAAATTTCGAAACGCTTTCTGAAAGTATTTTCCTTTCAGTGTGTGACGGCTCCCTTAAGCGAAAAAAATCAAAATTCATATAGGCAGAAATCTATGACTGGACCAATTACTGACACAAGCTGACCTTTTAAGAAAAATAAAAATTCTAACTTCATTTAAGAAAAATCTTTATGACTGACCAATTCTGACCTTTCATGACGGCCTTTCTTATGTTATATACCTATACGTTTTTGCGAATATCACATAAATGCTTTGCTAAAAATCATGCGTGAACTTGAAAATTTATAACCATTGGATCAAAATTTTCCTATGACTTGAACTTTTTGACCAACCAACCTTTTATAGATGGTATACTTTTCTTCCCAATACATGTCCCATATATGAGGTGATATATTAGATCTCGAAGTCCAAAACTTATAATCTCACGTTAAAGTTTGATATAGGTACATAATACGTACATTTAGTTAATTTTTTTTTTAACCTACTCAAGAAAGAAGAATCCGACAGTTGATCATTTCATATTTGTTTTTTTTTTTTCTTGATATTTATAACGAACTAAGAGGATTTCTTTATTTTTGAAAAACAAAAGTTTTAGTAGAATTTTTGAATAACAAGAACAACTTAAAAGGCGCTTCCACCAATTTTTTGGCCGGAGATATAGCTATTTCGTGCTTTGCCACTTTTGCACTCATCAGTATCCTTTTTTTTTAGTGGTGCTGAGCTTTAATCCAATTTTATTTATTTGTATGCACACCATAGGATTCGAACCCACGCATATCAGATTTGCTCAGTCTTAGCAGTCGTGTGCACTACGCACACGTGCTGTGCTCGTGCTGTGTTAAAAACATTTGAAACATTTGAAAAAACTTTTGCGCGCGTGGAATATAAAAAAAAAAAAAAAAAACTCCACCGCTTTAGATTACTGACGTCACAGGCTCACAGGTCGAGATGTGTTATTTGTTTATCAAATGCATTTGGAGCATCAGCATTTTTATAAGCGCGAGTTATGCGTGGGTTCGAATCCTATGGTGTGCATAAAAAGTTTTTCAAATAAAATTGGATTAAAGCTCAGTACCACAAAAAAAAGGAGACTGATGAGTGCAAAAGTGGCAAAGCAAGAAATAGCTATATCTCATATCATATATGGATTGAAGGGGCTTTGTTTGTAGATAGGAAATATGAAATTATTTTCTTAAAAAGTAATCCCCGGGACAAGCTATGACAATTTATTTATTTTTAATAGTAATGTGTTTTTGCATGTCTACAAATTTGCTAAGGGCAATACAGAAAAAACGTTGTCGAATAAAATAACATACCTCCATATCTATTGGACACATGGAAGTTCAAAAAAGTTTCGAAAACCAAAGTTCCGAAACACGAAGCTTCGAAAACAAAGTTTTGAAAAAAGGCAAAGTTTCACAACACAAGTTTAAAAAAAAAAAATTGTTACAAGCGTGGCGGACGTTATATTTTGTTTTGGATTTTAGGGGTTACAATATATGGAAAGTACTCTTGTCCAAGAAATCAGTGAAAAAATAAAATTAAGAAAACAAACCTTTTCGGACTTTTACCATTTTCCTTGAAAAGTTTTTAGTTTTACCGTTTTCATTTCAGAATTGTACAGCAACATGTGCAGTAAAGAAATAAGGGTCTTGACTATTGATTATTATGACAGACTCCATAGCGGCCAACGGTTGCACAAAGTAGCAATTTTGCGAGTAACGAATTTCTTGTGATTAAAAAGCGGTATGCGATGCGAAATAAAGACAGATGCATTTATGTACAGTGGTAAATGCAAACTCATATAGCTACTACCTTCTTACTTTTTATAATGGACACTGATTCGAATTCTTATCATTTAAGATTTTTCATTCATTATTTTTATAATGAAACTATTGTGTACAAATATGTGTGACAACCGCCATTTTGGGCAGCATCATCTTATGGCTGCAGATTTTAGTGACTTGTAGCTGACCTATTTAATAGCATGGATCAACCACAATATGAAAATATGTCACTGTTTACTTTTTTTAAATGAAAAAACACTTTGTTAAAAAAAATAGAAATGGTTATAGCCAGTTCCGGGGATAACTTCTTAAGAAAATAATTCCATATTTGTTATCTAAAACTAATACCCTCTCAAACCATATTATGACTTTTCTTAATCGACTCTGGGCTTTTCACCCATACATTTTTGGGCATTCTCCTTTCCATTGTAAAACATAAAGCGCGTAGAATAAAATTTTCGATGTTTATTTTAAACATTTGTTCATTATTGGCAATATCTAAAAATAACAAGCCCAAAAAAAATGTTATTATTTTCCTAAATTTAGGCCATTTTTAATAAAAAAAAAAAATTGAAAAACTTTCTACGAAAAGTTGGTTTGGCTCAAAATTTCGAACAATTTAGCTGAATTTTTTTTCTGTATTTCAATAAATAAAAAAGTTATGAATATTTTTCTATTAAAAAAAGATGTTTTATACCAGAACTATTTTATTTTAATCTGAGATCTTGGCCGAAAATTTTGATTTGGGTTCGCTCGATTTGATTTTCTCTCTGCCAAAACCGTTTTTAAATTTTAGTTTTTCGCTTTTCTTATGCAAAACGACTTTTCTAATTGGAACCCAGCAATTAATTTTTCCCGAGTACCGAATATTGGACGTTTATTAAAGGCTCCATAAGCAAACTAATGTCTCAGTTATATCAATTTGATTTGAAGTCTGACTGCACAGTTGAAAAAAAGGACAAGGTGCGATTCAGAGAAGTTTTCTTACCTTTTTTTTTTTTTTTTTTTGTTTGAGCGCGCACTAAAGGGATTTGGCTGCCCTTAAAATGTTAAAATGTTTAAACACAGTGCGAGCGTTGGGAAAATAGGGAAGGATTTAAGAGGAGATACCGATGCACATTGGTTTTGAACCTCTGAATATTTAAATGGTCGGGAAAGATAGAGCCGGGTAAAGCATTCCACATTCGGGTAGTGCGGCTAAAAAAAGAATCTCTATACTTAACAGTACGTCCGAAGTTGGACTCGAGGGTAAACTGATGTGCATTCCTAGAAGTACGAGTATTACGGTTGAATTGTCTTAGGGGAGGAATGCAGCTGGCTATTTCACTAGAATAGTGTTTATAAAAGTAACGGTAAAATAATGTTAGACATGAAACATCGCGGCGGTGTTCGAGGGATGCAAATGTTTCTGTTATATTTCTGTCACCTATCATTTTCAAAGCTCTTTTTTGAATCCTATCTAAGATACTCAAGTGGGTTATTGGGGCACCTGCCCAAATATGAGAATTGTACTCAAGTTTCGGACGGATAAATGCTTTATAGATTACAGCCAGATCAGAAGGGGAGAAAAATTTCTTGCATCGCCGAAGAAAGCCTAAGCATTTAGCTGCATTTTTGGCGACGTCGAATATGTGTTCGTTCCACAGAAGGTGGTCTGTGATACACATACCGAGGACTGAAAGCTTTTCGGTTTCTTCAATACAAGTGCCGCTCATGGATAGCGGCATGGGAGGTGTGTTTCGTTTTGATGACAGAAGACAGCATTGAGTTTTCGCAGCATTAAATTCTACGCGGTTTTTGATTCCCCATTGGACAATGCTGTCGAGATCAGAATTTAATGAGCTAATCATACGCTGCCGTTCTAGTTCCACATCCGAAGGACATGGATGTGAATCTGAAAACGAATATGAGAAGCTGAGGGTGCTGTCGTCAGCGAAACAGTTTAATGGATTAGAAGTTTCAGACAAAAGATCATTTATGAATATAAGGAAGAGAGTCGGAGACAAAACGGAGCCCTGGGGCACACCAGCGTTTATTTTGTAAATTTCAGACTTGAAACCGTCCAATACAACTTGTATTGATCGGTCCGAAAGGTAATTTCTAATCCAACGAAGAAGAGATTCATCGAAACCAAATGCGCGCATTTTCGATAAGAGAGCTTGGTGCCAAACTCTATCAAACGCCTTAGAAATATCAAGCGCAATAATCTTACTTTCTTCAAAGCGATGTAAAGATTTGTTCCACTGTTCGGTGAGATATACCATCAGATCACCAGTGGACCTATTGCTACGAAAGCCGTACTGATCTAGTTTCTCCTGCGACTCATTTTCTGCTGATTCCCCGCATATGAAGCACAAGTGTTCATAGTCGAATCCAGAATTATAATCCAATGGCTCTTCCAATTCCAACGATGGCGATGGTTCTGGTGACAACGTGGGTCTGTCAGTCGCACTTCCCAAGAATGCCGAAACTGGACGTAAGTCACCATATTTTTTTTCAACTTGCCACATGGATTTCTATGGTTCTAACATTTCGTAGCATTTCCTCATGCTATTTTAGGTTTAAGCCCTTGCCTTATGCTTGCTGATATAAGAGTTTGCATGCATTTTTTTAGCATTAGCAATCTTGCCAAATTCTAACGGTTCACAGCAAATGAAACACGTTTTCATTTCTGTCACTGTTCACTTATATTTTAACTTTCACTTAATCGCGCTTTGAACTTTTTCTTAATTGTGCAGTAAAATATTACAGATTTCAAAACAAAATGATATACTTATGAGAAATTAATTTGCGTATGGAGCTTTAAATAAATATCCGATATTCAATACTCGGCAAAAATTAATTGTTGAGGTCCAATTAGAAAACCCGTTTTGCATAAGAAAAGCGAACAACTAAAAATTAAATCTTAAGAACGGTTTTAGCAAAAAAAAAAAATATTACTATAATGAGCCCAAATAAAGATTTTAAGCCAAGATTTCAGATTAAAAAAAAAATTAGTTCGGTATAAAACATTTTTTTTTAATAGAAAAATATTCATCATAACTTTTTTATTTACTGAAATACAGAAAAAAGTTGTACAACAAAATTGTTGGCAATTTTTATTTAAAACGGCCTAAATTTAGGAAAGTACTTATTTGTTTTTGTTGGCCTGTTACTTCATAAATATTGTCAATAAAGAACAAATGTTTAAAATAAAAATAGGAAATTTTATTCTATTTTAATCCAAAATTTTCAGTTTGGTATAATTGAGTCTCGCCTCCGTCTAAGTCGCACTTTTTTCGCAAGGAAATTTAAATTTGCAGTTTCGTCCCAGTCTCACCTCGGCTTCTCTCGGTCTTGTCTACAAAAAAATATGACTTCACGGCAGCCTGTTGATTATTTGGAACGAAATATTCTCGATAATTTAAATATGTGCAGAAGAAAATAAAAATTTAAATGGAATTGGATTCTCGAAAATGGCTTTAAAGTTTTTTATTAAACTTCTCACAAGTAATTGATGTATAACAGTTTCAATATATCAAGTTTTTGTCACAATATAAAGGAAATAAAGTCTTTGAGGTTTTGTTTTTGGACAAATTGCCTATTTTTCGATATTCCTGAATATCTCATCAATGACTTTTCTGATTTTTCATAACTTTTCATACCGGTACACTTCTTAGCTAGCCAAATAATATTGCATTTAAAATTTGCATGCATACATTTTTTTTAGCAACAAATAGAATTAAAGAAAACATACATTTTGTTATATTTTCGACTTTTTTTACAATATTTTCTTTTTTTTTTGTATTCTTGTGTTTCCTGGTTAAAAATACCTATAATATAATATTATCGAACCATTAATGTGCAACATCAATGTCTAGCTCCATTTAAGTTGTTAACGACAACAAAAGCAAGCTCGTGCGATCTAGTAGTGCATTCTATTTTTATTCAGTTCTTAAGTGACACAGTTCTATTATATCCAGACCAATTACAATATTTACCAACATTAGGTACTTGTCATGTCAATGGTTACTTCAAACCATGCTGAAAACAATAGCCAGTAAAGTGTTGGCAACGTAAGTTACTCCGAGTAAATTACCCATATAGTTACGCGTAACTAATTGTAATTAGTTACACCTCATTTTCCGCGTAACTAATGTAACTAAGCTAAACAAAATTTGACTGACTGAACATTGAAAAAAATAAACAATAACATTTATAAGTAAACACAAATTTGTATTCCATAAAAACAACAAATAACAAAAGAAAGATTATAAAAGATATCAGAGATCAAATCTATGTATGTAACTCAAATACGTATGTAGGCATTAAATTAGTTGAACTCGTCAAACTCAAAGTCCTCCAAAGATAAATTTACGTCTTCCATTCTTAAAGTTCCATAAAGAAACATTAATTTTTTGGAACGTTCGAAAGACAGTCGATTTCTCAAAGGGGTGTGAATTAAAAACCGTTTCGAAAAAGTACGCTCTATTTCTGCGGACGAAGCGGGAATTTTAAGCAATTTTAGTGCAAGCTTTCAAAGATTGGTTGCATAGAAATCGGCTGTCTTCCAAAACAAAATCGGATTTTCAATATTTTTTTCATATAAAGTTTTAAAAACTCCGTCTTTGGATTCAAAAAGATCCCATTCGTTAAGTCCATCAGAAGTTATTAATTTGAAAATTATAATCATTTTCTAATTTGTCATTAGTGTAGAAAGGATAAGGATGTAAATAGTAAGATGCTAGTGCATAAACATTAAGCGCATTATTAAGACGGGATTTATAGAGATTTTCGAACTGTGCTGGAACTTTTAATTATAACCAAAACTTGACAGCGTCAGCTAATGAAGTTGTTGAATGTTGACAATTATTTATTAGCTGACAAATTGGATCGAACAACTCAATTTTTTTTTACACTCTCGATAAATTCTTCGTCAAATAACAATTTTAGCACTTCTGGTTTCATTTTATTAAATTCCGCTGCGGCCATTTTCTTTGGAATCAAATTATTAATGAGGCATACGTACGAATCCCTGTATGAATACCATCGCGTTTCACATGGCAGCTTTATTTTGGTTCCTTTTTTATTAATTATTACTTGTCAAGATCTGGTTGTTTAAATTGTTTTAAAACTGTGGTGACTTTGTCATTCAGTTTTACGTCGAGCACATCTTTTGCTATCAAATTCCCAGTATTGCTATTACAAGTTGAGTTCCAAACGACATACGACATGCTTCAAATTTTTTCCCATTTTCACCATATTGCTTGCATTGTCGGAAACGACGGCATAAACATCAACGTTGAAGTCCTTTTTAAGCCAAATCTATAACTTCGCAAACAATCTCAGCTAGCTTATCTCCTGATTCCGAAACTCCGTTGAGATTCCACGCATCAAGAAATATCTATATGTACAAAATAGAATGCAAATATTATAATACAAATAATGATGCTTTCGTATGCACATTTCTGAAGAACAATCATGAAGTATACAAACGACAGTCTTTGTATTTGATGACGAGTTCTTCCATCCGTCCATTAACAGTACCGAGTCCTTTTTAGTGGTTGCCAACGACTTTTGTTTGCATTCATTGTACACACAATCGAGCCACTTTGCCGACAGTGATTTTCTGTTGGGAATTTGTGTAGCATATGAGGGACGAATTGTTTTTATGAACTCCAAAAACAATTTGGACTCCACAACGTTAAATGGTATGTTGCACCCGAAGAAAAATTTCGCCAAAGCCTTGCTCTCTTCTGCTATTTCCGGTTCAGAAATCTTGTCAATAAAACTGTCCAGTTTTGTTGCCTTGTTTTCCTCTCTTTGAATAACGATTTGGATGTTTTGGAGACGCTTGTATGCCCGATGAAGATGATCGTAAAGATGACGTTGACAGAAGAGACCACGTTGAAATAGACGCTTCTCCAGATGGTTGCTTATGTGTTGAAACCATGCCCGTAAAAGTTGACGATATAGAAGAGGAAGTTGAGGGCAGAGAACAAGTGGAAACTGAAACTTCTCCGGATGCTTGATTGTGTGTTGACGCTGAGTCCAAGCTGGCTTTAGCTAGAAGAACTTCATTTGTTGAATCGTTGACCAGGATGGATTGTGGAATTGTTGTGATTTCGACTCCATCTTCACACAATTGAATCTTAACGCATACACATTTTACACTTTAGCTTTCTCACAAGTATAAAAATATTTGATGAATATTGTGGTTATACTTACTGATTCATCTTCGTCAATTAAAATATATGTTTCTTCATCATTGCGCTCGGAATTCACTAGAGACATCTAACAAATATTCCTGACGATCACAATATTAGCATTAGCGAAACAATTTATTCCGTTTTTGGATTAAAAACATACCTATTTCCTTTTAATTGTTGCAAAGCAGTGTTTTGCAATTGTGTATTGCAAATTTTGCACAAAACCACCAATCTTGAGGTTTCAGGGCATCTTTTTGGTATGAATCCCAGATCCGAATATGAATTGGATCAGGATTGACGCTTTGTTTCATTTTTTGACTCCGACATTTTAACTTTTAAATCAGAACTTTATAATTTATAAAACGTGACTTTTTTCTGGAGAAATGTCAAAATCATAGATTAGTTACATTAGTTACGTAACTAATTCAATTAGTTACATTAGTTACATTAATTACGCGTAACTAATTAAAATTTGTAAAACTCGCGTAACTTACCAACACTGGCCCCCAGTATCAGTTATTGCTTGCACTTGTTTCTCTATGGCCCTTAAGCTTGACAGTTCAATCACTGGCAACCCATGCCTGATTCTCAAGCAAATAAGAAAATATATTATGAATCTTACAAAATTAGTCAATGATCTTCGCCTACCCCTTTTTTCCTCCCGCGCACGCACATCAATTAAAAACCAAGTTTGAGTCAAAACTTTTAGTAAAACTTTCAAAGGCACAAGATCACCTCTAAGAATTAATTGTCCAACGAAGTTGCAGACATTTCCATTATCAAGAACGATAAAAAAAATTACCTTAAGGTACAGTGAATCAAAAAGTTAATGACGCAACCATCTCATCTTCAAAGCACTAACAAGCTCGAAACTTTTTTTTCTCAGTCTATTCGCTCTGCACCCTTGAACATCACATCATCGCAATTTCTCTGACCAAGACCATGTCGGCTAAGTGCATGTCCGGGATTGATAGCACAACTCGGCTAATCCAAATCTGCTTGTATCAACAGAATCGCTTGTGAAAATTTCATCCTCCGCTCCATTTAGGTAAAGGTATACTCGTAGTATGAGCTCATCCGGTCGGTGTTTTGTTGTTTATGTGCAACCAAGCGCTGGGAGTTAAGCAACTTTGTGTAGAAGATATAATACTTCCTTGGAGTTGGATTAATCCGCCGATCCATTCAAGATGCAACACCCCAAAAGAGCTCTTCATCAGGCCTCCACCCGCGATGCTCACAAGCTCAAGCACACTGGCTCACATATGGGCGCGAGTAAAAGACTAATGCCAGGATTTAATTAAAATATGCAAATCGGTGCTATGGCATTGATCAAGTGCTGATTTGTATTTTTTTTTATTTTGCTTTTTATTTTGTTTTATATATGCAGAGTGCGCGCCCTTCAATGCTGAATGGGAATGCGAGTGTTACACAGATCTACACTAAGAAAAATTCTAAGATCTGATCAAATTTAAAAAAAAATCTCATCTTTAACAGTAACACGGGAAGTAACATTATTGTTGAGCCCTTAGGAAGTAATTCTGAATTTAACTCCAGGAAATGTTGGAATAACCTTAAGACCCTAGGCCCAGTTTTTCAGTGCGAAATCATCCTAGTTTCGATGTTAAAGTTCAGTTCACCTTTAGAAATCGGTTAATAAACTGAATATTTCTGAATTTGATTCCGACGTCAGATTATCTTCATCCAAATCCAAGTCTCCAAAGTTTAAATTACATAGATCTACCAAGATCCAGTTTATCCATTTGTTGCGAGGCAAGAGGAGGGGTAGGAAAAGGAATTAGAATTAGGAAACGAATGTTAAGTTCCGGGGGACGCGGCCTGCTTGCGAAGCGCGGCTTAGCTCGCCGCAATTGGGGGGATCTTGCCCCCGAAACCTAACCTCACCTGCAACAAAACACAAATCAGGCCAGAGAGATACATATTATAGAGACCGTGGACAGACAACCACCACTTCAAGGCGCTGCTGATGACATTGCAGCGATGCCATTCCCACCCTACCATGAAATCCGATGGCTAATCTAGATCTATGTAATTTAAACTTTGGAGACTTGGATTTGGATGAAGAAAATCTGAGGTTGGAATCAAATTCAGAAATTCGCTCCAAAATCAAGTTTAAAGGTTTTACGGGCCTAGGGGTTAGATCTTAGTAAACAGAATTTTAAGGGCCAGTTTGTTTACAGTGGGTTAAATTTAGTATGTGACTTTCATAGGCTGTAATTAAACAACGCTAATCAACCAAAATTGGCTGATTATTGAAATCCATGATTAGCAACTCATACTTTCAATTTAAAAAAAATTGATCAACAAACACATTTGAGGATTTCCCAGCTCCACTAATCATGGATTAAAGGTGATTAGCTGTGAAGAAACTGACCCTAAGACTCACATTTTTTTATTTATTTTTTATAAAGAGATATACAATTATTGCAATTAGGAGTTTATGTGTATTTAAGTTTCTGATCAAAAATATTTTCGCTCAGTGCAGCAGACAAATTTTTACTTCAAAACTTGAAGACAAAATTCAAAATTTATTGCGAATTTAATTTTTCTTTCTGTTTGCGACCTTTTCACAGAGTTTTTGAATTTTTTCCTGTTTACCATTTTTTTTTGTTTTGATTTTGTTCGTTGGTCGTTTGGGAGGATTATTTTCGAAGTGGTGTGCGGTCTGCTCTTTTGGAGCTCAGGTAGATATCCTGCCTTGAACTTAGTTTGTAATTTTTTAAGATTTTTGTTTTCGAGCAAAAATAATAAAAAAAAAATGTGTGCCTGCGTCTTGTGGAATTATAAACATAAAAAAAATTCCTGAACCCTTATCAAGGCAGCCAGCCGACCGACCGTAAGACTCAGAGCAAGAGTAGGTATTAGTTCTGGTGCTATGGCTCGAAGTCGTATAAAGTGGATGGATGCAGCGCAAGACAATGAACGATGAACAACAACTAAAGCCAGCGCACAATGTTACTCTGCTCTTAATTTATCGCTAATTGTTACGTCAGTCTGGATTTTATTTCGATGTTCTTCGTTCTGTTGTTTTTTATGTGTTATTTTTTTGATAGTGTCTCAGAGAGGACGGAAAAGATTTATCATTTTGAGTCGGTGGCGGCGGCTGTGGCTGCAGCAGTCGTGGTGTGGATACAAAACAACAACAACAAAAACGAAAGGTATAGAACCCTGAGAAATAAAAAGGTGCGCTTTTGGAGTGTGGAACTTATTGGTGATTCATATGATATGCGGGGTAATAGATAGTTTGGTTGGATACTGATGATTTCCATGGAAGTGTGAGAGTTCATAAATCAATTTTGGTGATAATTTGTCGGGAGCAGACTTCTAATTTGAAAGATTTTTTGTTTTTGTTTTTAAGGGGATTTTTGACAGCTAAAGACAAATTATTTAATAGGTCTTGGAATTGGTGAAATCTCTGATATTAATTTTGGTGGTATATTTCTTGGGAAATAAAAAAATAAAGAAGCTTTTTTTTAAAGCGTTGGCATCTTAATTGTTTAGCGGATTAAAGAAAGCTTGCCGATATGGTGATTATTTTTTTGTTTTTAAAAAATGCAATTAACTATAAATTTTTATTATGGATGACAAGGGGAACGTAATGTGGTATAAGTTTGATAAATGTGTTTTGGTAGGTGATTAAAATTTGAAAAAAAAACATGTGTGGAAAAGCTTTCCAAATGGTATTTATCTTTTTTGTTTTGAAATTGAGGTTAAAAAATAGAGATAAACTTTGACTAAGAAATAGATTGATCTATACAAATTGGTTCATCTATTTAATTAAGACTTCGGATATTTGGACTTGAACGAATCTAATCTGAGGTCAGAATAGAGTCAGCCCAAGAAATAAATTTAGGTGTTTAAATGCTCTAACAGAATCGAAGAATAGTAATAGGTATAATAGTTGCACAACATATTTTATGTTTTTGTGATGGATTATTTTATTTGATGTATTTATAAGTATTGTAAAACTTCATTAAGTGCGTAATGTCAACAAGATAAGTTATTTTTTATATTCGAACAGAATAAGGGAATTATAATATTTTTCGGTAAAATAATTGTGAATTTTAAGTGCGCGTTTTGTTTTATCACAAATTTATTGAAGCATTGAAGGTTCTTCGCGAAATTACAACGCCCCTCTGGAATTATAAATATTTCGCTGAGATTTTGAAAAATTTTAATCTGAACAAAACATAAAAATCTTAAGAACTACTGTCAATTAATAATAAAATAATTTGTTTAAAAATTACAAAATATGTTCTGTTTTTTAATCGAAACGGAGACCTTTTTTCTTTCAAAATTGAAAAAAGAATTGGTTATTCGAATCATTTTTCTTTTCATCGCCATATTTTATTAGGGTAAAAGTTTCTTCTCCATAGAGCTGTAATAGCGCTTCAGAGCTGTAAAAGCGTAATTTCAGAGCTGGTAGCCACAAGGTGACAGATAATTTTGCTTTCAGTGCTTTATATAAAATAGGGTGTTTTAGAAAATAAAATAAAGAGTGCATATTCTGCACAGCAAATACTACCTAGTATATTTTTATTTAAAGAGTAGGTGTCCCTGAGATGCACTTTGAACTTAACGAGCAATTTTTTTTTTGTGATTCAGCTTTAGTTGAATTGCGATAAGTTTTAAAGCTTTCTTAGGGTATAGAAGAAAATAATAAATAATTATAATTATTAATACAACTTCCTTATACATACTCTAAAACCCTTTCATAGGGAAAGTTATTTATTTATTTTCGACTCATAATAATTTTTTTTTTTTTGTTTTTTGTTGAATTAATTTTGATGATTTTATATAAGTTTGTAACACCCTACAAAATCAGCGGTGGCTTTACAATAGCTCTGTAAATCCTTTTGTTTGGACACTTTACAATGCGCATTATCTGTGTGAAAGTATTAGTATTCAGCTCTATAAGCACTTTTTATGTGGTTTAATTAGAGCTATGTTTCGACGTTTTGGTAGGCGCATGCGTTAATATTTTGTCCATGTGTTGTTGAAAGCTCTATAATAACACGTTTAGCGTTGATTTTTAGACATAACTCTATATTGAATGTTATAAACTACATTAGGGAGAATTTCTTTGAGTCTTGAGACGACATTAGTTGTTAGAGCTGAAACTATTCCAGAACCTCTGTTATAGAGCACAATTTTTAAATAAAATAAGGAGAGCTCTATTATAACTCTTACAGAGCTATAGTAAGACTATAATATTATTACACTATATTAGATTTATAGAAGAGCAGTTTTGCTTCAACTAGCTCCAACAATGTTACTTGGGAGGGCATCAAAAAAAAATCATTAAAGTAGTTCTAGTCTGTGTTTTCTTCCGGCATGAGGTAAGCCGTTTAAAACCTGACGATAAAAATTGAGTTCATTTTGTTTTTAATGCTGCTATTTTAGAACCCATTACATGGAATATTCATTATTAAGGGTCCAACCAAATATTTAAGTCATACCATGTGGTTATTAAATTTGATTATTGGTAGGGCCCAACGTTAATCAAGTGGCTTCCTCGGCTGGCTTCGCAGTAGCGCATACAGTCACTGTGAAGTAATTGATACCCAGAAGGAGGTAAAATAGCTAGGAATTACACTAGAAAGTAAACTCCTCTGGAATAAACATGTCGAAAAAAACTGTCGGGAATGCCACAAAAGCCCTTATGATATGCAAGAGGCTTGCAGGGAAATCATTGGGGTTGTAAACCAAACATCATTAGATGGATGTACAGATGTACACCATGATGGTAAGGCCCATCATTACCTATGGTGCTGTTGCATGGCACAAAAGAACCGAATCAGCCACAACTAGGAAATCACTAGACAAAATTCAAAGGCTCGCATGTATTACTGGAGCAATGAAAACTTGTCCCACTGCAGCAATGGAGGTTATCATTCACCTAACTCCACTTTATGTGGTGGTAGAACCAGGCCGAAAATCACGCAAAGAATATTCCTCAAAGCACCCCCTAGCAGAC
This sequence comes from Melangyna quadrimaculata, assembly GCA_949320155.1. Classification (NCBI taxonomy): domain Eukaryota; kingdom Metazoa; phylum Arthropoda; class Insecta; order Diptera; family Syrphidae; genus Melangyna; species Melangyna quadrimaculata. The sequence continues at coordinate 51,096,847 of OX439483.1, forward strand.
TTTCATCCGATTTTTTCAATGTCCATGCTTCTCCCCTTAGAGCAGGACTGGGATGATTAGGGTCTTGTAAAAAATCTCCGTAGTTCTCTGAGAGGTGCCTTACTATCTAAATGCCTTCTTAGTCTGAAGAAACAGCAGTTGGCAAGAGTAATTCTTCATTCGTAATTCTTCTTCGTGCAGAGTGTTGCACTGATGTCCTTTTACGAGGTTATAGTGGAGCCCAGGAAGAAAAAGTTCTTGACACTTTCGAAGTTATATCTGTCCATAGTGATATTTTGCCCGAGTTGACGATGTTGATACTCGTTTTTCGATGTATTCGTTTTTGATATTCGTTTTTCTTAAATCTGTCGGAGTGTGAACATTTGATCGACGGTTGACTTGCCTGGCCTAAAACCACACTGATAGGGGCCGATCAGATCATTGACAAAAGGTTTTGAGCGGTCACATAGGATAGCCGACATGATTTTATAACCGACGTTTAGGAGGCTTATTCCTCATCTGTAGTTGGAGAATTTCAGAGCATCATCTCCTTTTTAATGCATGGGGCACACTATACGAAGATTCCATTCATCAGGCATTTTTTCCTCCGACCAAATTTTGCAGATGAGCTGGTGTATACTCCTAACCAATTCATCTCCCGCTGCTTTGAATAGTTTGGCTGGTAGGCCCTCCGCACTAGCAGCCTTGTACGACTTAAGTTTGGATATCGCCAGCCGCACTTCGGCTATGTTGTGTGGACGGAACTGTTAAGCAGTCTAGAAAAGTGTTCTTTCCAGATCATCAGTCATGACTGTGTATCTACTACCATATCCCACTCTCATCTTGGCAGGCTCCCGTTCTAGATTTGTATCCTTTGGTGGATCGTTCCATCCTCTGATAAAATCTTTGCTACAAAATTGCCGCTACAACCCTCAATAGACTCGACCACGCGCTACTCGTGCCCTCTCTTTTGCTCCTCAGAAGTCGGCGTTCTTTTTTTCTTTTAAGCCCGTAGAGCTCCCGGGCTTGATGGCTTGTTGACAGTGTTAAGTGGGAAACAGCTGGATATGAGATATAGAACATCAGAGGTTGAATTTCTTAAGGTTTCTTAGCAACATTACCACTGGTTCTTTATACTCGAAAAGCATCCTTTCACTTTAAGAAATTTTAAGAAAAATAAAATATTATATGGCGACCTCGATTCAGCAAATATCATTCACCGCAAATTCATATCATAATTTATGAATTTTACAGAAATTATTTAAAGAAAAAGTACCCATAGTGTACACTGTACACCTATACACTTCCCAGAACTGCAGGAAAGCAAAGAAGTCATTTTGGTCAAATCAAAAAAGTCTCAACCCATTGGCTTCAAATAATGTATTTTACATATTTTATTCAAATTTGTCCAATCGATCGAAAATACACTTCCTGCTCATCATTCTTTAAACACGGAACAATACAGTACTAAAGCAGAAGCTGAGAAGTCAAATCCAAAGTTCCAATGTGCACTTTCTGATTTTTTGTTCTACTCTGCATAATGCTTATTGACTGACTTTAAGTATAATATGAGCTGAGTTCGACTGCGCTGGAGTCTCTTCAAAACAGATATAAACAGTTATTATAAGTAGAAAGCAAGTACAGTGGTCCGAAATGGACTCCCCTGGAATCGGGGGATACCTATACTAATATAGTTTTTTTTTATATTGATACCGGTACATACATCATCATCGCCATTGGCATCGTATAGTCGTCATCCCACTCAGAGTCAGAGAGTCCGCACCGCACCCAATGACACGACGTTCGGGGAATAAGGTAGGTACGAGTGCTGGAGTAACTTCAATTCAATACGTTTTCCGTAAGTTGGTCAATTCTGCTTGTACTGTTGGTAGCTGCTCCCAGTCAATCAGATGATGTGCCTCATTTGCATATATTTTGTTCTTCAACAAAAGGAGGAATAAGTTTACCAAACAATCGATTGGTTACAAAATTTGGAAAAAAGATAACAAGTCTTATGGTCCAAAGGAAACTCAGTTAAAACAACGCGAGTGAATGCAAAAGTTGCCATTTTACTTTTTTTTTTAAGTTTCAATGAAGTTTTTTGGGCTTAGAGGGGGGCAGTTCTCTGGTGCATCAAAAGGGCAAAATTGTTTTTTGCAGAATCTAATGCATATGGCACATGATTTCAAGGTAGTTTTTAATGATGAATCTAATGACATTTAAACTAAGACGGTATGGCAACCGGAAAAAAAGTTAAAGTAATTTTTATGTAAGTGTGACTATAATTTCAGTACGTTAGCCAAATATTGTCGAACACGCAAAAAAAACACGGCGAGGCGAAAAAAATGCTGCGAGGCAAAAATAAATGCCACGAGGCAAAAAAAAAATCCGCGAGGCAAAAATAAATGCCGCGGGGCAAACAAAATGCCGCGGGACAAAAAAAAAAAACAAAATGCCGCGGAGCAAAAATAAATGCAGCAAATACAGACAAAATTGTATATCAAAATTATTCGAAAATTTGAGCCCAACAAACTTGTCGTTTCGTTTGGGAGAGCCTTCAAAGGCGAAAAATTCTGTTTATCGTGCATTGAAGCTAATGCCTTAAACCAACGAAAAGTAGCTTTCCGAACACTCAAACAGACAAGTGAGCCATATTGCACTCAAGTAAAATGAATAGTTATCTTTCTCTCCACGAGTTAGACATTTTGAAAAACAATTTATGTAATATGTGTAATTATAAATAGGGCTGGCTACGAGACGAGAAAAGTCTCAGTATCGATTCTTCTTTCGAGACGAGACTGGCGTTTAAGCATCCGAGATGAGACCGAGACGAGACTGTATATTTGGACCGAAATTTACAGAGAGTCTAATAAATTAAAAAAATCCAATTTCAGTTAAATATTTATTTTCTTCTGCACGTAATTAAACTATAATTGAAAATAGTTCGTTCCAATAATTAACAAATTGGCCGGAAATCGTATTTTTCGGAAACGAGACCGAGACGAGACTTAATTATACGAGACCTACACGAGACCGAAACGTGACTGAAAATGTTCGGTTTTAACGAGACCGAGACGAGACTTACAAAAGTCTCGCAGAGTCTCGTCTCGTTGCAAGCCCTGATTATAAATGACAATGCAGTTTTTTGAAAAGCTTCTTTAAAATGACTTTTACAAATTCGTCCTTCTTTATTATAAGTTGACATTTTCTTTTATGCTTCTTTAAAAAACCTAACAAAACAAGCCGTATCAAAATATTCAATAAAGCTTATTGAAAATTGTTACCGAAATTTTTTACAAGCAGCAACTTATATAAAAACTTTATGCAGCATTTATAAAGTGACAGCTTCAATCATCTTCTCTCATCAATTATAGAAGCTTATTAGAGAAATAGCTCACAAGCTTGGTAAGTCTTCTATTTCTTATTTCCATTCGGGTTTAATGAAGTAGTTATCGAGCTTGTTGCATGTTTAAGAAATTTGTTTCCGCCGAAGGCCCTACCGAAGCTTTATATAAAGCAAAACCTGCGGCACATCAATATTTTTAAGCTAAAAGAAGCTGAATTGTTATTTGACTCATGTTTATACCAAACACCACAGAATTCTATATTCTTGCCTAACACGGAAACACTTACACAAACAAAAATAATCAAACTCATTGCAACACTCCTAAGAACTAGATCAAGTAGTGTTAACACTTCAACTTTATACCCACAACTTCCATATGAACCATCATGAGAGTAACCTTATACACAAAACTGCATGATATGCATGTTTAGGTCGATTTGATATTGTTTGACAGAAATTCTGAAAAACAATTCTTGTGTGGGATTTGGCATAGAATCATAGAGAAGGTGTATAAGCTAACCTACAAGAACTTGTTCACACAAAACAGAAATTCCATTTGAACGATTATGGATTACAAAGAACTCACATGAGTGTGGGATGTTCCTGATGTTATGGCCTTGATTCGAGAGCATCATCATGATGTTAACGTAAAGAAACTGTGTTCTCAGTATTTTGTAACGAGATTGCTATACTGAAATTTGCAACAAACGCCTAAGAACTCTTAAAAAGTGTGAGAGTAGTTCGTTCTTTACACGTCCTCCATTCAAAACAAAAATCAATCGATTTTACGGAAAAAGCATAGAAAATACATAAATTCCCAGACGGTTTCCCATTTTGTCAGATTCATGGGTAGGTAAGGTAGGCAGAGCAACCGATTCCTATACCCCTCATCCGAATCCAGGAGGCACCTGAGAAGATTTACATGAATTGCGTTCCTTCTGCATGTGGGCTAGGAGACAACACTCACCATCACCCAGAGATCTCCTACTATGCTCCATTGTCCATGATGCGATGGTGAAAAGAAAAACTGGTTAAAACATGCAACACACGAATTGCAGCATCAGCATTCTGCATGCAGCATAGGTACAGCATGTGTGATGAAATGCTATTTTGTCATGTTGTCCGAATCGATTCGTCGAAGAAGGATTCATCGCGATTACACACACACACACGAACACCACCGGACGCTGCTCCTCATGACTTCTGTTTGTTCGGAGCTCGGACTATCTTGCATGTGGAGTTTATTCTGCTACTTCGAAGTATACGAAGTATGGCGACTACATCAGGCGAGAGATCAATGGAATAAGGGAAACCTATTCCGGTAGCTAGTAAATCAAAATCAATTCCCGGAAACAATTGATAAATTGGAAATATGAATGCTAAATGAGGGCTCGGAGTTGTGTGTTGTTTGTTGTGTGTGCCTTAGGCCTTGCGGGCCATTATGTCGTCTGCATGTGGGAAGACAAAAATCAATACAATTTGATTGTATTCTTTTTTTGCTCTGCAGGACACAATTTTGTCTTTGGAAGTTATTGTCATTGGGATTAAAAATAATTCGATTTGATTGTGATATCTGTAAATTTGCAGAAAATGAGTCAGTGGTTTTAGTATAAGGTTCCCAAAGGATCCAATGTTTGTGAGTGGAACAATCAGAATATACGTTGACATTGAAGATTTCAAAACAAATTTCATAAATTGGAAAAAATGCTATTTAAGCTCATACAGTTATTATAATGACAGGTTTATGGTTTAAACCTATTTTTGAATATGGAAATTGAAATCAGAAAATTCAAACTTATTTCCTTCCGATGATTATCACAAAAAAAAAAAAAATTAAAATAACCACTAAGGAACTAAGGTAGTATAGAATAAGAAGATCTCAAGGGTGGATCCAGTCTTTGTCAGTCAGGGGTCATCAACTTGAAAATCCTTGGAAAAAGGTTTCTAAAAATGTGTCTCACCGTAGTAAGGTCTTCTTTTTTAGTTACGAGATTTATTTCTTGGTTCTATAATGCAAAACTGCTTTAATAACGGAGGGCGGCCCCCGGTTACCATATAGTTATGGATTCGTATAAAAAAAATTGCTATTAGGAATCTACTATGATAGTGAAGACGAATAAAGTGTGTTTCGCAATTATTGTGTTTGTCTGTCTTTGTCATTTTTGTTTTCAAAAGTATTTATTTCTGGCGCCCTTAGTAGAAACATATCTTTGTTTATTAAGTGATTTTCTCTAAAACTTGGTTAAATGTTTTTTTATAAATTTTGTATGGAAAAGCTTTTATAAAGTAGAAAAGTATATTCTTTACAGTAGCGAATACAGAGGGGCCATGTCGGCAAGGTTTGAAAGTTAACACGAATTTTTATATAAGAAAATAACATTTTGTATCATGACTACCTTTTCTCGGTAACCGATTGCTGGCATGCAAAGGTTTACTTTATCGTTATCAAACTTCAACAGGACCACTTGTAGCATTAATATTTATCATTTTTGGTTTCCTTTCATGACAAAAATCAGCTGCAAGCTCTTATAGTCTAGGAATGATAGAAAATTTAGTATGGGCAAGTGGAAAAAAAATTAACTCATGAAATTTTATTGCTGGTATCGACGCAGAATTTTATTCTCAACAACATATCCAAAGTCCCCTAAAATCCCCGCATTGGTTTCTTTTATATAGACGCATCTAAAGAGGTGGAGAGGGGGAGGAGGCGGGAGCTTAGCCATCTGAAAATTTTGTTATAATACAATCTAATCATATGACACAAATGTTTTTAAGGTGGCTTTCAATTCTGATTCTTAAGAGACTATAACTGCAAAGATACATGTATCCTGTAGAAATTTAAAGTCTTTTTCATGTAATTATGACTTTTTTTTAAGTACAACAAGTAAAATATTACCCAAAACTATTTTAGACTAATGGGATATTAATGAAATTTGGTATAAATGTTTCCTTTGGGAAACTTACCCAGAATCAAAAGAGTCCCCAAAAATATCTCTGGTTAAAGGGTGTTTTTTAGGGCGAGATGTTAGTGCGTCATTAAAACCATAACATCTACGAATAAGTTTTGACACTAATGAAATTCGCTAAAAACATTAAATATGTAATGGTTTCCAAGTATCAAAAGAGTCCATTAAAAAACTTGATCCAAAAATTTGTTTAGAGAGTTTCTGTTTGACCTGCCCTATATACGAAAAAATTGTATTTTCGTGTAATCGAGATAGTACATATATGACATATGATTTTAAGGTATTTCTTAACGCCGAATCTAATAAAAGAAAAACCAATATGATACAAGCACCCTAAAAAAGTTAGATTAAAATTTGAAGCAAAAATTAGTGCTGGCCACAAGACGAGAAAACGCTCGGTCTCGATCTCGGTCTCGCATGACGAGACGAGACTGCCTCTTGAGCAACCGAGACGAGACCGAGACGAGACTGTATATTTGGACCGAAATTTTAAAATATTTATTTTCTTCTGCACATATTCAAAATATAGTCGAAAATATTTCGTTCCGATAATCAACTGGTTGTCCGGAAATCGTATTTTTCGGAGACAAGACCGAGACGAGACTTAATTATACGAGACCGAAAAGTATAAATGAGACAAAAAAGTATAAATGTGTATCAAATCCCTGGCTTAGTGAACGATTAAACAATTAATGAACCAACGAGATCAAGCTTATAGAAGCTGGATAGTTTTTCGGGTGGAAGAACTTCAGAAAGCTTATAAGTCCCTACGTAATAAAGTTGTTCTAGAAATTAGAAATGATTAGGAACAATTTTTCTCTAGTCCGCTGCTGAAGGAGTTGATGAAGTAAATTCTGTATTTTTGAAATCAATTTTTCCAATGCTATTACCCTATTTTACTCATATTATCAACACAGTTCTCACAACAAGAATATTTCCTCAGAAATGGAAGATGGCTAAAATAATTCCTATTCCCAAAACTCAGTTTGTGAAGAATTTAGACCAATCTCTATTCTTCCATTTTGTGTCTAAAGTTTGTAAACGCATTATGCAAAAACAACTAAACGGCTTTATAACCCGCAACAATTATTTGGTACCAATCCAGTCAGGCTTTCGCGCTCAACACAGCTGCACAACTGCTCTTCTTAAAGTCATTGAAGACATTAGGACCAAATTGGATAAGGATAGCGTTACGTTTTTAGTTCTTCTAGACTTCTCCAAAGCTTTTGACATGGTGAACCACACGATGCTGACGAATAAGCTGCGTAGGGAGTTTAACGTATCTTCTCAGCAACAGAAAACAAGCCGTTTGTTTGAATAATAGTCTATCTGTGTACCTACCTATACTTAAAGGTGTTCCCCAAGGTTCCATTTTATCACCCCTGCTATTCTGGCTGTATATAACCGAAATCGCTTCTCTTATTCCCGACGCTTCAAAAAAACTTTTATGCAATAACACGATATACAAATCTATAGAATTTGTTCACTAGGCCTATCGAAAACTGCGCTCAATCAGTATCTCGAGCGGATCTGAATTTGGAATTTGGAGCTGATAACGGTTTGGCTCTTAACTTAAACAAATGCAAATGCCTTGTGATATCCAAAAAAGAACTCGATTTGTCATATTTTCAGCTAATCATGCTAACTGGTACTATATTAGAATTTGTTAACACCTCTAGAAATCTTGGTGTGGTTTTCAATAGGACTCTTACATGGAATGACCATATAAACTCATAAGTAGGTATGGCATATGGCACCCTAATAACATTATGGACTGCTCAGCCCAACTAACAATTTATCTTGTAGAAGGTTCAATACAAGCTATTTCCTGGCTTGTATAGTAACCATAACAGGTCTTATGCAAATCATTTTGGCGTAAGTTATACAAGCTAATGAACTCCACAAGAACTTTCATCACAAGCACTTTGCAAATTAATACCTTCCCACGAACATCTTAATTAGGCCTTAAAAAAGCTATTAACTGGCTTGTATAGTAACCAAAACAGGTCTTACGCAAATCATTTTGGCGCAGTTTATACAAGCTATTTAACTCCCATAAGAACTTCCATCACAATTGCTATGCAAATCAATACCTTTCCACGAACATTATAATAAGGCCTTAAAGAAACAAGATACTGAAAACAATAATCTGTATAATAAGGTCTTAAAATGACTTTCACGCAGTTACTTTGAAAAACAAATAACTTGTATAATAAGGTCTTAAAAAGGACTAATAATAAAATAAAAATTTTTCTAGCTTATTTTCATTTTATTTTTAATATAATTTAATATAATTTTCTCAACATTTGTGGAGCCACAGCATGTTTAATTATCTGAAATGTATAGAATTTAATTAAATTGAAAAAACTTAAATTTCTACTTACATGATTTTTCCGGGGTTTGAACTCACGTCCTTCTGATCAACTGTCCGAGCACACTTCCACTAGGCCACCTTGTAATATACGAGTGGAAAGTCCAAATTTGAATGCGTTGATGCTTTAAAATTGTTAAAAAAAAAAAAAAACATTTGGCACCAGCAGGATTCGAACCTCGAAAATATTATAATAAAATATGCGAGTTTGTAAATCGAGAGGAAAATATTATCGAAACTTATTTGCTTTATTTAGCAGAAAAAAATATAAACAAACCTGTATTGTTGTTGTTGTTTTTTTTTTTAAATGGATGAATGTCGCCGTCAAAATGATTTCATGTGCGAAGAAGGAAGGGGTTTGTTAGGAACTTGAGTTACCCATGGATTTAAATGAAATATTATTTTTACATATTTTGTCAGTAAAGGTATATAAGTAGAATTGTTGTAGATGCGCGAAAAGAAGCGAATATAAGGAAATTATACAGGGTGAGTCATATTAGATGTGACAAATTTTACGTTTTAACGAACGCTGTAAAAATATAAAAATAATAAATAAATATTAATACAAAAATATTAAAGCTCTGTGGGTTTCTGGTCTGGTGTCGAAATGTCAAAATCTGAGGGCGCGAATCTATTTAGGAGGGTGGTATTACCTAGTGTCTCGACCAGTGCTTTAGCACCAACAGAAACGGAGTAATTTCACTTTGAAATTTGACAAGTGTCGAAATGTCAAAATCTGAGGATACCAATCGATTTAGGAGCGTGGTATTAGCTAGTGTTTCGGTCAGCGCTCTAGCACCAACAGAAACCGAGAAATTTGACAAGTGTCGAACTGTCAAAATCTGAGGATGCCAATCGATTTAGGAGGGTGGTATTAGCTAGTGTTTTGGTCAGCGCTCTAGCACCAACAGAAACCGTGAAATTTGACAAGTGTCGAAATGTCTATATGTGTACCTACCTATACTTAAAGGTGTTCCCCAAGGTTCCATTTTATCACCTCTGCTATTCTGGCTGTATATAACCGAAATCGCTTCTCTTGGTCCCGACGCTTCAAAAAAACTTTTATGCAATAACACGATATACAAGTCTATAGAAGTTGTTCACTAGGCCTATCGAAAACTGCGCTCAATCAGTATCTCGAGCGGATCTGAATTTGGAATTTGGAGCTGATAACGGTTTGGCTCTTAACTTAAACAAATGCAAATGCCTTGTGATATCCAAAAAAGAACTCGATTGGTCATATTTTCAGCTAATCATGCTAACTGGTACTATATTAGAATTTGTTAACACCTCTAGAAATCTTGGTGCGGTTTTCAATAGGACTCTTACATGGAATGACCATATAAACTCATTAGTAGGTATGGCATATGGCACCCTAATAACATTATGGACTGCTCAGAGGGCTATACGCCGATTGAAACAAGGTCTCTACTTGCTAAGTCTTTGGTTTTACCAGTATTAACCTACGGATGTGAAATCTATCACAACTGTGATTTCTCCAGCAAAAACAAGTTAAAAGTAGCCTTTAATAGTATCATACGATATATTTATGGATTAAAAAGATATGACCATGTTTCCCATCTGAGACGAAGCTTTTTAAAAATGTCTTTCGATAACTTTATCAAATTCCGAATATTGATACTACTTTTCAAAATTATTACTACACGAAGGCCAACATATCCTTATGATGTACTTCGGTTTTCGGTGTCAAACAGATCAACTTATTTAATTTATCCTCGTTTTACGTGTCTTACATCTGAGAGACAATTTTTTATCAGTGCATGTCGCCTATGGAACTCACTCCCACCTTACTTGCAAGAACTTAGTGACATACAAACATTCAAAAAAAGTTTACATGATTTCATTTCTAATCAAAACGACTTACTTGTCATTTACAGACACCTTACTTCTCATTCCCTATTTCTTTCCTTTTCTTTTCTTTTTTTTTCTTTTACTTTTTTAAATAATTACCAATACTTAAGATACAACAAAGTTTTTTACTTAAAGTTTTTTTTTTTTGCATATAGATGTACATATTATTATTTATTTATTTATTTATTTTTTACTTTTTTCTTGGCTACTTAAGTTATTAAATTCACTTTTTTACTATATACTTTTTCTTGACTATTTAAATTCACTCTTTATATTATATATATACAAATGTAACTTATTTTTCAAAATGTTATCTTATCATATATTATTTATTCATAAACTTTCACTACCTTATAAGATTTATCTTAATGTGTTAGTTACAATTACAAATAAAATAAACTAAACTAAACTAAACCGACATGAGACCGAGACGAGACTGAAAATTTTCGATTTTAACAAGACCGAGACGAGACTAACAAAAGTCTTGCAGGGTCTCGTCTCGTGGCCAGCCCTAAGCAGGTCAAACATTGAGCACCCAAAAAACACCCTTGGACCAGCGCTGCCGAAAGTGATTTTTTTTTTTTTATTTCGTTAAGTACTGACGATACATTATTTTTTTTTTTTTTAATTATACCAAAAAAAAAAAGAAAACTTACATCTAATGTACATTATGGTTTATTATGACTAAAAAATATTTTTGTGTTTCGCCCAAGGTATAACAGTGGGCTCTTCAGTCAGTCTGTTATACCCTACTAAGACACAAATTTTGGTCGATGTTTACCGACTCTTATAAAAATCACAGCAAAAAGATACTGTGAATTTTATTATCTAGGGGAATTTGTTTAAATTCGTGCACCCAGAAAATAAATACCCGTGGTCAGGTTTTTTATAATAAGAAGATGAAGAAATTTAAATATTAAAACATTGAAATGACTTCTGTTTTAAGTGGAGTGAATAAATAAAATTCAATTAAAAAGTACAAGTGACCTCAACTCCAGAAATAATTGTGTTTCGCCCAAGGTATAACAGTGGACTCTTCAGTCAGTCTGTTATACCCTACTAAGACACAAATTTTGGTCGATGTTTACCGACTCTTATAAAAATCACAGCAAAAAGATACTGTGAATTTTATTATTCTAGGGGAATTTGTTTAAATTCGTGCACCCAGAAAATAAATACCCGTGGTCAGGTTTTTTATAATAAGAAGATGAAGAAATTTAAATATTAAAACATTGAAATGACTTCTGTTTTAAGTGGAGTGAATAAATAAAATTCAATTAAAAAGTACAAGTGACCTCAACTCCAGAAATAATTGTGTTTCGCCCAAGGTATAACAGTGGGCTCTTCAGTCAGTCTGTTATACCCTACTAAGACACAAATTTTGGTCGATGTTTACCGACTCTTATAAAAATCACAGCAAAAAGATACTGTGAATTTTATTATTCTAGGGGAATTTGTTTAAATTCGTGCACCCAGAAAATAAATATTTTAAATATTATTCTGGAGTTGAGGTCACTTGTACTTTTTAATTGAATTTTATTTATTCACTCCACTTAAAACAGAAGTCATTTCAATGTTTTAATATTTAAATTTCTTCATCTTCTTATTATAAAAAACCTGACCACGGGTATTTATTTTCTGGGTGCACGAATTTAAACAAATTCCCCTAGAATAATAAAATTCACAGTATCTTTTTGATGTGATTTTTATAAGAGTCGGTAAACATCGACCAAAATTTGTCTCTTAGAAGGGTATAACAGACTGACTGAAGAGCCCACTGTTATACCTTGGGCGAAACACAATTATTTCTGGAGTTGAGGTCACTTGTACTTTTTAATTGAATTTTATTTATTCACTCCACTTAAAACAGAAGTCATTTCAATGTTTTAATATTTAAATTTCTTCATCTTCTTATTATAAAAAACCTGACCACGGGTATTTATTTTCTGGGTGCACGAATTTAAACAAATTCCCCTAGAATAATAAAATTCACAGTATCTTTTTGCTGTGATTTTTATAAGAGTCGGTAAACATCGACCAAAATTTGTGTCTTAGTAGGGTATAACAGACTGACTGAAGAGCCCACTGTTATACCTTGGGCGAAACACAATTATTTCTGGAGTTGAGGTCACTTGTACTTTTTAATTGAATTTTATTTATTCACTCCATTTAAAACAGAAGTCATTTCAATGTTTTAATATTTAAATTTCTTCATCTTCTTATTAAAAAATATTTTTCTTAAGTTAAGTGATTTTATATTGTCATTGCTGGAATTAATATTGAATTTTTATTGTAAATATTAATTAAAAGATTTAAAGGACTATTAGCACCGTAGTTTGATCAACTGTAAATGTTAGAAATTGGCAACTGCCTCCTCAAATTATGCTGACTAGCAATGAAATTTAATCGACAGAGGATCAATGGAGCTAAAATCGATCAATTGATTATCCCGACAATAAAAAAAAATTGTAGATACGCTCTGTGACTCAGATGGAAGATTTATTAGTTGAATACGTTGAGCGTAAGGTGGCAAGGTAATTCGATTCGACCATGGTAGAAATCTTAAGAAAAATCTCATAAATCTTCTGTGAACCGACTCCAATCTATTTATATGAACCGCATAATATGGCGCCCATACAACACAACCATATTCTAAGATGGATCTTACAATTGAGATATAGAGTTTTTAGAACATAAGGATCACGAAATTCTCTAGCGAATCTTTTATTAAAACCGAGAGTCCTGTTAGCTTTTTTAATAATGTAGTCAAAATGGTCAATAAAAGTTTTAAATTTGAGTCCAACACTATCCCAAGGTCAGTAAAACTGGACAGGTTACTAAGTGGTGACAAATTAATCACAGAATTATAGACAGTCACATTTTTCTTGCGTGTAAAACACATTGTTTTACACTTTTCAATATTTAACTTTGAAGGTCTTTTTGTAAAAGATCACAGTCTTCTACAGAGTTGATTGTACGAAATTTTTTTACATCATCGGCATATATAAGAGACATAGAATTAACTAGGACGGACGGAAGATCGTTAATAAATAGTACAAATAGTAATGGACCAAGATGGCTACCCTGGGGTACACCGGAGTTAACAGTAAAACATTTAGAACGTTCACTCTTGAAAACAACACTATATAACCTATCTTTGATATATGAAGATATCCATAGTACAAATCTGTCGTTGAGACCCACATTTTGCAGTTTTCTTAAAAGTATATGGTGGCTAAGTTTGTCAAATGCTTTGCTAAAGTCAGTAAAAATACAGTCAACTTGTTGTTTTTTTTCAAACGCGTCAATACAAAATGTAGTTAACTGTAACAAATTTGTTATAGTGGATTTCTTTTTAACAAAGCCATGTTGGTTGTCACATAAAACGGAGGAACAGTGAAAAGACAAAATATCACAAATAATAGATTCAAACATTTTGGGTATAGCAGATAGTTTAGCAATTGGTCTATAATTTAAAACCAGATTTTTGTTACCCTTCTTATGATTAGGAATTAAGAATGCATTTTTCCAAAGGGTCGGAAATTAACAGCTATTTATAGACTGATTGAAAAGTAAAAATAACGGATACGACATATATATTGCACATTTTTTTAACAAAAAAGCGGGGAAACCATCAGGACCAGGACTTTAACAATCATCTAATTTTTTAATATACTCAAATTAAGTTGCCTCAGTAATAGTAAAGTCAATCGAATTAAGATGTAAAAACTCATCTACAGCAGGAGTATTGTTTGTATCGCAAGTAGATACTTCAAAAGCACTCTGAAAATATTCGGCAAACATATTTGCTATTTCCTCTGGGTAGTGACTTTCTGAATTTTGATAACACATATTAGTTGGGTAGCCATCAGATTTTCTTTTACAGTTGATATATTTCCAGAAATTTCGCGGCTTAGATTTAAGATCATCTTCAGTTTTAGAAATAAAGTCCGAATAAAGAAAATTAGAGCAGTTAATAAATTCATCTCTTAGTATAGCATAATCATTTTGTGCATCGACGCTCCAGGATCGATTCAACTTCACCCAACCCTTGTTTCTTTTATTTTTAAGTTTTAATATGTAGATCAAACCACGGTGGAGTGTTATTCAAAGGCCTTATTTTCCGTAACGGAATGGTTTCTAAGAAACAATCAAATACAATTTTATAAAAACTAACGTTAAAAAATAAACTATTCCAGTTAATATCATCCAATAAACGATAGAGTTCAGAAAAATTACATTTTTTAAAGTTTAATTCATGCTTATTCTTACAATTAAAAATTACATTAATGATATTTAGGTTTAATGAAATAGATAATGCAGGATGATGTCGATCTTCCTCAACGAGTTTTGTATCAGAAAGTAACGCAGTTCCATCAGAATTATTGAGGTCAGAAAAGTAAACAAGTTCTAAAATGTTACCAAATTGGTTTTTGACATTGCTTAATTGATTAAGTCCAAATGAAGTAATTCCATCGATAAAAAGAACTTCATTGATGGCACTTTAGTGCCAAATTGGCACTTTCAAATGAGTTTGGCACTTTGGCACCCATTGGCACCCAAAAGTGCATCCATTTCATTTTTAAATGAAAATATCAAAAAAAAAAATTCATTATTAATTAAAAAACATTAAAAATTAAATTTTGTTGCTCTTTTTTGTAAGCCCCACAAAAATCTACTACAGTGAACATTGTGCTGGATGCCTAGGATACCTAGCGAAAGATTTTTGTATGCCACTATCACTGTTGGATAAAAACGAATACATCATTTTGAGGTGCTTCGATATTACACTACTTAAAATATTTAGAGCCGATTTTGCAATTATCAGTTAAACTATCAAAAGAATATTTACTATAGCAACAGGAACAATTTTTTGTTTTATTCGAAGAATAAGTGCTATTTGAGGTTTAACTGGCTATTGAAAAATTGGCCCCTAATTATTTAACATTAACAAACTTAGATCTTGGAGCACTATAGATCTCACTACTTTTTACGGCTGACTTGATACGCAAAGGTTTTTGTATACCTACCTATAGAAGAACTTGGCTTCTTTTTTAACATTTACGTTTTTGGTGTAATTTCACTTCTTTTTGCAACGATTTTTATTATCAGGAAAAGTGAGTGGAATTAAAGGCCACTGAAAGCCTCATAAGAAAAATTAAGTATTTAATGTGAAGATGCCACGCCCCGGCATGAAAAATTTCATAATTTCAATTTTTTTCTTTGTATAGGACCAACCGCTCTATAAAATTTTATAATTCTGCACCAAGCAGGATCAGTGCTCTCTATTATATATATATTAATTCTTTGAAAATAGGTGGTTGTCACGCCTACTGAATGTAAAATCTCAATTTTTTAATTTTCCCCTTTCTTGCATGTCAAGTCGTATCGCTCTACCAATTTTCATCATTTATCGACGGTCAAAAGTGTTCCAAATTGATATAAATTCTGAGAATATGGGCGGGTGCCCTTCCCCTCAATGGCTAATTTCAAAATTTCCAATATCGACTTTGTATTGATCACATGATCTACCAGTTTACCAAATTTCATCACTGTACGACAGTCAGAGGTGCTCCTTATTAATGATATCAATTCTTTGAAAATGGACGGGTACCACGCCCCCTGAATGAAAAATCTTAAATTTTAGATTTGTTCCTTTGTATGCACCACAAGGCCTACCGTTGTTTGAATTTAAATGATTCTACGATTATAGGAAGTGTTCCATAATTTTGATGGGCAGTCAGTGAGTCCAGTCAGTTAGTTACGGTTTTTGCGACTTTTGACGTCTTATATGCCGGTTTCACTGGGCCAAATGAGGTAATTTCGTTGCAAATTTCCAAATGAGATCCGAAATTACCTAATTTCCCATACAAAATCACATTTCTAAATGAGGTAATTTCAACCTCATTTGCTAGAAAATAAGGTTGGAAATTGGGTGAATGCATCCAGCGGAAATCAGCTTTTGCATGAAAATATCAATACACTATACTCAACAACATAAAACAGAAGGAGAAAACAACAAAAATAAACGGCTAACTGCCATTCCAAATTCAAAATGAAATGAGATGTGAAATGAAATTAGCAAATTTGATAATGAAAACACTTTTTTACCAAATTTCGAAATGACCTCATTTCGGCACTAATGAAAACGTAGTATTATATCTCAGGAGCCACTTATGCTAAAAAATTTAAACTTGGTGAGTTACCTGAACCTGATAAGCTTAGCAAATATGTACTGCGAATTTTAAGTTTCCGACTTTATTGGTACATACATAAGTTAAAGGGGGTCAGAAATCGCCTGATTTTGATCCTGTAAAAAGGGTGTAGTCATAGTGTAGAACTTGCCTCGGCACTACTGTTCCCTTTGATACCTATCATATGATATCATATATCTTATATAAAATATGCAAATGAATTTTGCTGTTGTTGTTTTTTTTTAAATTTTATAATTTTATTTTTTTAATAGTGAAATATGTAAACAAAGAATATTTATTGTTTTTGTTTGAATATGCGATTTTTTTTTACTTTGGCACTTGGTGGCACTAAGATTTTTTTTTCAGCGGCAGCGCTGCCTTGGACCTTAGATATTTGTATAGACTTTTTTGATCCTTCGGTTCCAATATAAATTTAATATTCGTAGCAAATTTCATGTGACAGAATTTGTTCATGGAGGTTATGGTAATAATCACTCTATCCGTCAAAAAAACACCCTTTAACGATAGATATTTTTGGGTCTCGGTAAACATGCCAAATGAAACATTTTTACCAAATTTTATTAATATCAAATTATTTTTAAATGGTTTTGGGTAATATTTTACTTGTTGTACTTAAAAAAGTCATCATTCCATAAAAAGCACTTTAACTTTCATGGATACATGTATCTTTCCAGTTTTGGTCTCTTTAGAATCAGCGTTGAAAAACATCCTAAAAACATGTGTCATATGATTAGATTGTATTATAACAAGAATTTTCAGCTTGATAAACTCACACCTCACTCCCCTCTCCACCAAAAGCCAATGAGAGGATTTTGGGGGACTTTGGATATGTTGTTGAGCATAAAATTCTACGCCCATACCAGCAGTAAAATTTCATGAATTAATTTGTCAGGTCGGATCCAATCTTTTTTAGACTATAAGTCGGGTTTAACTGATGTTCCACAGAACGCAACCATATTTTAACCAGTTTTAAACAATAAAGTGGGTGTGTCAGTGGGCAAGAATTTTCTATATGAAAATGCTTAATTTTTTTTTTTTTATTCCTGAAACTTTTATCAAATTCAGTTCAGTGTTTCAGGTTTTATAATAGTTTATGTACGTTTAAAAAAGATTGATGTATCTTGCGAAAAAAGAAATAAACATAAAATGTGCAAAATTTTCTCAATTCAGTTCCATTAATTTGGGTGGGAAAACACTGTTTTTGTGCGCCATTTAATTCAAAATAACTGCGTGATAGGTAAAATGTATGAGGTAAAGTGAAATTTCGGAAAAAGGCAACTCCTTTTTTCACCCAAATGAATGCACTACTATATCAAAAAATTAATCTGGCAAACTAGACCATCACGGTCGGAAAATGTATAAAACTCTAAAAATTAAAAATGTTATTTAAGATTTTGAAAATAACTTCTTAAAAACCTTATTAAGTTTTTAAAAAAAAATATTATATTCCATCACACCTTTCCTAGCCTCCCCCCCCGCCCTCGAATTTTTGTCTTACTATTGTCTTGCCTTAATTGTGGTCAAAATTAAGAGCAAAAATTTCTTTTTCTTGTGTTCACTCACGGAAGTACATTACATATATAAAACTGCTAAGGCGCAATATATCCAAAGAAGTTTGGCATTCCATAACCTGCCTACCTTTGTTTGGAAACAATGTTGTAGTAGGAATACTTTAGAAAATCTTTTCGTTGTTTTTATAAAACTTCTTAAAAAATATAATACTTTTAGTGTGATATGACCCAGGGGATGCCATGACACCCGGGACTTCTTCCAAGATCCGCGCTTTCAAGGACGTCAAATTCACTTTTGTATTTATACCATTCCACTGTAGTACCAGTTTACAGATTATATCCAGAAACATCATTATTCTACTTGAAGCAAGAACATCAAATTTTTAATTAAACCTACATAAACTTATACAAATATTGACCCAAAAAAACTTGTTTCAAAATGTCCATGTCCACTCTTCCTAGATCTCCACAAACCTATGAGAAGTTACATAATGGTCAATTTTTGTTTATATCTTTCCTTCAAATGCCAAAAATGTCATTTGCAAAAGATTTAAATCATTTTTGACATTTATTAACTTGTTACGCAGACATAAAGTGACAACATTTTGTGTCATTTTAAACCTGGTCTGGATATTGTATGTCTGATGTGCCATGTGCAGCATGTGGCTATGACTATGGAGGACCTCTCTGAATTGTATAGAAAGAAAGTTCACGCAACAAAAAGACTGTCTCTCTTTAGAAACAAGAAAAAACACATTCCAAAACGCAATGGACGTGTGCACATACACGTCACATGAATCATCGATTGTATCTTTGTTGTACCATCGCATCGCTCCCGGGTATCTATATCTTTTAGTAACACAAAACGCAATGACACGGCAGTCTGCATAGAGAGACAGGATGCAGCAGCAGCGGCAGCACCCAGGGGAAGTTCTGGCAATGGCAACTGCATGCAGCAGCAGGAACATCAAACGGAGAAAAAATGTATAAATTCTGCAACTGTGTTGCACGCATTGGGTCTTTCAGCAAGAAATTTTTAAATCCTTACAAATTAATAATAAAGCAATATTTAAGAAAAAACAAATATTTTCTGATGTGTATACCTAGTTGATTTAACGACTTGAACTATTTAAAACTTACCCAGGAGATGATCCTACTGTTACACTTTTGAGGAGACGTTCTAATCGCTTACAGAATTTTTGTTGATTTCCTTTTATAGTAAATTTACCAAAATCCGGTGGACAGTTTTCGAGACCCCGACATTTTGGCCAGAACTGTTATTTTTAATCTAAGCATTTTTCAGTTTCAAGAGAAAAAATGTCAACTCACATCGAAGTTTGGAGTTCTGTGTTCTAGTTTTTTTTCGAATCCACAACCTTGCCCTTGGATTTCTTAATCTAAACTCGAAAAAAGATGCAGAAATCTAGAGCTCAGCAGGGAATGATTGCTTATTTATGGACATTCGAGCATTTATTTATGGTCCTTGACCATGATCGAGCGTTTAAGGGAGATACATGTCATGTGATGCTATCGCAGCAGCCCATAAGAAGGAGGCCCAGACATCGCAGACATTTAGGCCAGTGACACTGTAAACCATATTCTGCTCGAGTTCGATGGCTAATTAACATGCAATGACATCGTGGGTACGTCCAAATGGTATACCCGTGATTCTTCGTCGTCACGTGGGTCTTGCTGGTGGATGCTATTGACGAGTTTTTTTTTTTTGTTTTTCTACTGTCAGCATTGTTAGAGCTTGACTCTCTGGGCACACCTCATTTTGGGGCATCGCGTTGCTCCTTTTTTTATCTTGACTTATTGTTGTTGTGATTTTTATGCGCCATTTGTCATTGTTGTGTTGAACTGAGCGATTTAATTGAATATTGTGCGTGAGCTGCAGCAGCATCAGGCCTCCTCGATGATGTCACTCGTCATATTACATGTCAGTTTGTTTCCCTTGCACAAATTTCTTAAAACCTATGTATGAAGGTACTCGCCGCGACTCCGTAAAAATATGTTGCATGTTCATCGTGAAGATTTGCTTCGAAGATATTTTTGGCTTGTCAGATTTGTTTTTTTGAAATCGTATAAAGATTTAAGGTGGAAGTGAAGGGATTCCAAAGAAATCAAGTTATGAAACCTTGGGCTTGGAATAACGTGAGTCAGTTTAAGTTTAAAGCATAATGATTAATATGGATTCTAAAATTCAAAGACCCTTGGATTTATGACCAAACTTTTGATGCAAGAAAAATATAATTTCTTAATAAATACTTCTTAGGAGAGTCACAGAATCCGATGAATGGTCTGCGGATGGATTCCGACAATATTGTTCCGTTTTATTTATTAGAGAATCCGCTGTAAAAAATTGCAAAAATGTCGGCAACGTAGTCTGAAAAGCTAATCTACATTAACTTTTGACATTTCCAATCCGCACCAAAGTCCTTCCGGATAGAATCAACTTCCCGGGAATAAAATGTTGCGGATTCTGTAATCGACATGATTGTCTTTCAATCTCACCATTAGGGCGTACACGGTAGGTACATTTATTATTACTTGCGATATAGTTACCTACTTAAAGGAAAGCTTTGGATTCGTAAAAAAAATTTTTGGTACGATGCGTTCGAGATATGAGATTTCTTTGGTATACTCGTCTCTTCTACGATAGCGGCTTTCGTTGTTGGAAGGTGGTCAACAGCTCATTCTGCATTGAATTGCCATTGACTATATACAAGTGGATGACAAATGTATGCATGCTAGGTTTCAAAGAATTCTTCGTTGACGAAAGTATTGCAGCAATAATTTAAGATAATCTTCTGGTACGAGTGCACAATGGTTCACAAACTTGCTTTGGAAGCTCTGAATCGAACGTTGAAATATTTATGAAATGATGATGTTAGGTGATTTTCGTCAAACGCTGCCCTTTTGTTCCAAGATCTTCTGCAGGAAACGAATTGAACCCTTATCTGAAGGCATCGGCCAAAGGCGTACCCAGGCAAGAGGGCGCATCTTTTTTTACATGCACATTAAGCCCACACTTTCATAAAGTGAGTACTACCTAGTAACTACTTAGTCCTTAATAGGGCCAGTTAAACAGCAGACATGGTTCAGCCCTTGAACTATTGATAAAGTATCTTTGTAACTCATCCATTGCACCGGACTAACTTAAACTTATGTCGTTTTGGATTGGATTTCGGAACAGTACTACTCCTTTTTGATTCCGATCGAATTATTTTCTGTTGTTCCAAGCCTCATTTGCGAAATATTTGTGTGTGAGTAAAATGTAGTAGAATTAATTTGACAAATACTTCGATGAAAGGGTTTATATGTATATGTGTGTTCCGGGTCTACTCCTTTGTTAATTCCGGAACAGAAAAAACACTCCGAAAACATAAATCGGAACAGCCAATCGAATTATTTTGGGGAAAGCGGAATCAAAAAGGAGTACCTGCAACCGAAAACGACATTAGTTTCATATAATAGCCATAATTTTTAAACCGTGGCTGAACCTCAGGTAATTCGCTGAAATCCATGAGTAATGAAAGTGGCCAGTTTTTCAGTGCAGATATTAACTCTGAGTTAAACCAAACTTAGATAGGCCATTTTTTCAGTGTGGGGTTAAGCCCGAGTTAGTCAACTCTGAAAATGGATCTATCTGCAGTTACGTCAGGAAGCTATTTTTCAATTGATGATGAATGCAGAATGCCTTAAAAAACAGGGAAGATAAAATATAATAAACATTTTTTGAGTTAATCCAAAATTAACTCACCAAATTTCTGGATTTAGCTTGGGATGATCTCTCACTAAAAAAATTGGCCTTAGAAGACTATGGGCTAATTTATTCACTCAAAGTTGAACATAACTTTGGGATTTCTACAGTCCACTTGAGAAATAGTTTTTATTCACTCGAAGTTGACGTTTCAACTGTAGAGCTGATCAGTTTGGATTTTCTCAACTCCCCGAAATAGCAGTTAGCGAACAAACTTGGGAATTTTCTTCGTTTCTGTTAGTTAATTCATGCTATTCAGTTGTGTTTACTTTTGGGTTTTTACATCGAAAGGACAAAAATCTTAAAATAAATAATAATTAAATAAAAATAAAGCTCTGTTTTAATTTAAATAGTAAAATAAAAAAATGTTTCGTGCAAATTACCTCCTTCTGGGAGAATTAAGCGTCATCTTTTTGGAGCAGCGGAGATGATGCAGGGGAAGAAAATTAATCTCTTGAAAGTCGGCAATATAAAATGCTTCTTCGTGTTGGAATCGATACATAGGACGACAAATATGTTTTTTTTTATTTAACAAAGGATTCATGCCTTTTGATGAAACCCGTTACGGAAAATATCGGTTTTAGAAAAAAAAAACAGGTTCTCGTCCGATAACCGAAATCAAACATCTTCGGGCGCGGTTAGTACTTAGATGGAGGACCGCATGAGCATTGATTTTTTTCCTTGGTATTCTTTTGATTTCGCGCTTCAGATGGAATGAAAAATCTATTCCAATTTTTCGGAATAAATAAAAAATCAAGAATAATGGTTTATCCGTATTTTATTGAATAAGGAAACACAAAATTCTTATTCCAAATATTTTGAATACCTAAAATGAATAAAGAAAAGTTGAAAATGACGTCTTGTAACATGGCACATTTCACAAATATCCCAAGGATATTTTAGAAACTGCCAGGTTGGTCAACTTTTCAATTTCAACTCTGGAGTTCTGGAGTAGTGAAAGTAAAATGTTCAGAACTCTTTGTTTGCTATCGGGAACTCTTATCAGAATTCCCTTCTTTTTATTTTTTTTGGATTTTGAAAATGTATGGTTCTAAGTCAATGGGGATAATTTGCCCTAACTTTTCCAATTTTGCAGAACTTTTTCTAGAACCCACCAGGAACTCTATAACTCTTGATTTAAAGTTGAAAAACATGCTCAGAACTCTTTTTCTCGAAAAAGTCCTTGCTGCGTGAAGTTAGCAAAAAAAAACTTTTTTTTTCTATTTTTAATACTTTATTTGCCAGAACTGTTGAAAAAATGGGCACGACTGGATCGCACAAAACTTGCTCTCGTAGCTAACAGCTTTCACAGTACATATATCTAAGGTATTATCAGGCGCAGCTTTCCAAATTTCAATATGGCTGCCCTTTGTGTAAGTACACAGTAAACAAAAACAAATTTTTTCTGATTGTTTGAAATCCAATTTTATTACTATTGATTTTGATAACATGCACAGAGCTGAACAAAAATGAACATGCTTATGATATTACCTGTAATATATGTATCTTGAACAACTTTAACGTAGCTTGAAAAAGTCAACGTATATACATATGTATTGGTTCCGTAACATTATGATATAGGTAATTAAGAAAAAGTTTAAAAAACAATAAATGATTACTGTGAATTATTATAAATTAGTTATTTTAATATCTAAAACAGGTAGAGCTCAAAAAAAAGTATGCCATCTGATTTGTTTAATAAATATGAATTTATAAAAAAAATCAAAAATCGTTAGAGCGGTTATTTTTTAAATTATTTTTTTATATATAAAAATTCTTGAACATTTTTTAAAATAAAATTTGGTATGCCAACTTTTAGTATTTAATAAAATACAATTTTTCACAAAATCAAAAAAAAAAATTCATTAGCTTGTTTTCAAGATATTGAATTTTCAAAAAAAATTCAATATTTTTTTCAAAAATCCAAAAATTATTTTTTCGAAAATTTGTATATGCAAAATTGTTAAAATTGTAAGCGAACTTTTGTATAAAAATTTTGGTTGAAATCAGTGTAACAGTTAACGAGAAATTTGAAAACCAAAAAGGTTGTATGACAGGTACCGTTAATAACCGTTATAAAAAAACTTTTATTCCACCATAATATTTATTTTAGTAATTTTAGTGCCTCGTTATTTTTTTTTGGAAAATCGTTAGAGCCGTTTTTGAAATAAATCAATTTTTGTATATTGGCTGTATGAAAGGTACCGTTAGTTTTTGAGCTAAAAAAAAAATTTCAATTTCCCCTCAGGGAATCACATAAGAACCTTAAGTCCAAAGTCAGCCGTTTAGGCTGCAGGTCGAGGTACAGACAGACGGACAGACGGAAAAACACACAGAATTGCGAGACCCATTTTTTTCGCGTTCTCTATCATCGTAATGTTAGGGAAAATTATAATCTCGAATTTTGTTTCTGTACGAATCCTAAACTTGCCCTGCTATACTACGTATATCGCAAGTAAAAAAGTATGAGGAACTCTAGAACTATTAGTTCGCTACCGGGAACTCTAATTTTTTATACAATTTTAAACAATTTTTTTGCTTACTTCACATCACAGGACTCTGAACATTTCCATGGCTCAGGTTTGTCGATACCTCATTACATGAAGAAAATAATAATAAATGTTTATTTATACTTATAGTTTAATATCTTGTTTCGAAGCTTTCACTTATCAGAAGTTGCTACCTAAGGAGTCAAAGACTTTTGAAGCGATTTAAGATCATTAAAAAAGATTCTTGTAATTAAGCCTCAGCGCACATTTAATGTTTCATTAAACATCTTTCGATAAACTCTTCGTTCAGCACCAAATTTCACATTAAGTTTTTACCTTGTGGAATTCTCAACTATGTATGTGTTTAGTAAATCTCAGGATATACATGTAATAATCTGCACAAACCTTATTGCAAATCAAAATTGTAATACAAGTTTGCCCAAAGGCGAAACCACCTTAACGATGATGGGAGCTCATTTTGCTTGCACATACAAAACATTAACACCATCTCACCCACCGACACCGCAGCGCTCAGCATCTAAGCTAAAATCATTTCTGCCTCCGATTATAAAGCTACACATATACCAGGATTAGGCAGCAATTATATATTTTACGAGAGAGATAATCAATTAAAACGCCACCACACGCGTGTGCTCAGCTCAACCTTGCTATGCTATACCACCCCCTCCCCCCCGCCCCCATTTACCATTTACACCCGACAGCACTTCGGCGCAGCCAATATTTTATGCTCTCAATCTTGCAACATCTTGGCTGACATGGATGTAACCTATAGTTCCTTTAGGCCCCCTACTTCCTCTTCTGTCCATATTTAATAGACAGCAAACAACTACAGCAGCCAATCGAAGTTGTTAGTATCACGAGGAGCACCCAAACCACATCGCATCAGCCAACAAGAGCATCGGGCCACTTTGACTTCTTGCCAATGTACCGGCACCATACAGTACCGAACCGACCGATACGATGCAATGATGATGATGACGATGATGATGGCAGGCGAAGGCGACTTGCCACATGGCGAATGCTGATGCGAATGCGATGGCGGGCGGTGGGCCTGGGCATTCCAATTCTGAAGCTCTTTGAAACACGACAACGTCACGAGCTTCTCTTCTAACCTTCCCTTAATTAGATTGTTATAATGAACTTCTTGTGGCAATGGCCATAACCTCCGGATAAGATGTTACTAAATGGTTAGCAACCCAGCGACCATTAAGGCCAACAACATGTTTTTTGTTCCGACATTATCAGTTCTATTGGCCACCATTACCAAAACTACCATAACTATGTTCTAGAGACTCTTCGATATTATGCTAGCCGTCCGGTTCGCTTTGGTTTGGTTTGAGTCCTCTTATAGTTCGGTCATCATCATCGGTTGGTGCAGCGATGGGTAAAAAAAAAAAAACAACAGGCTTATTAATATCCCATCGAGTTGGCCAGAGTCATTTGTTGGACGCACGGATTCAACATACGTGCGTCCATAGAGTACAACTCGGCCGCGGCAGCGAGAGATGCGAAAGATGACCATAGGAGCATCATCAGGACCACATCAACTCCCCAAGAACTCTTCATTAAAAATGGGATAAAGTGGAGTCGTGATAGGTTGTTGCCAACATATTATTATTGTTATTAGTACATGGACCGATAATGTTGTTGATGCCGGTGATGGAGTGTCCCAAGGGGAGGATAGTAGTGTCTCTATTCGAGAGTCAGCATGTGTAGAGAGGTATTATCTTCTTCTTGTTTAACAATAACAACTGGTGTTCAGTTATCGACTACAGAGTTGCCGTTGACATATTTTATCAAGCTCAATTTGCAAATGGTCAAACTTTAGTTACAGAATAGGACTTTTTATTTTGTTATCCTTAGTTGGAAAAAATGTACCCAAAACAAAAATTAATTGCTCTCTTCAATTTCATGAAAACCGGTGTTTTGCTGACTCAACTAGGCAGAACACCCCTCAATTCGCTAACGAATATTTTTTATCGTTTTTTTGAGTAACTAATTAGCAATTAATTGGGTTGAAACATCTATTTACTTTCGAGACTTTATTCTATATTTTTGGGAAATTAGACCTGTTAAGTTAAGATCGAGTTAACAGGATGCCATTTATTTCGCAACTGCAAATAAAAAATGACAATATTTTGAAGCAACTTACTAGCAAATAATTAGTTTTAAACATCTATCTACTCTCGGGTCACCTATCTTCATTTCTGAAAAAGTTGACTTGCTAAGTTAACATCAGGTTAGCAGGATACCATGTATTTCGCAAGTGAAAATAAAAAATTACAGCATTTTTAAGTAACTTATTGGCAATTAATTAGTTTAAAACATCTATCCACTCTTGGGTCATTTATGTTAATTTTTAAGAAAGTTGACCTGCTATGTTTACATCGATTTAACAGGCTACCATGTATTTCGCAACTGGAAATAAAAAATTACAGTATTTTTAAGAAACTTTTTAGCAATTAATTTATTTAAAACCTTTATGCGCTCTCAGGTTTTTGACAAAGTTGACCTGCTAAGTTAACAGGATACCATGTATTTAGCAAATGGAAGTACAAAATGACAATATTCTTAAACAACTTATTAGCAATTAATTAGTCTTAAACGTCTATCCACTTTCAGATCATTCATTTTTATTTTTGAGAATGTTGACCTGCTAAGTTAACATCAAGATAACAGGATACCATGTATTTCGCAAGTGGAAATAAAAAATGACATTTTAAGGCAACAACTTGCTAGAAATTATTTAGTTCTAAATATGTATCCACTCTCAGGTCACAATTTTTTAATAATTTATTTATTATTTTTCGATCCCATAATAAAGCTTTGCTTTTTTTAAGTTTTCATACTAAATAGATAAAATATCATCCTCTCTGCAATGAGCGAATAAAATAAAAACTACAATGGCAACTTCATGGTAAAGAACACACTAACAAGATTATGATCCATGGAAGCAGTTCGAGAGGGATATCGGGGAAATAAGCGATTTCATTCGATTTAAGAAATTCTTTACCCATATGCTCTCCATTGTTGTCGACGTCGTCGTCGTCGCAGTCGTAGTCATAGTCGTAGATAGCCGGCCCCACCAAGCTCCAACGATGACTTGGTGCGCCATAATGTGCGGAGATTAACAAAATGCGGCAGCATTGTTGAAGCGATAAGGTGGATCTTTTTTTTTAGTTCGCATCGCCTCGAAACTAACTCTTTCATATAGCCTAGGTCTTGCGAGGGAGTTGCATAGCTATATTAATATATAAAATGTACCTACATGAGAATATTTCTTGACAGTCTAACATATATCCGAAGTCGCGCTCCCTGTGTGTGTTGTTAATCACCACTAAATCACAGATTCACTGCACATAATTCCCGTGAGATATCCCATTTGTAAGGTTGGGTTCAACTTTTGCGATGCTATGTTAGAAAAAGATGAACATTTTGCGCGCGCAAAAAACGAGATCCCGGAAATGTGTCGTCTTCGTATAAAGCTAGTACCTATATACAAGATGCTAGTTAAGATGACAAAAAGGAGACCTTTTTCAATCTATATGTACTATGTACCTGTAAGAACGAACAAGTGCGGTGCGAGTCGTTGTTGTGCTGATAGAAAAAGGCATTGTTAACTTGAAGAGTGAGTGGTTGATAAATCAGGTGGATTCTGTTGTGTATGGCATCATTATGTACTTGGTCATGGGTGCATGGATAGGAGTGATAGCAGTTACAATAGGGCTTTACTGCAAGGTAGCTTTTAAGTTGTACCTACAACATAAAATAGGAAATATGGGATACAATTTATCGAAAGCTTGTAAGATTTTTAATGTTTTTTTTTTTTTTTTTTGTGAGCCAAGAAAACCAAAACAGGAGGTACGAGTTTCAAGACAAAATATTATGTGTGGGTACCGTTCTTTAAATACAAAATCATATGAATTTTACACGATATTTCTGTTTTTTTTTTTTTAAGTCTCTAAACATTCTAAACATTCAAATTTGTATGTTTTATTTGTGATGTCTTAATGGTTTGGATACGTAAAAAGATCACAGGCTTTAGGAAAATTATTTTGTTTGTATATTTCTCGAAAAGTATCAGTTTTTTTTTTTTAATTATTAAAATTGTACACACAAAAGTTTTAACACTTTTTCTTGTTGTATCAAAACCAGTAAATACCTTACATATACCACAAAAATCTGTCTACCTATCTACAAAAAAAAACAAAGTTAAGTCAATTTTATGAAATTTCTTAAAAATAAAGACTTCAATATTTAGACCAAGCCTTTTCTTAAAATGCAATCAAAAAATGCAAGTTTGAAGCCTTACTGCAAGCTATTAGCATGCTTGGTTCACGAGATACACCATGTGACTTGCTATTGCTTCGATTTTAAATTAGCTGGTCACTTGATTACACCCACTATTTGACGAACTGAAAAATCGAGCATAAAAAATGAAAAAAAAATATTACTGCATTATGGCTCAATACTCTAGGTAGAAGTTGCCTAGACACAGACGTCATTACGGAAGCTTTGCTTCTATCGTCAGTTATAGCTTTTGATTAAAACTTAGGGAATTTTCATTTTTCTTTTTGGTCAAGAATAAAAGTTTTGGCCAATAATGACATTTTATCTCAAAATTAAAAATGAAAAAAGAGGCTGGGTACTAGAGCTTCAAACAATATCCGAATCTTCAAACTATCCGGATACTTGTGAATGAAATAATTAGGATCCGACACCATCCGGATAGTTCCGGATACCCGACTATCCAGATAGTTCAATGAGATAGTTGGGATCCGACACTATCTGGATAGTGTCGGATATTCCGATCCGAATCCAGTTTGATGAATTTTCTTTATAGGAAGGGTAATATAGTACAATATAAACATATGGTACATGATTTTAGGGAAGTTTTTAATGACGAATCGAATAAGATAAAAATCAAGACTATACAATCCTCAGGTAAAAAACAAAAACTACGACGACACGAAGTCCGCATAAATCGATTTTCCTCCTAGAGAAACGGTTGGCCTTTGTTTGTTTTAAATCGAACAAAAGCCAAAGTGAAAATTTCCTTAGAGGAAATATCGAAAATTTGGTTTAAGCTCATCTAAAACGAGTAGCTGCTTCTTAAAAACAGCTCTTAGCTCAAACTTTCTACCTGTTCATCCTAAAGCCTATTACCTACGCTGCTGATGCGAAACGAAATTTTCCAGCGTTCTCTAAAAAGACAACCAAATGCTTACGAAAACACAGCCGAAAAATATTCAAGGAGAAATTCACAAATTGCAAATAAATAAAACAAAATTTAACGACAAAATCAAACAATAGCCATGGTGTAATGAAAGTAACAACAAAAAAAAACACGAACAAACCCAAATGTCATTTTTCCGCACACATTTAGCTTTCCGGGCAATTAATTCAGTGTGAAAAGAGAGTGGAGACTTGTCAAAACAATCTGGTATAATCATCAACTTCGCTGGTTGGACAGCCTACCACAGAACGGAAAGCACAACGAAATTTTTCGTTTATGATTTCGCCGTGTAGCTACATCCTTTTTCAATTTTATCGCAATCGGTCAAGGATCAACTACAAACTGTCTTAATTTCATTGAAATCGGTCAAAAAAAAAGTTTTGACCGATTTTGCTGTTAAGCAAATCATTCGCCAACAATTATAATTATTATCTATTACTGATATAAAAGTTCTTTTATTTTTGGGGTCTATCCAGTTCATCGAAAGTTACCAATGCTGTCGTTTATATGGAACGTATGCGTGAACGCAATCACAGTATGCCATACTGCTTGAGGAGGGCCTCAAGCCCCCTAACCTCACCCCCTGCGTACGCTATTGGGTATAGTTATTGTTATTTCGTCCTGATCTTCCCACTAAAATACGCAAAAGCTTTAGCATAATATTGTTTGAATAGCAAGATGTTGAAAAAAATGGGGATTTTCTTTTTAGTTAAGCGCCTGCGGAACGCAAGCAGAACGCATGCGTTAGGCATGCGTTACGCATGCGTTCCGCGTGCGTAACGCACGTGTTCCACATGCGTTCTGCATGCGTTCCGCAGGCGCTTAACCAAAAAAAAATCCCCATTTTGTTCAACATAACGCACGCGGAACGCACGCTTTCACCACGAAAGTTCTTGTCCCAATTTAAGGTATTTGTTTAAAAAAAATTCGAAAGACATCAAAACGAAGACCTTCACCAAAATTCAGCCCTTTCGGAGTTATATTTGAAGTGAAATTCTAATTTTATCGAAATATTTGAACAAAAATGTTATATTTTTGTTTGATTTTGAACCTGTTTGATTGGGCTCAAACGGTTATAACTGTCTACTTGAACAAAGCTTCGGCAAGTTTTCTCCTTTTTTTAAAACTACAGAAAAATAGGCAATTTTTGAAGTATAAAACCTACATTGAGGGTCTCTTCAGAAGATTGAGGTCAAAAATTAATTTTGGCAAAGTTCAATATTAAAAAATGAATTGTAGACAAATGGTGTGCCCAATGAAAAATATTTGACTCGGTAAAGTTAGGTAGTAGCCCGTAGCGTAACGGTTAGTGCGATGGACTGTCACCCTGGAGGTCTGAGTTCCCTTCCCAGCCTCGTCCACCTAAAAACTGAAAAGTTTTTTTTCAGGGCAACTGCCTCTTTCGAAGAATTGACAAATCCTCCAAGAGTATTACTTGTCACGAATAAGTGCTTCTCGTCTAGCCGTTCGGATTTGGCATAAAATTGTAGGTCCCTTCCATTCCTGTCGACACACGCACACAGGAATGGTTGCGAGTTGTTAGCCACTAGGCCCTAGTTCTTCATGAGCCGTGTTGTGCCACCCAATTTATTTATTTATTTTCGGTAAAGTTAGTGAAACAAGTGAATGTTTTAATGCAAAATTTGTAAAAAACAAAAATCAATTATGGGCAGGGTGAGCAAAAACCTGGTTCAAAGTAAGTTTTTTTTCAAATTTCAAAAAATAGCCGTTACTCGAGAACCGCTATGATTCGGTATGGACAAATTACCAAATTATGATAGGTCATCACCTGGCCTTTCACCAGTTTTGGTTTGGACTATTGTTATTGGGACACCCTGTATATACAAAAATAATTTTCAATTTTCAAAAAAGTTTTGCTTTGTCATAGTTTAAGCTTTTTATAAATTTTAGCTGCTATACTTATTTTATTTCAAGTCTCCTTTCTTCTATGTAAAGGGAAAGAGAAGCCACAGAGAAGCATACATTCATCGGTGAAGCAAAACAGATTTATTGGCAGTTTTTGTCATTCATTTTTGATCTCAGGCAAAAGGTTTGCTTCGTTAGGCAGTTTAGGGTAGGGGTTCCAGCGGACCACGGAAAAGACCCAACCCAGTAATTAAACCTTTATACAATCTGCCCGATAATAAGTCTTTAATCGCTTCTTTCTGTTATCCCTTATCTTGATTGCCTTCAAAAATTGCACGAATTTTTTTAAATGTTTTCAATCCACACAATTGAACTTAAACTGCAGCATTTGCAAATGGGCAATTAAGGCACGTCCCTTTTGCATAAACATAATATTAATTTCACAATGCTATAAATGACAACCCTTTTCCTTCCATTCATATAGCATTGTGGTTTCCTTTTGACATCTTCCGTCCGTCCGTTCTTTCGTCTAACATCACACGCGGCACTTTTCAAAGCTTCCGAAGCCGACAAAACAAAAAAATATTATTAACTCAAGAAAAAATAAACAACACGTTCGCTCTCCCAAATATAAAAATAAATACAAAAACAACAAACAACAAAATTTTCTGCTCTAATTTTCCACTTCACGACTCTTATGTCTTATTAAATTCCCTCCAAGTCAAACAGTGCGGCGGGAACGGCTTTATTAATCGACAACGACAGCTCCAGTCGACATGCATCAGAATTAAATCCAGCGAGCGGATAGGATGTTGGTTTTGATTCGGCAGGGCGGCTATACGATTGCTGCTGCTGCAACTGATGCATTGCTGCATATGCACGTATAGAGCAATACAGTGCGGATGTGGAGGAATTTCTTTCCTTCTTTCTTTCTGGACATAGCCAAAGCAAGGCAAAGCCAACACTAGGTGGGCCTGATGATGGGTGCACCACAGATGCCATGCCAGCAAATCATTAGCCACCAAAAGCGAACATATGACTTCTGTCCCGAGATCAAGAATTAGAGATTTCTATCCTAGAGAAAATATATAGACAGAGATGGAAAACCAACCCTCAGCGCTCAGCTAGCCTTGCATACTCGCTCGTATCTTAATTGACAATTTGATCTTAATGAGCATGAGTGCAGCACTAAGCGAGGACTCGCTGCTTGCATCCGTAATTCGTATGTTAAAGAATCTATTACCGCGCGTATTTAAAATTCAACAGGAGAGGGGATCGGGTGCGGGTGGGCTATACCGCCACAGATGAAGCAGCAGCAACATTCGGCACAGATGTCAGTTTGTTATAAGGCCGACGACGAGTAAACGAGTACGAGGCATGTCTGCCTGGCGTGTCTTAGTCGTTGTCGTCGTCGGTATTCGATAGTTGCGCGGATTGATCCAATTTAATTCAAATCCAAATTGAAAATTCGTACGGCAAACGCGAAGGATTCTACAACTCGCATATCCTACCCTCCCACTAACCCCTCCGTCGTCACCGCATATTAGTCCACAGAATGGCCAGAAATCGAAGGCCACCGCGAGTCGCTATATTCATCGTCAAAACAGCCAAATTCGTTGACGATGACGATATACTGTGGCTTCTGAAGGAGGCCTGATGACGCTGTGCTCTGCCCTGGCTATATAACGAGCTTGGAATAACCCCTCCGGCTGCATTGGGTTTTGCTGAAGTCGCTCTTGCAAGTATCTGGTGTAGGTATCTATAGAAAACCAACCTACAAACAATCACACACAAAATGAAATGTTAGACGTTTGCCTATGCAAATTCTCTAATTGTGCGCGATTTAGTGGCGCGCAATTGGACTGCCCTGATGGCAGTAGTTTTACCTTCTTATACCACACTGCAATGACAGAATCTACAACATGAATTGTTTGCACTTAGAAAAAAGCTTGTCACCCTTGTAGAAAACTGTATTTTCTTTAATCCAAGGACCATTGAGCAATTAATTGAAGTGGAACGACATCGCATGGAAAACCATCAGCGATCAACAGTTCTTAAGCTGGCCATACACGACCGAGCCGAACTGCTCGGAGCCAATTGGCTTCGAACGTTTTGTACTGGATAAATGTCAAAAAAGTTCGGTGCCGAACTATTTGAATATTCAACCAGTAGGGAAACCACGAACCAAATTAGTTTCGAGTCGTTCGGATCGGTCGTGTGTGTTGCCGGCTTTAACCATTTCTGTTGAACTAATACGCAGGAATATTGGGTGGCAGGGGTTAAAAATTTGGTGGAGATTCCAAGCGGCAAGCAATGAGTACTGGTTAAACTGACTTAAGTTGGCACTGCATTCCAGTGTGATTGATCATCCCCTCAACAAACATCTTCCAGCCTATTCGGTCTCTGGATAGCTCTCTCAAGCTTCACACGCTAAGTTGGTTGAGGTCTTTTATCACTTTATTTTACAGCACGTGAGCCGTGGTCTTACTTACTTAAGGTGTCACTGCATTCTATGTCTAGTGTGATGGACCAGTCTCCAATATCCAGTATCACACGCGAACTGGCTGATAAATGCTTGTTAATTAAAGTAACAAGCCTATTTTAGCCTGTTCGGTTGCTAGCTAGCTGTTTCCAGTTTTATACGCTTAGTTGGTTGAAGTCTTCTTCTAGATCAAACAGCACCTCTGATTCGTGGCCTTATTGACTTAAAGTGGTACTGTAGTCCAGGGTGACTGAATAGGACTTAAACCAACAAGCATCGATCTTCCAGCCAGCTCGGTCCCTACCTAGCTAACTCAAGTTAACTAGCTAACTAAGTTAGTTGAAGTCTTCTTCCATAACAAATAGCACATGATTCGTGGCCTTACTGACTTAGGATGACACTGCAGTCCAGTGTGATAGACAAGGACCTCAACCAACAAGCATTGATCTTCCAGCTGGTTCGGTCCCCAACAAGCTGTCTCCAGTTTCGCACGCTAAGTTGGTTGAAGTCTTCTTTCATATCAAACAACACCAGAGTCATGGTCTTACTTACTTAAGGTGGCACTGCAGTTCGGTGTGATGAACCAGGCGCTCAACCAACACGCACCGATCTTCCAGCCAGCTCGGAACTTTGCTAGCTGTCTCGAGTTTCACACGCCAAGATAAGTAATTCTTCCACTGGATCATACAACACCTGTGACTCACATATTAAAAGTGGCTCTGCAGTCCAGCATGATGGAATAGGCCCTTAACCAACAAGCATCGATCATCAAGCTAGCTCGGTCTTTAGCTTGCTGTCTCCAGTTTTTGTCGCCAAGTTGTTTAGGTATTTGTTCGCCTAAGTCGTGGCCTTAATTACTTAAGGATGCACCACGATCCAGTGTGATCGAACAAGCTCTCAACCAACTAACATCGATGTTCCAGCCATCTCGGAACTTAGCTAGCTGTCTCCAGTTTCACTCTCCAAGTTGGTTTAGATGGTATTTTACCAGAGTCGTGACTTACTTAGTTCACCCTGCAATCCAGTGTGATGGACCAAGCCCTCAACTAACAAGCTTCTTCCAGCCAGTTCGGTCGCTAGCTAGTTGTCTCCAGTTTCGCTCACTAAGTTCGTTGAAGTCTTCTTCCATATTAAACAGCGTTGCGTTTGCATTGCGGTCCAGTGTGATGGACCAGGCCCTAAACCAACAAGTATCGATCTTGCAGCCAGCTTGGTGCACATTTAGCTAGGGTTTTCTTCCACTACAGCACCTGAGTCATGGCCTTACTTATATGTACTTTAAGTGACATCTTCTAGCCAGTTCGATCTGATGCCATAGCTATCTCTGGTTTCACATGCTAAATTATTTCAGGTTCTCTTCGACTTGCTTGCACTTGGTGTTCTTCTGTGTAAGCATATTCATATTTTTCTAGAACTTCGAAGGAGTAGTTAAAAGTGTTGAAATTTTTTTTGTAAGTGTAGCAATTGAGCGAGCAACAACTGATGAAATTGAACTGTAACCGCGGAACAGACTTTGATAGAAATTGTCTTCGGCTTTTGGGATTCAAATTCAGATATTCGAGTGGCGCGCATTGTTTTGTTGATTTGTATTTGCTCTAGCACTGGGTTTCTGGCTAGCTGGTTGGCTGCTGAATGCTGATGCTGTCCCGCTTTCAAATCTATCGAATCTGCTTTGGTTTGGATATATCGGAAATGTTTTCATTCGAACGTTAATTAGAAGTTGATGGCTTTCTTTCTTCGAGGGTTACCTTATAATACCATATGTTTATATATATGCGCACGACACAACGATGAACGACAGACAGATAGACAGACGGACGGACGTAGTGGTTGCCTAATATCAATTCCAGAGTCCCGAATTCGAACTAATGAAACACACGAAATGTTCTGCACTTGAATCTTGATTGTAGATTCATTATAAAGACAGACAGACAGAATGTTTATCTTCTAGTATTATGTATGTATCTACGTTGTTTGTTTGATGTGTTTAGCACCGCAGCAATATACTTAGGTTCTCCCTATGGATGGGTTTTATTTGTGGTGATGTAAGGAGCAATTTTCCAGCCCTTTACATCTCTCATTGAACATTTAATTTAAATGTGAAACTATCGACATGGTTGTCGTTGTCGTTGTTGACTTTGAATTCGACATTCACGTTGTCGCATACAAAAGACATAACAAAACTTAAGACAGTAGTCGTATAGTTGTTGTATAAAGTATTTTGACTTCTTCCATCGCAGATATGAATAGCTGTGTAGTGTAGATGTTTGGAATTAAGGTTTTCAGGAAGCTTAAAGATTTGTGTTTAGCCTCGGGGCCACCCAACTTTGGTTAGCTGATAGATTTATGGTTGAACTTGGATGAGATCTTCTCATTAATTGAAGATGATCTCATGGTTTTGTTCGTTTCGATCAATTGTGGAAGATGAAACTATGAGACATCACTTGGGTGGCCATTCTCAGATTAAAGGATACACGATCTAGGAAAAGTCTGCGTGGGAGATTTAAACAAAATACAAAAAGAAATAATGATAAGAAAATGAGAAAATAATGCTTTGAAGCTGTAATTTCAGCGAATCAACTTTTATTGAGAGGGTTTTATTTTAACCAGTATAAAAAGTAGAATTATTAAAAAAAAAAATTTCTCAAAATGCAGTTAAGGCTCAGTTAGAAGGTAATTCTTATTCGTTAAAAAAGCAAACAAAATATTCCTCTTGCTATAGTATGAATTTATTCCTCTTTACTGATGACTCAATTTTTCATCTAAATTTAAAGCGCAAAAAATGAAATAAATAAATTGGGTGGCGCAACAGCTCATGAAGAACCAGGGCCTATAGTGACTTATAACTCGCAATTCGCAACCATTCTTGTGTGCGCTTGTCGACAGAACAGAGGGGACCTACAATTTAATGCCAAATTCGAACGGCTGGATGAGAAGCACTTATTCATGACAAGTGATACTCTTGCGAGGATTTGTCAATGCCTCACAAGGGACGGTAGCCCTGACAAAAAAAATTATGTTTTTAGTTGGACGAGGCAGAGAATTAAACCTAGACCTCCAGCGTGACAGTCCAACACACCCACCATTACGCTACGTGGTACTACTGACTATACTCTTATTAATAACTACACTGTGCTCGGAAAAGAACCCTTTTTTTCAACAGA
This sequence comes from Melangyna quadrimaculata, assembly GCA_949320155.1. Taxonomy (NCBI): domain Eukaryota; kingdom Metazoa; phylum Arthropoda; class Insecta; order Diptera; family Syrphidae; genus Melangyna; species Melangyna quadrimaculata. The sequence goes on from OX439483.1 coordinate 51,134,128, forward strand.
CTGCGTTCATACTTGCTTAAGATAATTTAGGTATGCTGATTTCTATGGTGATATTAATTTTCGTTTTAAAGTTACCAAAAGGTTATGCTTCCATGAATAAATTTGTCTTTAGGAAATTTGTTAAATGATTTAAAAGAACAAAAAATATTCTTTTTCAAAAATCAATTTAAATCCGTTCATTAGTTTTTAGCCCAGTCAATAATTACAAAAAAAAGTGCAAAGCGCAATGTAGTGTTGCATTTTTGATATGTTGTTGGGGCATGTTAGAGTAGTCTTTAGCTAAGTTTGCAACTTCGGAAAACCTGTGCTCGCCACAGGAAAAATGCAACAGTGAAAAAAAACCCAAAAATCACCCCAATCTTTCCGACATTTTCCTTTATAACTTTATTCATCGACTATATTCTTATTTATTCTAAAATTTTCTACAAGACCACATTAGTTTAAAATTCATGTATGTTATATTTGAGTTGCTATCTGACCGTGAGTAAAAACAAAAATTCTGAAAATCAAATAGCCTAGAGTATTATAAGACAAAATTTGAAAATTCGATTAAATCGGTCAAATAGTTTTGGCAAGAAACATGATGTTAACTAAGTGCAACAAGCTATGTTTGCATCATTGCTGTGGTCCAAGTCGGACACTTAAGTTGGCATTGATTTTTTTTTACGTACTAGGAACCCTTAAATATGATATTTATAACTTTGGTAGCGATTTTAAAAGTTCCAAAAAATACTTCACTTGGCATATAAATATGAAATTTCGTGAACATTTTCTAAGCTTTTAAATTCAAAGTTGCTTAAAAACAGATATAAATATTATAACTATATTTTATAGTAGTAAAGGGTTCCAAGTAGGTGGACAAAAATCAGTGCCAACTTAAATGTCCTACTTTGACCACAGCAATGATGCAAACATTGCTTGGTTCACTTAGTTAACATCAAGTTTCTTGCCAGAACTATTTAACCAATGTGGACTAAATTTTCGAATTTCGTCTTGTAATAATCTAGCTAGACTATTTGATTCCAAATTTTTAGCAGAATTGGAAAATGTTTGACCTACTTTTTGAGTGCTTCAAAATTACTTAGTTGTTCAGTTTTTTTTTTTTTAAGTTCTGGTTGGATAGCAAAACAAATATAACATGCATGCATTTAAAACTAATATGGCCTTGTAGAAAATTTTATGGAAAACAAGTTTATTCTGGATGGTTTTTTCCTAAGTTGCTTTTTTTTCAAAGTTATAAAGGAAAATGTCGAAAAAAGGGGTGATTTTAGCGTTTTTTTCACTGTTGCATTTTTCCTGCAGCGAGCACAGGTTTTTCGAAGTTGCAAACTTAGCTACAGACTACTCTAACATGCCCCAACAATATATCAAAAATGCAACACTACATCGCAACTTTGCGAATTTATTGTCGAATTTGACTGGGCTATTTTGAGAAATCTTGAATTTATTTTTATTTTTAGTTTTCACCTAATCTTAAAAATTCCCAAATAATTACATCTGTGAAGTTAGCAGGGCAACTTTCACCTAAAGTAACGGGACCAACGCACTAATTTGAAGTTTTTTTACATTTATTTTGCATTTCTGTTTCCGATTTTGCAGTTCACCAAATAGTGGGTGTAACTTCACAGTAAAGTTAGCAGGTCACATAGCGTATCTCGAGAACTAAGAATGCTAGAGTTTATTTTGCAGTTCAAGAAATTTCAAGTCCAAATTTTAAAGACCTTTATTTGAAAAAAAATATTCAATACTGCCCTGCTAAGTTCACAGTGAAGTAAGCAGGTCAGGGTGTATCTGGAGAACTAAGCATGCTAGAGACTTGAGTTAAAGCTCCAAGTTTGCAGTTTATTTTGCATTTTAAGAAAATCTATTTCCAAAATTTTGAAGTCCTCAATTTGAAAACAAATATGTGATACTGCCCTGCTAACTTTACAGTGAAGTTAGCTGGCCATATAGTGTATCTTGAGAACTAAGCATGCTAGGAATTTTCAGTAAGGTTCCAAATTTGCAGTTTATTTTGCTTTTCGAGAATTCGTATGTCCAAATTTTTAAATATTTTTTATAAAATTTAAAAAAAAAATGACTTCAATAAGAAATTAGCAAGTCAAATTATCAGTACTTATGCCACAGGGGCTGGAAAAGAGCCGAACTCACCAGAGCTTCCTCGAAGCCGCCTATGATCTATGATATGAAATCTTTGGCCGGATGTTTCTAGGAAGAAAACTGAATACTTAAGCTCGCTTATTATGGCTTTTTTGTTATTTTTACAAATAATTCTCCCACTTCTGATACCGTTGTCCATCTAACTATTGCACTTTGAATTCTTCTGCAGTTACATATTTAAAATTTTTGTAAATTCCATTTAGATTCAAGAAGTCCATAATTTCCATTTATCCCAAACTCAGAGTTCTGCTATGATCGTATTGGTAATAAAGAGACTTACAGTGAAAAGTGGTTCAACTCGCCCCACCTTACCCTAACTATATTTCAAAACTAAAAAATCAAAAAAAAAAAAGATTTCATGATTTTTCAATTTTAAATTGTTTTTTTTTTATTTTTTCATAACTTTTCATGACTTTCCATTTGTATCACGATTTTCATTGTGCTTAGATACACGAGCGCAAAAAAGAATTTATTCAGGAAAGAGAACGGGTGATTTTTATAAAGAAAGAAAGAAACGGAAAAAAATGGCATCCCTTTCTTTCTTCCTAAAAATCATCCCTTCTCTTTCGTGAATTAATTCTTTTTTGCGCACGTGTATCCCAGCACATTTTTTATGATTATTCATTTTTTTATGATTTTTATTTTTGTTCGTGATTTTAGATTTTAGTCATGATTTTTCATTTTTTAAGTTTTTGTTCGTGATTTTTCAGGTAATGAGTATTGCTGTCATTTGATACGTGTCGCGAAGCTGAAGTGCGAATATTACATTTATTTTATTATTTGTCTATTAAAGTCACGATAATCATCTTCTATTATTAAACAGTGAAGGAAATATTATTTGAGATGATTTTATTAAGAAACTTTAATTTTCCGTTCTAAAATGCAACATCCTTCTAATTTTGATTTGATTCATTTCCTATATTCCGAAAATCCGAAAAGTCAATAAACATAAGGGAATTTTGGATATGTTTGACTTTCCTTGGCTCCACAACGACCACACTTTCCCCTCATCCCTTTTGTTGTCAAGGTAATATAAGATACACGTATGTCTCGAAGTATTTTACTCAAAATTTCTATAAAACTGTAAAGGACCATTCACATGAGAGCGACCAACGACCGACGAATGAACAAAGAAATGGGAATTAAAACCTTAATAAACCTTAATATTTCACAAAATCTATAGTCAAAATGGTAGAATTCGATATAAGATTAATTTTAAAATTATAAAATCTGAAATTTTATTTGCTTAAATATGAGAAATTTGGGAAAATAAATTGGTCGTAACGAATTGCCGCTTTTCGCGACGAACAAATTGTTTTCTTAAAATTCTCTTGTTTTAGTAATTAAAATGAAAATTTTAGTATCTTAAAATAATCCTCAATCTTATTTTTCTTCCATTTTGCCTAGATTTTGTAAAGAATTTAAGTTTGTTAATGTTTTAAATCCCATTTGTGCATTCATTCCTTGGTCGTTGGTCACTCTCATGTGTACAGTCTTTAAAAGTTCATGTTTTCAACTTTTTAAAAACAATTTCCTCGCTAAAAATGATAGTGATTTCACAAAAATAAATTAATTTATATATTGTCTGATATTTTTTATTAGAAGACTTTCTTCTTCTTAAACCAAAACTTAGAAAGTTTGCACATCAGCTCTTTTATCTGCAAAAATATACCATGTACACTTTCTAAAAATTTCTCCACTATCATCAAATACTATTGTTTTAGATTTGTAATAATAATAAATTTAAAGTACCTAATAAGAAAACAGACATTTCTGAAAATTTCATTAGGTGTAGGTATGATAACCAAAATGTAAGCTATGTTAGGTACTCTGTCTAACCTCATTTTCAGTATTGCACTTTCTATATTCAATACTTTCCTTTCTATTCAAAACCTAAAACTCATTCAATTTTATTTTACATCTGACATTCTATACCATTCTTACAGAAAATATATATGTATGTATGTATCTTCATGATTCCAAAATAAAATATTCAATATATTCACAAAATTGAGTAGATACATTTTTGTAACTCGTCCCATCATAAGCAAAGAATTCTATCTATTCTTTCGAGTACATCTTTTCATGTAAAACATTGACATCCACTCAAAGGTATTTTTCGTTCCTTGAAACATCATCAAAAACACAGAAAAGGTTGTTTGTGTGCCACAATGATGCGTTTCTGCACACAAGACTTTGGCACACAACATTATTGGATCACTAGCTGCTGCTGATGCTACTACTGCTGCTGCACAAATAAAATTTATATTTTCACAAAGTATAGTAGAAAATTTCCCATGACAAGGATCAACAAATGAAAGAGCGCATTACGAAATTCACCATATAGTATATGACGATACCTCAATGAATGCAATGACATACAAAAGACTCTAAAATGTAATATATGTAATATTGGAAGGAGAATACTCTAGAGATGAATTTTTTATATAAGTGTATGTGAAATCGCGAAATGAAATGAAATGAAAACTTCATCCTGTCAAGGCAAGGAAAATATGCCAAAGTATGGAATTGGTTTAGGTTCAAGCTGCAAGCTCTGAAGAAAGTAGCGCTGACAGACATATAGAGAGTATAGGTAGAAGGAAGAAGGGGATTATTATTGGCCTCAAAATTTTGAGAGCAACAGACCGTTGGTTGGATATGCACACAGTGCAATGATGTTATCTCCTATATCCTTGTGAACGCTATAAGACTCCGTGTCACCCCTCACGGTTCTCCTTCCCCGTAAACAACAATCTTTTTATACTGTAACAATCGATGTTTGTAGTAAATTGTGTTATATCGGGCAAGGATCTGTAAGCTGATGGGACCTCTATATGAGTTCTGGAAAATTCAGTATGTGGAAAACGAATTTCCCTTTGATATCAGTTGCACATTTCTCGCGAAACACCAAGATGACGATGAAACTCAAAAATTTTATCAATACCAACGCCCACCATACTCACATCACATGAAATCTCGATACAAAGACGTCGAACAGTGGGGCAGGATTGTCCTTAACTTGAAATAAAATCATATAATTTTGGCTTAATTAAGTCATTTGACATTTTTTAATTTTTTCACGACATAAATACTTTCTATAAAGGGTAAATAAAATTCACTCTTAAAATGGTTAAACAACACTCGGAATAACTTTATATTTTTCTGGCTATTTTATGTATCTTTCGCCACTGTCAGTTGCCGTTTGTGATGGCGGCAAAGTGTCGACAGCGCGCATATCTAGAACACTGTTGCAAAAGTCGATACAATTGTACTTTTTTCGATACACTCGACATTTCTAAAGTACCCAAATACAATTTTATAAAATTCAGTACACTTTTGCCGAATGAGTACAATGCAGCTTAAATTAATAAAACGTATTACTTTTTTTACCTCTTCCTACCTAGTTAATTTATATAATTAATTTTCCCTACACCTACCTTCTTTAAAAAGTTTATTTAATGTAAATTTTTCTAACACTATATGATTTATCTTCGCTTAAGTGTAAAAAGCAGCTAGTTTCTTTTTTACACGAAACACTATCATTATGGTTGAATTGTTCAAGGGATGGAATTAAAGATTGCAATGACGGGATATTTTTTCAATCCCGGGATTTAAAAATTTGAATTCCCGGATTTGCAAAATATTTTTAAAAAAGTAATTCATAATTCAGAATATATTTCTGTTAAAATTGTTTTGTTTTTTTTTTCGATTTAAAAACACTTCTCTTAGTATGCAGAGAGGTAAGACTAATTCGGTATAGAAAAATAACAAACAATTGGACATTTTATTAAAGGAAAAATATTGGATATTCGTTGGAATTGTTATTTTGTTTTTTTTTTTAACAAAAACATTTACTTCCAAAAAAACTTAGGTATGCATAAAAACTCTTAAAAGCATAAATTTAATATTTATTTCACAGAAATAGTAACATTAAAACTATTTCATAAAAACTGTTAAAAAACAAAACAGAAAAATAAATATATTAGTTCAGTCAAAAAGTATTAAAACAAAATAAATAAATAAGGAGATACATTTTACCAGAAAGATAGTGTTGGTAAATCACATTTTGAATCGCAATTTATTCTTGAATATAACAATAATGTAAACAAGTAGGTTTTGGGGGGTAAGACATATACGAAATATAAATATATTTATTTATAGTGATTTTGATTTCCACGTTCAATTTGTTTGTTGGATGGTTGTTGAAGGTAAGAAAGTATACAAAATGCAAGCAGAAAAATATTGTATGCGAATATTCAAGATTGGAGCATTTCTATCCCGGAATTTCCGGCATGCAAAGGGGACCAGGATTGCAGGATACGGAATCCCGGGACTACAATCTCTAGGTGAAGTGCACTTGGCTATTTCGAAAACACTGTTTATTAAATAAGCGGTGCTACTTAAGAAAGAAAGTTAGGTATACTGAAACATTTCTTTATAATAAATTTTGGAGTATTAAGTGTACTTATAATTTCTCACTCCATGTTTAATTTAAAAAAATGCTCCTGTTTATTTATTATTCTTCATAAACATTGATTTGTTGAAAAAAAAATCAAAAAGTACAATTCGATACACTTTTTTTTAACATTCGATACATTGCTGAAAGATGATTTTTCATCCCTGATCTAGAACATGGCAGTTTCAGAGAGAGGCAGTGAAATGTAAGGATTTTCTGAAAAATCCAATATGTTGCGTTTCGCGATATGATGTAGAGTCAGATGATGATGGTGGCAGGTGGGATTGCGGGGTAACACTTTCATCCTTATTTTTTGAGATGTAATCTTATCTGATGCCATTTTCTGACGTTGTGCGGATATTGTTGAAAATGCACATACCATAATATCTAAACAGTTCTGTGTTATATTTATGTGCACATTTTTTTTTTTATTTTATAACTATTTCTTTTTAATAACAAAATTGAAATGTTGTCAGGAGAACGTGAGTCGGTATTACTTCTGCATATGACACGTTATACATGATGTAATATGTTTCGCGGCTAAAGTTTCCAATGGAATTAGAAGTTATACATTTTAGATCAGTATGGAAATAGAGAGTAAGGAAAAGACATCCAATAAATGTCTTCGATATTAATATATTATTGAAAAATTCTGTATACTTTTGACATTTGGTGATGTATGTCTGCATTGTTAAAAAGGTGGAATGTTGATTTTCATGAAGTAAAAAAAAAAAACAAGGATGGAATTTTCTGTTTTTTTTTTTTTAATTCAGTACAAATTCAGTGGTTGCAATTATTATTTTAGCACATCAAAACTTAGGGAAAAGATTTGCATAAGAATACAATCTTTCGTGAATGCAATCTTCAACAATCAATCATTGAATTCACAGATTGCATGCACTTCCAAAATATTGCATTCACTTGAGTACAGTAATTTAATGGGTAAAACAAAATGATAGAAATCTTTTTCATAAAAAATGAATGGTGAATGCGTAATTCGAAGTTTAAGTTTCAAAGTAAAGTCAATGAACGAAATTTTTTAAAATTGAATTCAATGAATAATTTTAAAAGATAACATGATAACATGATTCACGAAAGATTATATTAGGTTATAAACCTGTCATAGAACTGATTTTTTGGTTTTAAAATTTCTTGTTAACAGATTTCAACAAAATCTTTATACAAGAGGTCCTTTACAATTTTAACAATCATGCATATAAATTTTTTTTTTTTTATAATTTTTTGATTTAAAAAAAAATATAATTTTATTTTTTGAAAATTCAATATCTTGAAAACAGAGATTATTATTTTTTTTTTAATTTTGTGCATCGTCAATTTTAAGCTACGTTAAAGTTGTTAGCTTCGAGAGCAAGTTTTTGTGATCCGGTTGTCCTAGAAACACTGGCCTGGTAGTTGTTCAGATTTTTAAAATGATGAAAAGTGTACTAAAAATAACAGTACTTGTCATACAATTTTTTTTAGCCAAAAGTGTTATTTTTCTTAAAAACTGCTTCGAGGATTTTCTTAAAAAAAAGGTCCCAATTATAATAGGGAAAGGCTAAATTTTGATTTTTTTTTTTGTCAAAAAATGTTTATGTTTGTTACCTTAAGTAAAACTTTTTTTTTTGTTATATTCCGCGCGCACAAAAGGGGTTATGAATACCCTAAAAATGATTTTAGCACAGCACGAGCGAAAAGGTAAGTAGGAGAGGATTTAAAAGGAGATACCGATGCACATTGGTTTTGAATATTTGCACTTCGAAATGAGAGGGGAAAGTATTACACATTCGTGTGGTGCGACTGAAAAAACAATCTCTGTATTTTACAGTACGTCCGAAGTTGGGCTCAAGGGTAAGCTGATGGGCATTCCTAGAAGCGCGAGTACTACGGTTGAATTGTTTAAGGGGAGGAATGCAACTGGCTATTTCACAAGACCACTCACTATAAAAATAGCGGTAAGATAGAGAAAGACATGAAACATTACGGCGGTGTTCGAGAGTTGTAATTGTTTCTGTTATAGATCTTTCTCCTATCATTTCAAAGGTTTCTTTTATAATTGGTCTAATAGACTTAAGTGAGTTTTTTTGATTTTCTCAAAAACGGTACAGTTGCTATTTTTCTTTTTTTTTTCATAGCGAAGCTTCGATAAAGTTTAATCATTATTGTCTACCAAAATTAAAAAAAAAAATCATTTTTTTTAATTTCTAAGAAAAGTTCAAATATTTTATCTATTTTGAAAATTCAATATTCTGAAAACGAGTGGGTCAATTTTTGTTTTTAACTTGGTTTAAAGAATTTATAATTATATTTTAACATAATTGAAAAAAATTATGTTTCTAAATTCAAAAAATATGGGTAGGTAGGTACCTTAGGGGTGTATGTTAAATTTAGTTTTTAATATATTCAAAATGGGTATCATTGATCTTGTAGAGGATGCCAATACCCACACAAGTATTTCTTCGTCTCGGTAATATTTTAAAATAGTTCTTCCGGACCTCGCAGCCGTTTTTTTTTATGTAAAAACACGTTTTTTTTTTAAGTCAAAATATGATCAAGAAATTCGCGCATCAAACGTCATTTCACGGACTAAAAAGATCTCTTTTGACTTTCTAGGGTTGCTAGTAATAATATAGCACATGCTGCTGCCCCTTAAAATTTTTAAAACATCCCTTTTTTCTCGGTAAATGGCTGAAAACCCCTAACAAATTGGTTGTTTTCGTCGCGGTCGCCGTCGCGGTCGCCGTCGCGGTCGCAGTCGCCGTCGCAGTCGCGGTCGCCGTCGCGGTCGCCATCGCGGTCGCCATCGCGGTCGCCGTCGTGGTCGCCATCGCGGTCGCCATCGCCGTCGCGGTCGCCGTCGCGGTCGCCATCGCGGTCGCCGTCGCGGTCGCCGTCGCCGTCGCGGTCGCGGTCGCCGTCGCGGTCGCCGTCGAGGTCGCCGTCGCGGTCGCCATCGCGGTCGCCATCGCAGTCGCTGTCGCGGTCGCCGTCGCGGTCGCGGTCGCCATCGCGGTCGCCATCGCCGTCGCGGTCGCCATCGCGGTCGCCGTCGCGGTCGCCATCGCCGTCGCGGTCGCCATCGCGGTCGCCGTCGCGGTCGCCGTCGCGGTCGCCATCGCGGTCGCCGTCGCCGTCGCCATCGCGGTCGCCGTCGCGGTCGCCATCGCGGTCGCCATCGCAGTCGCTGTCGCGGTCGCCGTCGCGGTCGCGGTCGCCATCGCGGTCGCCATCGCCGTCGCGGTCGCCATCGCGGTCGCCGTCGCGGTCGCCATCGCCGTCGCGGTCGCCATCGCGGTCGCCGTCGCGGTCGCCGTCGCGGTCGCCATCGCGGTCGCCGTCGCCGTCGCCATCGCGGTCGCCGTCGCCGTCGCGGTCGCCATCGCGGTCGCCATCGCCGTCGCGGTCGCCATCGCGGTCGCCGTCGCGGTCGCCATCGCCATCGCGGTCGCCGTCGCCGTCGCGGTCGCCGTCGCGGTCGCCGTCGCGGTCGCCGTCGCGGTCGCCATCGCGGTCGCCGTCGCGGTCGCCGTCGCGGTCGCGGTCGCCATCGCGGTCGCCATCGCAGTCGCTGTCGCGGTCGCCGTCGCGGTCGTGGTCGCCATCGCGGTCGCTGTCGCGGTCGCCGTCGCGGTCGCCGTCGCGGTCGCCGTCGCGGTCGCCGTCGCGGTCGCCGTCGCGGTCGCCATCGCGGTCGCCATCGCCGTCGCGTTCGCCGTCGCGGTCGCCGTCGCCGTCGCGGTCGCCATCGCGGTCGCCGTCGCCGTCGCGGTCGCCATCGCGGTCGCCATCGCCATCGCGGTCGCCGTCGCGGTCGCCGTCGCGGTCGCCGTCGCGGTCGCCATCGCAGTCGCTGTCGCGGTCGCCGTCGCGGTCGCGGTCGCCATCGCGGTCGCCGTCGCGGTCGCCATCGCCATCGCGGTCGCCGTCGCGGTCGCCGTCGCGGTCGCCGTCGCGGTCGCGGTCGCCATCGCGGTCGCCGTCGCCGTCGCGGTCGCCGTCGCGGTCGCCGTCGCGGTCGCCATCGCCATCGCGGTCGCCGTCGCGGTCGCGGTCGCGGTCGCCGTCGCGGTCGCCGTCGCGGTCGCCGTCGCAGTCGCCGTCGCGGTCGCCATCGCGGTCGCCGTCGCGGTCGCCGTCGCCGTCGTGGTCGCGGTCGCCGTCGCGGTCGCCATCGCGGTCGCCATCGCGGTCGCCGTCGCGGTCGCCATCGCGGTCGCCGTCGCGGTCGCCATCGCGGTCGACATCGCCGTCGCGGTCGCCGTCGCCATCGCGGTCGCCGTCGCGGTCGCCGTCGCGGTCGCTGTCGCGGTCGCCGTCGCGGTCGCGGTCGCCGTCGCCATCGCGGTCGCCGTCGCGGTCGCCATCGCCGTCGCCATCGCCGTCGCGGTCGCCATCGCGGTCGCCGTCGCGGTCGCCGTCGCGGTCGCCATCGCCGTCGCGGTCGCCATCGCGGTCGCCGTCGCGGTCGCCGTCGCGGTCGCGGTCGCCATCGCGGTCGCCATCGCAGTCGCTGTCGCGGTCGCCGTCGCGGTCGTGGTCGCCATCGCGGTCGCTGTCGCGGTCGCCGTCGCGGTCGCCGTCGCGGTCGCCGTCGCGGTCGCCGTCGCGGTCGCCGTCGCGGTCGCCATCGCGGTCGCCATCGCCGTCGCGGTCGCCATCGCCGTCGCCATCGCCGTCGCGGTCGCCATCGCGGTCGCCGTCGCGGTCGCCATCGCCATCGCGGTCGCCGTCGCCGTCGCGGTCGCCGTCGCGGTCGCCGTCGCGGTCGCCGTCGCGGTCGCCGTCGCGGTCGCCATCGCGGTCGCCGTCGCGGTCGCCGTCGCGGTCGCGGTCGCCATCGCGGTCGCCATCGCAGTCGCTGTCGCGGTCGCCGTCGCGGTCGTGGTCGCCATCGCGGTCGCTGTCGCGGTCGCCGTCGCGGTCGCCGTCGCGGTCGCCGTCGCGGTCGCCGTCGCGGTCGCCGTCGCGGTCGCCATCGCGGTCGCCATCGCCGTCGCGGTCGCCATCGCCGTCGCGTTCGCCGTCGCGGTCGCCGTCGCCGTCGCGGTCGCCATCGCGGTCGCCGTCGCCGTCGCGGTCGCCATCGCGGTCGCCATCGCCATCGCGGTCGCCGTCGCGGTCGCCGTCGCGGTCGCCGTCGCGGTCGCCATCGCAGTCGCTGTCGCGGTCGCCGTCGCGGTCGCGGTCGCCATCGCGGTCGCCGTCGCGGTCGCCATCGCCATCGCGGTCGCCGTCGCGGTCGCCGTCGCGGTCGCCGTCGCGGTCGCCGTCGCGGTCGCCGTCGCGGTCGCGGTCGCCATCGCGGTCGCCGTCGCCGTCGCGGTCGCCGTCGCGGTCGCCATCGCCATCGCGGTCGCCGTCGCGGTCGCGGTCGCCGTCGCGGTCGCCGTCGCGGTCGCCGTCGCAGTCGCCGTCGCGGTCGCCATCGCGGTCGCCGTCGCGGTCGCCGTCGCCGTCGTGGTCGCGGTCGCCGTCGCGGTCGCCATCGCGGTCGCCATCGCGGTCGCCGTCGCGGTCGCCATCGCGGTCGCCGTCGCGGTCGCCATCGCGGTCGACATCGCCGTCGCGGTCGCCGTCGCCATCGCGGTCGCCGTCGCGGTCGCCGTCGCGGTCGCTGTCGCGGTCGCCGTCGCGGTCGCCGTCGCCGTCGCCATCGCGGTCGCCGTCGCGGTCGCCATCGCCGTCGCCATCGCCGTCGCGGTCGCCATCGCGGTCGCCGTCGCGGTCGCCGTCGCGGTCGCCATCGCCGTCGCGGTCGCCATCGCGGTCGCCGTCGCGGTCGCCGTCGCGGTCGCCGTCGCGGTCGCCATCGCGGTCGCCGTCGCGGTCGCCGTCGCGGTCGCGGTCGCCATCGCGGTCGCCATCGCAGTCGCTGTCGCGGTCGCCGTCGCGGTCGTGGTCGCCATCGCGGTCGCTGTCGCGGTCGCCGTCGCGGTCGCTGTCGCGGTCGCCGTCGCGGTCGCCATCGCGGTCGCCATCGCCGTCGCGGTCGCCATCGCCGTCGCGGTCGCCGTCGCGGTCGCCGTCGCGGTCGCCATCGCTGTCGCGGTCGCCGTCGCCGTCGCGGTCGCCATCGCCGTCGCAGTCGCGGTCGCCGTCGCCATCGCGGTCGCCGTCGCGGTCGCCGTCGCGGTCGCCATCGCGGTCGCCGTCTCAAAATTCTGGGACAACAAAAATTGGAACAAAAATGTTATTAGGTACAACTTTTCTCAAAATCTTAACTTATTAAGAACAATCTTTTATTCTTGTATTTGAATATTTTACTGGATATATATAAGTGTTTATTTTTCGAATTTAAAAAATTAAATGAATGTATAGGTAGGTGATTTATTTTTTGTTCGCTTTTTTCGCGAGAAAATTTTAATTTGCAGTTTCGTCCCGGTCTCGTCTCCGAAAAATACGATTTCCGGTCAACCCGTTGATTATTGGAACGAAAAATTTTCGATACGTCAAAATATAATTTGTCCTCCAGATAGTTTGAATATTGCAGAAGAAAATAAGTATGTAACTGAAGTTGTATTTTTCCATTTATAAGACTCTCTGTAAATTTCGGTCCAAATATACAGTCTCGTCTCGGTGTCGTCTGGGATGCTTAAAAGGCAGTCTCGCCTCGTCTAGGTCTCGTCATGTGATAATATAGAAGGTAAACTACTTCATTTTTAACTGAAATATTCTCAGAAACTAAACAAAACTGTATGCATTTTTACAGTTTACCTTATCCAAAACGCTATAAAGATAATAAAATTAATGCCATAAGTCATTAATTTCAATAGCAATGCTAAAAGTCACTTAAAGAGAATTTATCCAATCTCTCTGCGATTGGAAAAACAATGGAATAATGTTTGGCATTCTCAGCTAGGTACATAAATATATTTTTATCCAAATCAAAAAATTCATTAAATGCATAATACATTCTCCATGCACTGCACATACCTATGTAGTTATATCAGTATTCAGCATTTAAATAAATTACTTCAGAATCTAATCATCTTCCCCCATATTGTGGCCATGGCCGGTCCCCTTCTAGGTATATACCTACCTAAATGTAATCTCTTTTAAACCCTTTAGCAAATATTTTATCTGCATCATCGTTAAATGCATATTCAAGAAATTAATTAAAAACCAGGAACAACATCAGTGATGCTGACGACTATGGCAGTGGCAGTGGCATCCCTCTGCCAAATCACAATAAACTCCCGTGTGGTGTGTCCCGTTTTCCGTATGTGATGCAATCGACAAATATGCCTATATATGCGGTAACTGTGACTGGTGAGCTCACACGATACAAATTCTTATATGAATGCCAATGGCAGTTCCCAACATCCGTTCAGGTCATCCGCCCTTATATCGTCATTGTCGTCGTATCGTCGTCGTTTTAGTCGAGCGTCGCGTTGGTCGTCGACTAAAAGTCGCATTGCAGTCCTAACTTTTGTTTGAATTGTTTTTTTTTTTTTTCTTCTCTTCATTACTATACTTTTTGCATGATGGCCATTGTGTTGGTTCCGTTTCTATTTTTTTTTTTTTTTTTTTTTTTGATTTCGCATCCATTGTGCCATTGATGTGTGTACATATAGAGGAGCCATATGGCATGATTCCTTTTTGAAATCCAAATCTCTGGCAAATCTCACTATTCTTCCTTCTGTGTGTGCTTCTTTGTCGTCTTCAACTTAATGCAAATATGCTAATGCTAACTGGTGGGCAAAGGGAAAAAAATCTCCAGAGCAATTATCCCATTTGAGTCGCTTTTATAACTCTCAAGACTTAGATTTGATAAAAGGAGTCAGCAAGAAGCCTCAGAGTTATAGTTGTGTTATAGGAAGTAAGTTCAACTTCAGCTCTAAGCGACATCGTTTGCGCTGCGTCCATCTCTTGTTGTTTGCTTGAAAACGCGAGCCCGCCACCCCCTCAGAATGCTTATTTGAATAATGACCGCCGCGCCGCCGTGTGCTGTACTTTACTCTCCCCATCCTGGATGATGGTCCTAGTGTGCTGCTGATATATGGGAACTGACCCAATCTGGCTGGGGCATGTCATTAGCAATCGATGATCCACCATATAAAGATTTTGAATTTCATTATAGTCGGTGTTCCTTAAGATTGCGGGCTTCGTAAGCGTAAGCTACACTCAACTCAGCACAGCAATAAGCTAAGCAGTAACCATATAGCCAAAGTATGAAGAGAGAGTAGGTATTATAGGAACTTTGAAACTACTGCTCCTAATAAAGCCACTTTGAGTGGGCTTCCTTCTTAGATTTGCCAATCCCGGAAGGGAGATGTGAAAATACAGTTTGCATCGCTTTTGTGTTCAGAATCATTTTGGTTTTATGCAAATCATCGCAACTTTAGTAGAGATGATGCGGTTCGGTTATTTTGGATTTATATTTTTTCTTGAATCTTCAGTTTTTATTTTTTGTTACATAGAATATATAAATGAATTACTGTTTTGGTTGGTAAAATGAACGCGGTCAAAGAATCTCTTTTTTCCTACTTATAGGTACACTAAGAGAAATAAATCGCTTTTATTAACAATTGTATCCAATTTTCACATCGGCATCTTAACTAATATATAAGGACGAACAATTATTTTCTTTGTCCGGGGTAATCTCAAAATATGTTTAACTGATTTACGTGAAAGAAATTTTATAATATTCTTAATGTCTATGAAAGTGTTCTTAATTTGCTTAATTTTGAAAAATATTATAGTTTTTATAATTATGTATCACCTTTTTTTCTTAGAGGTTGGCTCAAATATTCACTTATATACCCATTAGGGTGGTCCTTATAAGGGTCATTGCCACCCCCCCT